>CM031244.1:39475485-40075485 GCA_018340775.1 Taxus wallichiana var. yunnanensis
TATATGGTTATGATGTTCTCTCTTTGTTGTTGACTTGGTTATGACAAATAGTAGGGTCTTGGGAGCCAAAGATTTTGTGCAATAGAGGCATGACATCTTAAAGGTGCTCAAAGAGAACCTCTAACTTGCACAAAACCAACAAAAATTGTATACTGATCGAAGTCAGATGGAAAGGACATTTGAGGTAGGAGACATGGTATTTTTGAGGTTGCAACCCTATAGGAAATCCTCCCTCAAACATAGTGGCGGGAAAAGTTTAAACCACATTTCTATGTGCCTTATAGAGTGAAGGGAAGAGTTGGAGAAGTAACATAGCTAGAGCTACCGGAGCATAGCCGGATACATAATGTCTTTCATGTTTCGTGTCTAAAAAGGGCACTAGGACAACAAAATACTCCTATTCAGCTGACACCTTTGGATGAAGAAGGTAAGTTAGTTTTGGTTCTGGAAGCTATAGTGGATGTTCGAGAAAGGAAGTTAAGGAACCGAAACATTAAAGAGTATTTGATCCATTGGAAGGATCTACCAATTGAAGATTCAAAGGTTTTCGTCCTTGAATGAGATTCTCAACCCAAGGGGTTTCGTCCTTAAGAGAGAGAGTAAAAGGGCTACACGAGCCAACTTTCACCAAATAAGAATAATCTCCAAAAATATAAATCATTAATTCCCAAGCGATCTCCTTAAATATGCACAAGGAGTGCTTAAATCAATCATTACATCACAACTGACCCCTTAAGCAAGTGCATTGTAAATATTAAAAGGGTAGTTGGAGCCTACATGCGCACAATACCATTATTACTAAACTACTAAAATGTTCACTATTGGAGCATATTGCTTCCAATAGGATAAATAATAATAAATGAAGACAACTATCTAAGCAACAATAATAATATAATTCAGATTTCCCCTAGCTTTTCTCCTTAGACCCACGGGGAAAGAATGGGTTAAGGTCTTCAGAAATCAGCCTCCAAAAAGGGACATGACAGTCCCCCTTCCCAAGATTGTTTGTCCCCAAGCAATTGAAAATTTGGATGCTCCAAGATAGCTGCTCCTTCCCATGTGGCATCTTCAAGTGGTAGGCCTTTCCAACGTACCAAGTATTCCGTATGCTCTGGTTTCTTAGCTTCCTCTCTCGAACATCAAGGATGGTTTCCGGAACAAGAATGATCTTCCCTTCCTCATCTAAAGGGGGCAGCTGTAGTGAAGGAGTAATATGCTTCCCCAATGCCTTCTTAAGACAAGAGACATGGAAGACATCATGTATCCTGCTTTTTGGAGGTAGCTGGAGATGATATGCAACATTGATTCAAGTTTTGTATAACTATTTCAGTTTTTATGGATTAAAAAATGAGTAACATAAGTGTATGTACACACACACACACACATATACACACACACACATATATATGTATGGACATACCCAAGGGTTTTTTAAAGTTGGCATATCCATGTATCGAACCCGTACTCGTATCCTGGCAACATAGGTCATGAGTTTTAGAACTACCATGTAAACAGTGTTTTTTGACACATATATTGTCTCTCTGTTGACTTGAAAAATGGTGACGAGAATAGGAACAATACACACTAGTTAGAAAAACAGATATTTGATAGATGCCGATAATTAGTGTAACATTAGCTTAGGGAAATGTGACAAGAGAAGACGGAACGAAGAGGAAAATTGTCAAGGCAGATAGAATTTATGTGAGTACCAACAAATTATTGAAAGTGGTCAATTTGATGGCTAAATAAATTTACGGTATATCAAGAGAGTACACAAGACAGCTTAGAAATCCATACAAAAGTATGATGTTTTAAAAGAAAAATGTAATGTGAATATTCAGTACAGTGGTGAAGTAGAAAGAAGTTTTGGAGAATAACCAATTCTAGATAAACAGGAGTATGACCTCTGCTTACATGAGTCTCACCTGGTCTCCCAAGATCTGTCCAAGGATTTCATGCATAAAAAGGGCAGACAATATGGAAATAATTTTTCAAGAACATAGTTACAAATGAAGATGTCTAAGAGTTCTTTTGGTATACTACCATTGACATTCAAACATTGTATATCACATCTAGATAGATGATAATTAGATCATGCATCACATTACAGAATATACATTAAGCAGTGAGAAAAAAGTGATTGGAATATAAAATACAAAGGGATGTAGATATTAAGTAGAATCCTGTTACACCACCTTAAAGAAGCCTTTTGATTTCATAGCCAAGATTATATTGTCATTGAGGGCCGGGTCATAGATAGAGTGCTTTTAGTCTTCAAAAATTAAACAGGCATACAAATTAAAATACAATTACCGTACTTGCCAAACCGAAAGGATCTTTCCTTAGAATCCTTTACACATATCCATATGTGATCAATAGATCCGACTCATCTTCCCGATGCTAAAACAAGAACACCAAGAGAGCTGTGCTTGCCGAGTCACTAGAATGAACTATAGGCATGCAATGACTTTTTTCTATTTAGCAACTCTTTGAAGCACAAATTATGTATGCGTACTGTACACTCAAGCTTATATATTAAGTTCAGTCATGCATGATGCAACCTAAGGTCATAACACCCAATACAGATAATTGGATTATGCTCCAAATACTTGAATCCTGTATACAAATGTGTCTTAAAATATCTTTCCCAGAAGGAGTTCATTGTTGGTGACTAGCAGCTGTTTTCAAATTACAGCATCAAAGATGATGCAGAATCATCCATAGAGGTTTGGATAGGTTCTAATGGAACTGCTGATTCCGTGCAGGAGTTTTCAATTTCTTCAATCCAGGTAAAAGCAATTGACTGTAAACAAGAAAAGCAAGTGCCTCTCATAAGGCATACAAAAGTAGACGAGGTGAATGCAATCAACAATGTTTTGAACTATGATTTGGCGACTATGTAAAGCACTGCTATTAGAACTAAAGTCAAATCAAGTTTTTCTTCATGAGTTGGTGCAGAGGTTCTAAAAACTCTTCTTTGTGAATATTATATGTCCAGATGCCACCTCGACCATCCCTTAAGGCTGTGGACAAAATCAGGCCAAAATCTGAGAGGGCAAGAGCAGATAGCTTGGTCAGCATCCCAACAACAAGTAAGAAGGTATGTGAACCTTTTGACGGTCTGTATTCCTGTGTGTGTCATTATATTCTTGTTTTATTGTATGAGATATACATGTAAATTAACAAGTAAATGTTTTATGGCTGTTGGAGCATAAGTTTGAGAAAGGAGCACGTGAGCTTTTTCTATGCACAGGCCACATTACTTTTGCATTTGTTTTGGCTAATCTACCTAGGTTGAAATTCTGTTTTACCTTTGAATGGAAACGGTACATCTTATGGCAGATAACTCAACATGAATATGAAATTGCTACTTCTGATGGAACGAAAACCATCACAAAAAGGAAAAGGACGAGGAGTACAGTTATGTTTGGGGTATGTGAACCAGTCATTGCACCGATATGAATAATTTTATAATTTTGAGGAACTTCTACTCTAATGAAGTTTAAATGAGACACATTGGCACAATCTTCATTCAATGCATTCAAAATATTACATGAATTATATTTATGCAGGAAGCATCAGCTGACGTGAGGACAAGTCGAAAGAAAGTCAATGCCAGACAGAAATCTACAAACCAGAAAAAGGTACCAAGTAACTAAGACCCATTCACTTTGAATGTTTTTAATGTTTTTTGTATTACAATATGCTGGTGATTTATCTGCAGCTTAATTTATGCATTTTGTCATGTATCAGACTTTTAGTTACATGTTTTTACATCAGTCTATTTTCTAAGATTGTTTGGATTGCAAACTACTGTGAAAAGCTGACTAGCTAGATCGTTTTGTCAGTCCGAAAGTGAAACTATTTGGATCTTGTTTCCTAGCATAATATGCCTACTTAAATATTTTTGGAATGCAACCTAGGGATAGTTCATGTGAAAAATAGGCAAGTTGAGTGGCGAGTTGATAATCCCTCAAAAGTATTTGAAGCAGACACCAAAATCGTTTTATGAGAGGACATTAACAATTCTGTTCACTGAGTCACTCTATATTTTTCTTGCTAAAAATGTTTTTCAGTTTGGTGTAAACCAGTTGGTAGAAAATCTGTCAATGCAGTCACAAAAAGAAACAATTTGGAATAAATTGTTCGCTTGCCTTTGTGAGCTATGCTGTTCTCAAATGCAATCAGTAAAAACCATAGTTACCTAAGTTTCAGGGATGGGTATCCGGGGCAGCAAATTTTTACCAGATTTTTGGGATGGCTGTTAAAATAATATATAAAAATATTATTTAAATCCTTTAACTTTATTCAATGAAATTTAGGGGTTTAAACTACATTTAATGTTTTTTTAGGATACTTTCAAGATTATAATTCAATGTTTTTGTAAAAATAGAAGCTTTTGTAAAGTAAAAGCATAAGAAAATTCTCAAAAAACTAAAATAAAATTGGAGACATCCTCCAAGTCCCAAAGTGCCCAAAACGTTCGGGATGTCCAAAACGTCACCAAAATCTTGGGAATGCGTCCCAACATAACACTGCAAAACACAGTACATCAAATCCCATTTTCAGATTATTTATCCAACAACACTTGTGCAGCTTAAAAGTCATAGAAAATTCATCAGATTCTGCAATAGGATCCCAATTTATCAATGATAGGATTCTGTTTATCATGTTCCCTTTCCTCATCCTAAGTGAAAAATACTGCATAGAAGATATCAAGCATCCAGATAAAATCTGCATGTTGGACAGAAACTTAAGCAGAATAAATTCAACTTAGTATAATTTGTTTTCCTGGGGAGCAGTTTTAATTTTCCTTTCAAACTATATCTAGCTATTACAAATGGGTATTTTATTTCTGTTTATGTGGATGCTATTTGACAAGTAGCATTTTGCACTTGCAGCGTGTGAAGGCATCACATACACATCCATCAACTATAGGTGACTTGTTTGGAGGTGGATCATTGGATCCATATGCAGAAGATCCTTATGCTTTTGGTTGAAGGTAAGCTATACCGCCTACATCAGAAAACTTTCTGCATCAAATGTTAAAAAGCAATATCTAATCAAATGAGATCCATCATTTATACGTGACTTGTTTGAAGGTGGATCACTGGACCCATATACAGAAAATCCTTATGCTTTTGACTGAAGGCCAGTTATATCACCTATGTCAGAAAATTTGACTGCATCCCAATGTTGCATGCTACAGATTTTGTTATATGCAAAACTTCTTTCTGTCAAAGAGAGGCGCATATCACTTTATCATGTTGTGGAATTTCTCCTCACCTTTTTCTCATTTCTAAACTGTTCTTTTAAGATTTTTAATGAATTCTAGCGAGGTATCTTATCACAAATTTGTGACCATGTATATATATTGTTGACGCGTCAATAATTTGATTTGTGTACTTGGTCCAGATACATATTCGATGTGAAATGTCTATTGGGAGCCTCATGCTTGGATTGTCATCACCATTGAAGATTTTTTGGGTGCTAAACATCATGCATCAGAAAAATTCCATCATGTTGGAATATTCCGGTCAAAACAGAAAGCTTAAAAGGAAAAACAAAATGAAGAGAGAACTGATATATTTTTAAAGGTTAAAAAGAAACTTATATTCTCGACATATTTGGTGACATAACATTATAAATCTGGGTGCATGCAGTCTACCTGACTATTGATATGGTTAAGAGCATAGTGTTAAGAAACCTGAAAATCATGAATTTTGGATATCCATATATTTGCAGTTTCTATGAGTGGCTTTGCAGTTTATAGTCTGTCTTTTCAGTGTGCAGTTGGATTTAATCTTTGGAAACAATGTTGGCAAGACTATTTTTGGCAAATGTGAAAAGGAAGCATGCATCTGAATGGGAATAAAACAGGAGTCCAGTTATATGGCCATGCGTCCTTGTCTCAATGTGTTTAATATATGAAACATTTATCTTTGATTTGAGATTGGTAAGTCTAATTTTTGCTAGAGCAATGGGGGTTGCCAATATGTCCCCCGCCCTTTATAAAATACTCATAAATAAGTATGAAGCAAAGCCAATGGTGAATACAGTCCTGAAAAACGTTGCTGGAAATTATATTTATAGAGAGGCTTATGTGAACTGAAGCATGTGGGCTGGAAACTATGACATCTAACTAAAACTGCTACTACTTGTTCCTGTCAATTACAGTAATGATATTACAAATGACCAATTGAGGCCCTATCATCTACCTTCGAAAGCCCTGGACGTTCTTTTAGAGCTGCAAACCAAAGAGCACAAAACCCCGCAAAATAGCACTAGTCATGTGGCAGCATTGAAGACTAGAGAGGGCCTTTCGCCTGACCGATGCACCCTGATACACGCCCTGCAAGAAACCTCCCCCTCCTTATGCTGAATATTTATTTTGATATAATATTTAGACTTAATCTTCCAGATGATTCACTAGAAATAACTAAAGAATTTTCAGTCTTTTATAATCTGTATTTCAATTTCCAATAGTCACAATTTTTTGTGATAAGTAAGAAATTGTTAGCACATTGGTATGTTAGAAAAATGGGCATTCTTTTTTGGGAGTGATTTTATATGTTGCTATTGGTGTCGATGTACCTATTAACTGGGAATGAAATGAAATGAAAGATTTTAATGACGTCCACGAGACTGAAGAGTCTATGGGACCAAACGAAACCGATACATTAAATAGTTTTCAGACTCTTTGTCATATCAACTCTCCTACTGTGAATCTTGAGCACTAAACCAACGATCTTTTGAAGCTTTGTTTATGCAAATAACTCATTTAAGTTGTCCACTTTTAATTTGCTTTTGTATTGGATACGGATACCATCATATGCTGAACACTCCATAATGAAATGCCATTCTGTTTCAACAACCCCTTTGTTGCAAAAAATACAAATTCTCCTTTCCCAATCCTCTTTGGTAATAGTCCATCTACCGGTTTCACATCGAAGATGATGTGATCCGATCCTCAACTGGGCTAGTAAAATCCTTGCCTTATCTTTGATAAGCTTGCTCCCAATAAGTTTTTTCATCGTGCTCCCAAGTGGGGTTGAAATCCTTGATATATTGAGCTTTCTTATGACCCATCATTGCTGTCACCCCACATGTCAAACTTCTCCATCACATAATTTTTTATTTCCCTGTTGTTGTTAGGACACTCCTGAAAATTGATGCCCCATTTGTTCATCCATTTGTTGTTTTGTTTCATCCAGGTTTTCTTTTGCGCTCTAGATTATCCTCTGTAACCATTTTGGGCCAGCGAAGATCGTCCATGCTTTCAACTTTTTTCAAATAGCTTATCAGTCGAGTTATTGCCGATGCTTCCATCGGAAGGTACCGCTTTCAAGTGAACAAGATCTCATAAGGAACTATTGATTTGACTTTAAGAGTGCTTGTGATTAGATGTTTCTAGATTCTTTCTAATTGTCGCCATCCATGCTTTGACACACTACTTCCCCAAACCTCGCAACCGTAAAGAGCAACCGGAGTAACCAACAAACCAAAGAGGGTTTTCTTAGTTTTCAGTCCCAGAGCTCAGCTTTCCTACACCTATTTTGAAGTAGGTAAGATGCTTTCCAACCTCCTTGTATCCTTTTTGCTTTGCAAGTCTCCCAGCTCATCTTGTTGTGGAAATCAATCCCAAGATATTTATATTCTGTAACAATTTCCAATGTACTCCCCTCAAAAAGAAAGTTAAATTGCCTCTTTTTTTTCAGAGAAAAAATCATGATTTTTGTTTTGCTAGTGTTCACTTGCATCTCGACTTCCTGGCAAAAGAATTCTAAAGCTTTTAGATGCTCCCTCAATCCTTGAGTTGTTGTTGAAATTAAGATAAGATCATCGGCATATAAGAGTAACTTCACCACGTACTCGGCCAACTGAACACCCCCTCCTTCGGTTTTACATAACCATTCTTCAAGCTTATCAATGTATAAACCAAACAAAGTGGGAGAAAGAGGGCAACCTTGTTTGACCCCAATGTCACTACCAAAGCATTCAGACATACCTTCTCTTGTTCTGATTTTAGCTCTGACCTGCTCATAAAGTCTATGTATTGTTGCTCTGAGCTCATCTGGAATCTCAAGTTCCTCCATCCTGTTCCAAAGTTTGTCTCTAGGAACCGTGTCGAAGGCTTTCTTAAAATCAACAAAACAAACAAAAAGCTTCATCCCCTTGGGTATCCCATACCTTTTCAATCAAGTGCCTAAGAGTGATGCAATGATCAATGGTTGAATGTTTAGATCAGAAACTTGCTTGTCCTTTTGCCCTTTTGCCCTCTCTTTCTGCCCAACTGTTGATTCTACGTTCTATCATGCCCCCAAATAGCTTACCAAAAAGAGGATTGATCATAATAGTGCGATAGTTAGAAGGATTATTGATATCTCCACTTTTAAAAAGAGGAATAACCACACTAGTTGTCCACTCTAGTGGGAACCCAACCTGAGTTACATTATTGAAGATTTTTCTGATATGCGGAGTGAGCACCTCAACCCCCCACTTTAAAAACTCAGCCTGCAACCCATCAACATCTTGAGCTTTACCATTTGCTAGATTCTTTATGCCATGTTTGATGTCTTCCTCCGAAAAAAGTTCGATCGAAGTATGAATGATGGGAGGAATATCCTTCTGTTGAGACCGCTCGTAGAGAGTCTTCGCATATTCTAACCAATGAGCTTCTGTGATATTGTTTTCTATGTATGTTTTCTTTTGTTGCAACTCCTTCCAGAATCCCTTGGGATTGTGTTTTCCGAGAGAAATTAATTCAGACCTTCTCTTATTCACATAGCTTTCTTTTTTTTGTTGAACCAATCTCTCATATTTCTTTTTATTTTCTTTTTTGTTCACGTCACTTTCCCTCATAGCTCTCTTGGCAACCTTACAATCTTCGTCATACCATGGATTTGTTGGAAAAGTATTTGCAGCTCCCTTTCTAGGCTTAGATTTTTTGCAAGCACTTAATGCCTTGTGAATTAATGGTATCAACAACTTACTACAAACATAACCCCTTGCCCCCTTGTTTGTATTGCTCTCGATATCATTTCTTGCCATCTGAAATTGTTGTTCAAGGGCAACCACAAAGATTTCCTGATTTTCTTTATTTAAAATGATTTTGCCTTGTTTTGGAGATGTCTCTTGCCTGCGATGAACTTGTTTTCCCTGTTGCTGATTTGAAATGGTACCAAGCTTGACCAAGAGAGGATTATGATCAGATTTGAGCTCAATAGGACAATCTCCAATTTCAAACTCGAGCAACCTACAAATAGCGCTCTGAGTGCATATTACATAGTCCACTACACTTTGTCCATTGTAAGTTTTGCAAGTGATATTGCTAGATCTGGGCCAAGCCTTCATGCCATTACAAATAACCATGTCGTATAAGCTACATAGACCTAGAAGCTCAACCCCAAAATGATTCACCCCTCCATTACCATCTTGAGATAGTCTTTCCCAAAACTTGTCCTCTGCTTCGTTAAGCCAAAGCGGATTGTCATCTCCACCTTTTTCATTGCCCAACTGAAGAGATTGATTATTTGCAGTCCTTGCATTAAAGTCCCCCATCAAAATAATTTCCCCAGATGCACTAAACACAAAGATGTCTTTTTAATGAAGCATATGGGTCTTCCATATCCAAATTTCTTTTCTTATATGTCTTTGAGCCTTTCGGTGCAAAGTAGCAAGCAACCAATCTAATTGTTGCCTTGTTATTTGATATTTTCAGCCAAATGTATTGCTTATTTGCATCTTCCTTTTCCACTTTGATGATCCCTAACCACGCTTCTTTGATTAGCATTGTGAATGGAATGACTATTTTATAATGTGCTCCTATGTGAAAGTAATGAATATATATTCTTTTGTGATTTATAAAATACTTGGGAAACTCAGAAGAAAAGAACCAAATCAAAATGATGACCTTAGAATAAACGACAAGTGTGGGTTTTCCCTTATGCGTGATAACCATCATAACATAGAAAATTGAAATTTATAGGACGAGCATAGTTTTTTTATACTTGTTGGTACCTCTTAGTTAGTAGGAGATAAGATCACCGATTATGGTTATTGTTTTAGCATGTATGCTTATCGAAAAAAGAAACAAAACCATCTTATATAGGAATGGTTATGGATTGACCACTTTTAAGATGTTACTTTAAAAGTTATCTAAATGACCCTAATTTAACGACCCTTGGGATTGTTACCCTTCAAGCAATGTGTTAGTCTTTTGTCCTTCACTTCAATGGGATTTAAGTGAAATAGCAATCTAAGAATGGTTCAAATTGGACGTGTCTTGCTAATGTGTGACTTCATTCTAGTAACCAACATTCTTGTGTAGTTTTAGATATTTTAGTGGTATTGTTAATGTAATCATTATTCCTTGTAATGTGATCAAACAAACTTGGTAAAGTGCAAAGTGTGGTGGTTCCCTCACATTTCTACCTCAAGAGAATCCCGACTCGAATTAAATGCAAACTAATTAATCCTAGTACACGAGTGCTTTGGAGGGTATATGTTGACTCAAATAGGAGATGTTTTTGTTAAAAGATCTCTTAAAAGGTTCAATTGCGGATGAGATTTACATTTAGATCCAACTGTCAAAGTTGTGTTCTCTATCACGGCATTAAGAGTTCAAGTGTGGATGAAATTGTTAATAGCCTTTAGATTTTAAATTGTATTCATGAGGTGTCGGTTTTGAAAGAAAGTAAAACTTGGGGTTTTGCGAGATAAAGATGTTTGAACACTCTAAAATTGACTTTTAGTAGGACATAGAGTCCTTGAGTGCAAATGAAATTAAATTAAAATCTAGGACCTCTTAATATGTTATTGGAGTTTGAAACCTATAGTAAACTTTGTCTATCAAAATGGTGTCCCTAAGATGTTGATCTTTTGAGTAAAACAAATATGGAATCCATTCTCTTTAAACCAATGTTAACTCTTTTCATGTGATTAATGATAGGATGAATTGCCCCTGCGAGAACGTGTATGTTGAAATCATGAGCTCTTGTCTTGATACACAAACTTTAGGTGACTCATGCATATTTTATAAATACTCCCAATCAATTCTATCTTCAAGATGTACCACAAGCATAAGGTTAAACTTAATATTCTCCCTTTAGCGTAAAGTTAAGTGGAAACTATGATCTTCCCCCTTACTTGATGCAAGCACTCATTATGTTAATACAAAGCAAAATAAGTTGTTCCATGTGTAACATAGTTTCAAAAACTAGGAATCCTAATTGGGAACAAGTGGATTGCGACTCACAGACATATCACGAATGATGCAACTAAATAGTTAATTGCATAGTTGTCATAATAATACGTTAAATGAATGGAGTGTATTCTTGTTGTTAAATGTTATCACAAAGATGGAAGATGGGAATATGCCACTCTTGAACTATTATTCCCCCTTATCTTCATGTGAATTTTTCCCCTTTTTGCAATGAAGGTTAGACAAAATGTAAAGTAAGCATACTTTCCAAGAAACAAACCTTTAGCATAAGAATGAGTGTTAGGTGACGCATGTGTTTAAAATGTTTATAACTAACAATTGAGTTATGCAAATTAATGGCAATTGAGGAATGAACCAAATAGTGTATACTCATTTTAAGATATTTGCGATGTGAAATAAAGTTTATGAAGTTTTGAGAAAAAGGGGTGTATCCCTTACATGTTAAATGCTCTTTAAACCTATAAGGCTAAACAATAAGAACTTAATTGTAATAAAGATGTAAACCATGAAAATGACTGTGTTGTGGAACATGCCTATGTTGAGTTCATATTGTGGTTGGGTCATAGTTTGTATTCGTTCGTTTGAGGAAGTGTGGCATTGATGTACATGTGGTGTTATCTTATTGTATGTGTGGGTCCATGTGGGTGAAAGCATCTAGTGTAATGTCATGCTATTCTAAGTGAGCCCAAGTGGTGTCTTGTAACAAGCAAATGAAAGTTAAAAAATATATCTTGGTTTATTTTGTCTTGTGTTTTGGTTCTTCGAATGTGGGCACTACAAGAAGATGGAATTTTAGAGAGTAATGGCACTTCTAGACCGCCAAGAAGAACATGTCCATACTAAAGCCTACAAAATCTTAAGAATAAATAAATAAAATGTAAAGGGGATAAAGGCGTGTCCCACTAAGCTTGTCAAATGTATGCATACAATCAATCGTAGACTTAACATATGAATTAACACCACATAAAACCTAGCCTATAACTCAAGCAAAGACATCAAGATAACACATTAGAGAAACCATTAATGCATAAACAAAATTGAAAGGCAAGTCTCCCTTGTTGTGTTGACTTGTTTTTGATGTGTGGATGTTTAAGCCTATTTATGCATGATTAAGGCAGCGTGCTTGTAAGAAGGATGATGATGCAAGAAGTTTTCCAAATTGGAAGCAATATCCAACTTTGGTAGGCTCTTACATCAAGAAGGTTTCTTAATTTAGCTAGGTTTCTAAAAATAAAAAGCTTGCATGATTAGGTGTGTCATTCTACCTTTGGAGAGTTTATTATATAGATTTTTGATTTGGAAATGTTGGTTGATTTAGATGAATGTGGGATAATGAAGATGTAGAATTAATAGCTTGTTAATTAGGATTAGGAGCAATTAAGTAGGATTAATTGTCCATAGGATGTTGTGGGAAGTGGATGTAAAGAAGTAGATGTAATTAATTGATGAAATGGAAATTAATGGGCTTAGTCATTAGTTTAAAATGATTTATGTGATTTATGAGTGATGGATTTGGGGTGTCTACACAAGCCTACAAGCCTAGTTAGGATAAAGTCCTAGGATTGGATCCAATGAAGAATTGTTGGAATCTTTCTTTTGAGACTATAATAAGACGTCCTATAGTTACACATTAGTGTAATTTTCCTCATTGATTTTATATATATATATATATATATATATATATATATATATATATATATATATATATATATATATATATATATATATATAATGTGTGGACCTTTGTATGTGTGAGGTCATGTTTGTGTGCAAATTTTGAAGTTGTGCAAGTGTAAGAAAACCCTTTATTGGACCGTCTAACCATGACTATATCAATTATCCATTTATGGGAACAAGTGTGGTGGGGATTTTTTTCAAAATATAATAGTTGCACACCTTGCAATCATTGCCATACAAGTCTAGTTATGATGCATGTATATACGGATGACCACCGGATGTATAAAGAATAACATTTAAATTGGTTGACATGATTTTTTCCACATCCATGCCACTATAATTGTAGAGAAAAATTATGTTGTGTCTTTAATTTTTGGCGGGTCTACACAAGCCTACAAGTCTAGTTATGATGCATGTATACATGCATGACCACTGAGATGTATAAAGAATAATATGTAAACCTGGTTGACATGATTTTTTTCCACATCCATGCCACTATAACTATAGAGAAAAATTATGTTGTGTCTTTAATTTTGGGTGGGTCTACACAAGCCTACAAGTCTAGTTGGGATAAAGTACTAGGATTGTGTCCTGTTGAGAATTGTTTGAATCTTTCTTTGGAGACTATAATAGGATGTCATGTAATTGTGCCTGAGTGTAACCTTCATCATTGATTAATATTAAAAAAAATTGTTACTTCATATTGTTTATGGACATTTACACATGTGAGGTCATGATTGACTACAAATTTTCAAGTTGTGTAGTCTAAGACAACCCTTTATTGGACCCTCTAACAAAGTGACTACATCAATTATACATGTACGACAACAAGTCCTCCATTTTTTTTGTTTAATCATGTTAATATATTCTTTCACATTTCCTCCAAAGGTATGACCAATGACAAGTGTGGATGTAAGAAAATCAAAATATAATAGTTTCACACCTTGTAATGACTACCATACTTTCTAATGATGCATGTATATATGCATGACCACCAAAAGTACAAAGAGTAACATTTAAATTGGTTGACGTGAATTTTTTCCACATGCATGTCATTATAACTATAGAAAGACATCATGTTATGTGTCTTTAATTAAGGGTGGGTCTACACAAGCCTACAAGTCTAGTTAGGAAAGTGTCTTAGGATTGTTACCTGTTGAGAATCGTTGGAATCTTTCTTTTGAGACTATAATAGGATATCATGCAATGCAGCTTGAGTGTAATTTTCCTCGTTGATTATTATAAAAAAAGTTTGTTACTTCATATTGTGTGTGGACCTTTGCATGCGTGAGGTCATATTTGTGTGCAAATTTTGAAGCTCGGCAATCTAAGACAACTCTTGATTCTTTATCACAAGTCCTCCATTTTTTTGGTTTAATCATGGCAATTCATTCTTTCACTTTTCCTCTAAAGACAGAATCGACGCCAAGTGTGTAGGGGAATTTTTTTCATAATATAATAGTTGCACACCTAGCAAGCACTACTATACCTTTATAATGATGTATGTACATACACATGACCACCAAATGTACAAAGAATAACGTTTAAATTGTTTGACATGATTTTTTCCACATTCATGTCACTATAACTATAGAAAGATATCATGTTGTGTCCTTAATTTTGAGTGGGCCTTGCAATTCAAGGAAGCTATCTAATTATGCCTTCCGATTGAGGGTATGTATATTTCACTATCATTTTTAGATGTATTAAATATGGCTAGTGTTTAGTGTTTGACAAATATACATCTCAATTTTCATACAACTAAAAATATGATTTATATTTACTTTGAAATCTGACCGCACGTTCTTTTTCATTTGATTTGATTTGATTTGATTTTATTTATAGACGTACAAATGCCTCTATAATATTGGTTTGTTTAATTAAAAATGAATTTTCATTACTCCTATTTTGACATTTACTCCGTCTAATCATTGGGGAAATGCTTTCATCGTAATTATGTGATTTTAATTTGAGATTCAACTTCAAAATTGTGAGCTATATTGACATATATTTCTCAAATAGAGCTTCACAAGAACCGCTCTCTCATGAACATGACTAACGACTCGGCACTCATTGTATTTAGGTGATCCTCATATGTATGAAGTGCGAGGACTTTTGAAAGGTCACCCATCCTAGTACGACTTTTGCTCAAGCATCTTTAATTATTAAGTTTTCCCCACAATCAAGAGTAGTCATAGTTGAAATATATTACAAGTCCAAATATCTTAAATGCATATTTGAAATACCCGAATTATACATTTCAAGATTTTGTTCTTGGATTTTTCACATGTCACATTGATTAGTTACTTCATTAGCTTCTTCGCCAAATTACCATTGGTTGGTGAGAAATAACATTAATCTAGTTGCACCACTTGGATGACCTCAAAATACTCATTCTGGGACCGAAAAAAGAGGCTCCAAACTGCTTCATATGGCCAAGTTATTACAATTTTTCAATTGGCTTCTCAAAGTAAAAAAGAACAAACTTCTAAGTGACAACCAAACAAGCCTCAAATTTTGGGTTGAAATTGTTTTATGAGGGTTAAATATATGTCAAATTTATGGTTGGAAATAATTGAAAACTTGTGACATTACACTCCACCGCCAAATATATGTTGGTGAGAAATAACATTAATCTAGTTGCACCACTAGGATGGCCTCAAAATACTCATTCTAGGACCAAAAAAAGAGGCTCCAAACTGCTTCATACGGCCAAGTCATTACAATTTTTCAATTGACTTCTCAAAGTAAAAAGAACAAACTTCTTAGTGACAACCAAATTTATGGTTGGAAATAATTGAAAACTCATGACATTACACTCCACCGCCAAATATATGTTGGTGAGAAATAACATTAATCTAGTTGCACCACTAGGATGGCGTCAAAATACTCATTCTAGGACCGAAAAAAGAGGCTCCAAACTGCTTCATACGGCCAAGTTATTACAATTTTTCAATTGACTTCTCAAAGTAAAAAGAACAAACTTCTAAAGTGACAATCAAACAAGCCTCAAATTCTGGGTTGAAATTGCTTTATGAGGGTCAAATATATGCCA
Source organism: Taxus wallichiana var. yunnanensis (assembly GCA_018340775.1). Classification (NCBI taxonomy): domain Eukaryota; kingdom Viridiplantae; phylum Streptophyta; class Pinopsida; order Cupressales; family Taxaceae; genus Taxus; species Taxus wallichiana. The sequence continues at coordinate 39,491,442 of CM031244.1, forward strand.
AATTTATGGTTGGAAATAATTGAAAACTCGTGACATTACACTCCACCACCGCCCCTCATCCGGTCAAGTTATTACAATTTTTCAATTGACTTCTCAAAGTAACAAGAACAAACTTCTACGTAACAACCAAACAAGCCTCAAAATTTGTGTTGAAATTGCTTTATGAGGGTCAAATATATGCCAAATTTATGGTTGGAAATAATTGGAAACTCATGACATTACACTCCACCACCACCCCTTATACGGCCAAGTTATTACAATTTTTGATTGACTTCTCAAAGTAACAAGAACAAACTTCTACGTGACAACCAAACAAGGCTCAAATTTTGGGTCGAAAATGCCTCGTGAGGGTCAAATTTATGGTAGGAAATAATTGGAAGCTCGTGACATTACATTCCACCACCATCCCCTCACCACCCCAAATTTAAAATCGGAAATAATTGTGAACTCATAAAATTACACCCCACAGAGACTTATCACCGCCTATTGCAATCAAAACTAGTACAAATATCATAAATACATCTTTCTCAAGTACACGAGAAAGATGAACAATGTTTTTCACATACCACATTGATTAATAACTCCATTTCCTTCATCAAAATTCCCACTATGGGTGACAAATGGCATCAATCTAGCTACATGACTATGTTGGGCTTTAAAATGTGTCTAAAAAAGAGGACTCCAAACTACACCATATGACAAAGATATTACAATTTTTTCGATCAGCTTCTCCAAGCAAAAATGGAAAAAATCCAAATGACAATCAATTAGGTGTCAAATTCAAGGCTAAAATTGCCTTGTGAGGGTCAAATGGATGTCAAATTTAAAGTCAAAAATAATTGTAAACAAATGATGACATTACACTCCACCACCCTGCCACACTTGCTGCCCCAATTTTAAAGGTGAAAACAATTTTGAACTCGTGGCATTACATTCCCACCACCCCGGTTGAAACTCCCCGTTACAATCAAGACTAGTTATAGTTTAAGTATAACTAGTACAAATATCGTAAATACATCTCAAACATGCTAAAAGATACCAAATTGATTAACTCCATTTCCTTCTTAGCGAATTGCCCACTAATAAATGACAAATAGCATCACTCTAGTCGCACCACTATTTTGGGCTCAAAAACTTTCTATATCAAAATAAGGGCTCCAAACTACACCACATGGCCAAGATATTGTACTTTTATAATCGACTTCTCCAAGCAAAAAAGAAAAAACTCCTTAGTGACTATCAAATGGGGCATCAAATTTAAGGCTGAACTTGCCTTGTGAGAGTCAAATTGAAGGTTGATAATTGTAAACAACTCGCAGCATTACACTCCACCACCACCACTCACCAAATAAATTGAAGGTTAATTATAGTTGTGAGTTCACAACATTACATTGAAGGTTGTTGTGGTAGGACGCCTATTGGCATAGCTAGACTTCTTCAATGAAAGCACTTATATTCTTCATTGTAATTGCAACATTACACTCCACCGCCACCACTCATTGAATAAATTGAAGGTTAATTATAATTGTGAGTTCACAACATTACATTGAACGTTGTCGCAATAGGATGCCTATTGGCATAGCTAGACTTATTCAATGAAAGCACTTATATTCATCATTGTAATTGTGAGATGTGTCTATACTATATTGCTTATATTAGTTGTTTATATTGGAATTTGATGTTGCTAATACCTATTGGTTTTCTAAGGGGAAATGTGGATGAGATCGGTGGGCATGGGTGCTCGAGATGGGATACCGAAGCTCCCCACTTGCACTACCCACTACTCAAACTGAAGTAGACGGTGGGTAAGTTATCATAGGGCACACCTACATGAGCCAACAACCATAGGTACTTATCCCTATTTTGCATTCGCAGTTTCATCGAAGTCATGGAATTTCAACACTCCGTGACATGGTGTAAGTTATGTTGGTGGAGAAAAAACATATATATCTTTTTTTAATGCAACCCCGAGGTCATGGCTAAAGGGAGGGGCACACCTACATGAGTACTTACTCCTATTTTGCATTCGCAGTTTCATCGAAGTCGTGTAATTTCAACACTCCGTGACATGGTGTAAGTTATGTTGGTGGAGAAAAAACATATATATCTTTTTAATACGACCCCAGGTCACGGCTAAAGGGAGGGGCACACCTGCATGAGTACTTACTCCTATTTTGCATTCACAGTTTCATCAAAGTCGTGGAATTTCAACACTCCGTGACATGTTGTAAGTTATGTTGGTTGAGAAAAAACATATATATATATATATATATATATATATATATATATATATATCGTTATTATATGTGACCCTGGATCTTGGCTAAAGGGAAGGGAAAGGGTGTAACACAATATCATCACGAAAATTTCTTTAACATATTTATCTAAAATGAACATGCTTTTATTCGGAATGAATAACATAAAAATAGTCAAGAGCATCAGCAGAATGATTGAAGAGAGTATATATACTGTTACAACCTGAAAAGTCTGATTATACAATGTCAACAATTAGGAATGGTCTATTCACAATAAGCATGGATGATTAAAAGCTCGGACAAATCAAATCATTCAATAATTGGTATAACTTCCTATTTGTTGATACATAGACACCCAGAATGGTCTATTGCAAATAACCATGAATGGGATATATATAAAAGCTCAGACAAATCAAATCATTCAACTATAATTGGTATGGACTTTAGCAGATTAGTTGATATCTGAGCATCCAGAACATCAGCAATATTGTCACAGGCTCCTGTGTAAATTGAAAGTTTAAATCATCTGCATACAATATATACCCCAGTGAGACTAGATGGGCAGGAAAACATTAAAAAATGCTCCCACCGAAATCCCATCTATGAAACTTGGAAACTATAAAGAATTATAGTTAAGTGCCCTGGGAATCTGAAAATGATCTAGAAAGAGTTAGTTACCTGTTATCCAGAGAAACCTCGCTTCTTCAATACATCAACAAGATAGTGTGCCACAGATTCATATCCCATCTCCCGAGCTGTCATCCACATAATTTTCAAATCTAAGAAGCCAATTATATACAAATGATGATTTACCTTTAGAAACAACTCGAGATCAGTAACCATTTGCTCATCTGTATAAGGAAGCTTCACCTGTATAGATTGCAATGCCAGTGGGTGGAATCTTGCGCCTTTTCAAACAAATAGAACTGTATCAAAATGAAAAAATGTTTATGCATATGTGCACAAAGATTTGAATTTAGTCAGCAGATTAAACGTAAGAGCACAACTCCAACGGGCATTGGTCTGAGTGGTAAGCACACAACATATACTTCAGACCATGGAAACTAAGATTTTGAAAACAACTCAGACAGGTTCCTCCTTGTGATACACATTGCTCCAAAATACAAGATGACAACTATTAGTTAGCACAAGTCATGTCTCTGTGTTTTAAGCTCGCATTAGTTGTATTAGATGTTGAAACAAATAGAATTCCTGATGAAATTAATATGCAGCTATTTCAACGTACCCCTTGTACAAAACGTTAACAGTTACAATACGTAGCATGCAATTTTCCATTTCAGAAATAGGTGCCAGAACTTCCAATATCTACTTCCATTCACCAATTTAATCAAAATGTCCACACTTCTAATATGTAGAGCAACAGTTACCATGCAGCTCAGATTCACGAGACAGTTTCTTGCTAATATTATTGCTTCACATCATATTCCACCTCAACATCTATGTTTCCTCTGTTCTATTACCCAGATGACAAATGGTCGTTCTTTGAGGCAAACTATTTCATATTGTGGGCAAACATGTTCTCTAGATATGCTTCCATCTAATCCTCCATTTATACAGACTTAAAAGAACCCTGCATCTTGAGGTCTTGAAAGTTGTACTATACAGTCTTGAATAAATAATAACTTTACAAAGGAATTCAGAGCTCAAAACTTTGATGGTACCTGTTACAGATCCAGTAAGGATTAATGCCTTTCTGTTCTGAGCAATGAGGGCACATCCAGTTTTTATTTTGCTTCACCTCCTCGATATCTGTCATCACCCAGTCTTTCAGGAATGTATGTTTTGATGTATCAAGTACCTTTAAAAACACTAACAAAAGAAAACATATCAGAATATGATGAATACGGTTTTATCACACCTTCCCCATAACGAATTTTCAGGCAGGCTCGACAAAATACACCCATACTTGAATGGCATACTGAGCAATCTGTTTTGCCTGTCATCGACACCATGAATTTCATAATTATTCTTTTTGATTGATGCATACATTCAGTTTTGCAAAGGTTACAAGTATAAATTGTAATATTTGCAGTATATCAGGGAGAGCTAGAACTCCAGTAATATAGTACGAAGATACAGAGATGCATGCGCATGCAGGTTGACTGGGGAATTCAGGAGATCTCAAAGACCCAGGTAAAAAGAGACAAGCTGGCCACCAAACCACACATGAAACAGAAAGCTACTACCTATATCATCATCCATATGGAGACTATTTGTCTCAAAACAAAGTAAAGCCACATCTGGCACTGTAGAACCTTGGAAGAATACTCCTAGATAATTCCCTCTTATGATTTTCAGTGTCATGAACTTGACTGCTATGCAAAACTGTTTTTGAAATGTGCATCGCAGCATGCTTTTTTATTTCATTGAAAATAAGCAAAAATGTTTCAACTCTAGATTGGCCATATTATATGGGAATGATTTAAATGATATTCTTAGTTAAGCTTGTCAGCCACTACGCTATCAATATTTAATATCAAACATGAAACAAATATTCCAAAATGAAAATTTAATAATGGAAGAATTGACTATTGAAAAACATATATTGTTTGGCTCATTATATGTCACTTTTGGGACCGCAAATATTAAGAGGTGAAGTATCTCTTCTTGCTTGCTAATTTGATTAGTGTACAATAGAAATTGATTTGGTCATGCAATGGAAATCTAGGGTCTCAAAGTTTCTGACTAGCTTATTCATTCAGATCAAGATGGCAGACACCTTTTATGTGTACAAATTTTGGCCCATAATTCATACGAAGCAACATTCTAATATTAGGATTGGTAAAAGTACAAGCATACAGAGATGCTTAAAACAAACTAAAATTTCTGTCTACCGAATCGTTATTTTGCAAGCACAATTATTGATATAGAACCAGATTTGGATAATTTAAAAAATCGCAGAAAGCCAAATCCAACCTTTGAATGCTGTTAGAATGCACACGATCTGCAATTGAGTATATCTCTTCTTGCTTGCTAATTTGATTAGCCTACAATAGAAATTGATTTGGTCATGCAATGGAAATCTATGGTCACAAAATTTCTGACTAGCTTATTCATTCAGATGGCAGAGACCTTTTATGTGTACAAATTTTGGCCCATAATTCATACGAAGCAACATTCTAACATTAGGATTAGTAAAAGTACCAGTATACAGAGATGCTTAAAACAAACTAAAACTTCTCTTTCCCAAATCATTATTGATATGGAACAAAATTTGGATAATTCAAAAAATCACAAGAAGCCAAACCCAACCTTTGACTACTGTTAGAATGCTCTTAGACAACTAAACAAGCATATAAATTGATTGGTAATAAATGATGGTATAGTATACACCATGAATTTCATAATTACAGTTTTGTAAAGGCTACTAGTATAATTTGTAATATTTACAGCATATCAGGGAGTGCTAGACCTCTAGTAATGTAGTAAGAAGATACAAAGATGCATGTGCATGCACGGCATGCACGTTAACTGGGGAATTCAAGATATCCTCAAAGACCCAAGTAAAATAGAGACAGACAACCTGGCCACCAAACCAGGCATGAAAGCTACTAACTATATCATCATCAGTCTGGAGACGATTTCTCTCTAAACAAAGCGAAGCCACATCTGGAACTATAGAAGCTTGGAAAAACTTTCCCAGATGATTTCCTCTTATGATTTTCAGTGTTACAAATTTGACTGCCATGCAAAACTGTTTTTGAAATGTGCATTACAACATGTTTTTTTGTTTCATCAAAAATAAGCACAAATGTTTCAAACCTAGATTGGCCATATTATATGGGAATGATTTAAATGATATTCATATTTAAGCTTGTCAGCAACCATGCCACCAATATTTCTAATGGTCAAGAAGCAACGGAATATCACTTATACAGGAAATATATAGTCAAAAATGAAAATTTAGCAATAGAAGAATCAACTATTGAAAAACATATATTCTTTGCCTCACTATATGTAAATTTTGCAACCACAAATGTTAAGAGGTTAATTATTTATGACGGTCCAAGATCTGCAATTGAGTATGATCTCTTCTTGCTTGGTAATTTGGTTAGCCTACAAATAGAAAAAAATTGGTCTTGCAATGGAAATTTAGGATCACAAAAATTTTGACTAGCTTATTCATTCAGATGGCAGACAACTTATATGTGTACAAATTTCGCCCCATAATTCATACGAGCCAACATTCTAGTATTAGGTTTGGTCGGAATACCAGTATACAGAAATGCTTCAAACAAACTAGAACTTCTCTCCACCAAATCCTTATTCTGGAACAAAATTTGGATGATTCAGTAAATCACAAGAAGCCGAATCCAACCTTTGAATGCTGTTTGACTACTTAATCTATCATGTAAAAAAATGATCGTAAAAAATGATGGTAGAATATACAGCAAGTTTGCAAAAACTTTCAAATTACTTGATAAACAAGTTATCCTCCTCATAGATACATTCACGTTAGACATTCCAAAGTTTCAAGATTTTTGTACAGGAGAACACTAGACGTGTTCTCATTTGTTTGTAAATCTCTATGAACTAGCTTGAATGAAATTGTTCTGTATTAGAGAATAGATTCAAGTAATCTTGGGGCTTTGTAACATATCAAATAACATGTTCTTGAGTTCACCTAATCTTAGTTATAAAAATCACCAAAATAAATAGTAAAGATATAAAAATTAGCCTAATCTCCTTGGATACAATGGTCAGTCTTATCTAAAGTAAGAAAACATTTTAAAACTTTTCTTGCTCGTTTCTATCAGGAATGACTTCTACTAGCAAATATTTATAAAAACTTTTGGTAGACCTACTTTGAATAATGTATTTAATTATAAACACTGGCATATGCATGCATCTGCCTGCCATGGAAATAATATCAGATGAATACCAAGACGGCATGATATGCCCAAGCACGGAAATGGGGATGTATCCCCACCGACCACAGCCCCAAAGTTAATTGACCATCCCAACAGTGATAGCAAAATTTAGTCAAACAGAAAAAAGAAACAACTGCAAGTCCACCTTTAATTAAAAAATTTAAGGTGGACAGTGGATGGCTTAGTTTCTACAGGAATGCACTTGAAGTGGTTTCTGTGCAAAGAAAATGGAAATACATTGTATGCAAACACGCCTGAACCCTAACAAATCCTGGCTTTGGATTTGAAACTGTGTACTCAACTCACACCCATACAAAGACATGATAAACACAGAGGCACATCATGACTATTATAATACACTTGGAAGCCTCGCTTAAAAAGGACCTGCTCAAAAACCTTAATTATTTTCACGCAGAGGAAGACAACCTTTGACAAAAATGAACTCAACAATAATAGTATCCTCCCTCACACAATAAGGAGATTTTCACTGTCCCAACTTGGCTGTGTGAAGACAAAAAAATTAGGACTGGAAATGAATCAATATCCAGATTACTGACTCTTACCCCTAAAGACTAGTTTTCAAGCAGGCTATTTTACAGTTCAACGACTAGACCAACTTAGAATATGCACTGCACCTTGATATGATATATTGAAGACATACCAATAAACTTGTAACAATTTCAGCATAGACACACGTTACTTTAAACACCATGTGCATGAACTGAACCTGCAATTCCCTACATTAGTTTTCCAGAAGAAAGAAATATTAAACTTGCACAAATAGACAAGGAATTGAAGCTCTGTTCCCTGGATAACATTAGCCACCCTCGCGTTACATGATGTCATACCTAAAATGACTAGAATTTAAATACTGTGACTAACCAAAAAGATAAACAGATGAACGGCATCTACTAGGCCGCAGATATATACCCCACCAAAGTTTCAGTACGGTTTCTTGAATCTATGAAAGTATATGAACTTGTAACCGTGGCATCATGGCTACTGCCCACAGTAAAAAAATATGAATCAGAGGAATAAAGAAGCACTCCGCAATAGGTTCAGCTCAAAATCAAAGAATAGAACTCAACTGGACAGGGCATGCATTTCTATAGTCTTATGTATGGCAGATAGATGGCAGAAAAAGGGAGGCAACTATATACCCTACCATATATCTAGATCTAGAGGGTGCCACCACCCCAATACAGAGTATAGATAGGGGGACTATCAATATCTAAGGTTTGGGATAGGGCCGAGCCCAATACATATATGGCTAATGTTAACAGATTCTTGCTCAAATCCAACCTTACAAATCCATCAGGGCTGTGGTCCCGTGGTTGAGAGTCAAGACAGGGCACCGCCATACATAAGACCTGAGTTAAAACCCTGGCAGGCACAGAGCCCTTGCCTTAAATGGGATTTGACCCAAACGAATTACCAGAAGAAAAGAAACCAGAAATTCATCTCCCCTTCAGTGGTATTTAATTAAAAAGAGTGATAGCCTAATATTAAAAAAAATCCAACCTAGCACCAAAATTGATGAATTATATAATGTGAATTTTTCTCAATCCTGCTAATTTCAAAATAAAATGTCATCAAATGGATAACATACAAAAATTCGCTTCCAGAATAAATGCTCTTCTAGGCACAAAGCAAAAATGATTGTATAAATAATAAAAGAAAAAGGAGCAATCTATTGTAGCATCAAAGATAAATAAACAAGATGTGAATGTGAATAAAATCTAAACTTTCATGACCTTACAAAATGGTCATAAATAATATATGATTATAACATACCCAAGCAAGCCTTCGTACCATCCCGATCACCACAGCGTTCACATCCTTCTTCCCCACAGAGCTTCTTCTGCCTAAACACAAAAAAAAAAAAAAAAAAAAATCAGGTCTAGTGCTGAGGTAAAAATACAAGCAGTGCTACATTTACCTCCCAGAATGATTAATTACATACTCCTCTTATCTGCACAGAATTTAGTATTGACATCTGCATCTGCACTATAGCGGAAAAGGGCCAATTTGGTTAAGCTGCAAACTGCAATAATCCGCAGGAATTATTTTACAGGCTCTGTTAAATATTACAAGGGACAAATAATTCCCGTGGCCCCCATCAAATATTGTCAATCTTTAGATGAAACATGCATTTCTAATCAACCTGGAGCAATAGCATCGATAAATAGGATGCTTCATAAATTTACTAGTACTAATATACCATAGGAAATGCACATGTACGTTAATCATAAGACAGGCCCATTTGCAAAGCATGTTGATATTTCCTTACAAGCCATATAAGGTGAACAAGAAATGACGAATTTAGATACAGTAGTGGAATTCACCTAAATCCCTTTCACACCATTATATGCTTAGATATATGTTGTATAACCCAATCAAAAATAAGTCACAAGACCCTTACAGATACGGGTCTAATATTTTTGGCTAATATATGACCGTAATGTGTTCAATAGTTTTGCTCCCATAGAAGGTGAGAGACCACTTGGCCAGTCCATTCCACTGCAAGGCCTTCTTCTTGTGCCCTTTTGTTGTGTAACAACCCAAAGAGAAATTGCACTTGTCACAAAAGGTGATTCATCTACAGGTGAGGTATCACAATGAGCTTTTAAAATACATGTGTGTGCTCCAAAAACACAAAATAATAAATGTAAAACAGTTGTTAAGGTTAGTTACACCGTAAGTGTTTCTCTATGAGGGAGTCCCAACAACCGACGGTGTGCTGCTTATGCTACATACGACAGGTAGGCGGCATCCTCCTGTTTCACCTGTTCCGTGTGCTGGTTCAGCCTCCTGTATTGACACACCTTAGCTACTGCCACAGAGTCAGGAGGATACCAAGTTCATAGGGAAGTAACAATTTAAGGACCCAATTCATAGAATATTATGAGTGCCGAAACAGTCACTGGATTACTTCCTTCAAGCCCTTCATTAACGAGCTCATACCCATAACCTTTTCCATTGTTGACTGAGCTCCACCTGCACATCAAGTCAGTCTTCACGAGGCAAGGTGTGTGATAGACAAAGATATGAATGGAAAATTTGCAACAAAAAGGTCATGAATTCTTGTCTACATTTCACACACCGGCACGGAAGTTTGCTCCTGCTCAATGCTAAAGGGACAAGGAGTCAAGGAGTCTAAAGGAACAAACCACCATCGCCTTTGCAGGCCCAATCAACTCCAAAGTTACCTGCAAGCCCTACGAAACCTGTGGACCGCCGTCAACACTCCCATAGAAAACACCCTCTAATGCCTAATGGCATATGTGCATGCATCTTCATGTTGTTTGGTGAGCCAAGTGAGCTGTAGCCACATTGTGTCTTTCTCCAGGGTCACCGCCATTGTCCATCAACGGGGATTACAAGGATTGTAGAGATGCACAAAATCTATTAGCTTAAATTGTGCTTGAATATTCTTTTCTAATAATAAATTTCAATTAGATTTATACAAATCCTTACAATTCACTGTTTATATATGGTGATTACAGGGAATACTACTGCAGCATTTCCGAAAATGAAATCTACCATGCCTAAAAATATGCGTTAACCGTAGAATTGACAAAGAAATTGTGTATAGTATCTTGGTATCCCACAATCTTGCAACGGTGCAGCACCAACTGATCCGATCCAACTCAGAGAGCTACCACTTGATGTTTCTCTGGACCTGCGCTGTTCATGAATGCTATATCTTGGGCCATGAACAAACCATAATTACCTAAGACTCCGGAACAGGGGGAAGTCAGAAAGGATTTCAGGGATGGCAAAAAAAAACAGATTTTGGGGATGGCAGAGGGATGGCTGGGGACAGCCCTTAAAATAATATATAAATATTAAAAATATACGAGTGTCCCCTAGCCCTGAAAACATGAAAGATTAAAATTTCAGCACCAAAGCTAGCATTGTTATCAAAGGGCATGCAACATCTCTTTATTGTGTCACTTATATGATTATATCTTCAAATTAAAAAAATAGTTTTTGGAAAAGCACAGTCCATGCAAACTACATGAATAGTCATCCATAAAGACAAAAACCAGCTAAGGAAACAAAAAAACTTTAAAAACTTCAATGCAAAGTTGGTCTCTAGGACATCGTAATATACTGGTAAAGCCTCCATTATCATACAGAGAGGAAAAAAAGACCTGCATAACAAAATTTTGAAACTAACAAAATGCTTTAAAATATACCTATGAATCTATAGATGCTATTACTATGTATAAGAAAAGCTTCAAAATGTAAAATAGCAGCAATCTCTCGTTAGCAGATCTTCTTTAGAAACCTACATAAAACGGCAGAAGTCCATTTCTTGGGAAGGTAACTTTGCATGGGAAAAGGATTTACATCTAGTATCACTGCATAGCATACTGGTTTTCATTTTCCCCTTTTCAGAGTCATAATCTTTAATGTTTTTAATCTTTTTCAATGTATTGTTTAACTTATTTGACGACTATTTTATGCCAAGGACATCCCTTAACCATCCCAGGAACGCCATTAGTGTCCCTATAATCTCAAAGCATCCGAAACATCCTCATAGGTAAAACAACAGTTCATCTGGTAAAAACAAAGTAAATAGACCCAAATGGGGTTACTATATAATTAATGATTTGGGACACACACAAGGCAAATGTTGTGTATAAAATATAATACAAATATACAGCCGTTAAAACAAGGAAAAATTACATTACCGTGCCAAGGCACACAATAAGACAAGGAGATTTCAACACTTGACCACAGCCTGCAAAATCATCTTTAATGACAGTAACAAATCAACTTCAATAGCAGATAGCAACTAACATTTGCTGAATGTGGCTGATTTAAAGGTGGTGGAACCATCTATCACATTTCTGCTCCCAATCACAATTGAATGTTCTGTGCCTTTGCCTACAAGCACAAAGTTCATCTTCTTCTTCCCCACTTCAACATACTCCTCACGGGAATATAATTTCTCTAATCTACAGACCAGGGTCTAGGCCAACTACTTTGCCTCTGTATGTAGTTATTGACATAAAAAATACTCAGCCCCTGCATTAATATTATTTATCCTACACACTGTTCGTAGAAGGAGAAGCAAAGAGAAAAACAAGAAGTCAAAAACTGCACTGCTCAAATGATAACAAGCAGAGCATATTTTTCTAGAGAGGGTAGTTACAATCAATTTGGTTACAACTTCTTAACTGCCCAGAACCGAATGGTTCATTATATATTCAACACCCCCCCTTAATGACTAACCTTGAAACAACACCAAGTTTATCTCTAAACTTGACAAACAACAAAGGACCAAGAGGTTTAGTCATTACATCAGCAGGCTGATCCGAAGAAGGACAGAAATGAAGAGAGATATCACGGAATCAACCAATTGTCGAATATAGTGATGATGAATCTCAATATGTTTAGTGCGGGCATGATAGATAGGATTCTTCACCATCTTTAGAACACCTTGATTATCACAAAAGAGTGAAAGAGGTGTAGCAGTAGCCTGGGGAAACTGAAAATCAGTCAGAATCCGACGAAGCCATATTGCTTCGCAATTGGCACTAACAACAGCCTTGTATTCCGCTTCAGTAGAAGAGATGGCAACATTAGGCTGAAGTTTACTCTGCCAAAAACAAATCCTAAACCAAAAGAGAAGATATAACCAATGGTAGATCAACGAGTATCTATAGATCCTCCCAAGTAGATCGGTATAACCAATCAATCTGAAATCTACAACTCTCTTATATAAAATACCAAAGCCAAGAGTTCATTTGACATATTTTAGGACAAGATTCTTCACCATCTTTAGAACACCTTGATTATCACAAAAGAGTGAAAAAGGTGTAGCAATAGCCTGAGGAAACTAAAAATTAATCGAGAATCCCAAGAAGCCATACTACTTTGCAACCTGGCACTAACAACGGCCTTGTATTTCGCTTCGGTAGAAGAGATGGCAATGAAGAGGCTGAAGTTTATTCGCCAAGAAACAAATCCCGAACCAAAAGAGAAGATATAATCAATGGTAAATCGTCGAGTATCTCCAGATCCTCCCAAGCAGAGTCAATATAGCCAATCAATCGAAATCTTCAACTCTCTTATATAAAATGCCAAAGTCAAGAGTTCATTTGACATATCTAAGAACTCGTTTTGTTGCTCCCCAGAGAGTGAGTTTTGGTGTAGACAAAAACGGGAGGGATAGTTGACAATGAAAACAAAGATTGGATCGTGTAGTTGTTTGATAGATTAAGCTACCCACCAATTGTTTGTATAATGATTCATCGGCCGGTGGTGAATCATCATGAGCCGAGAGTTTGGTGTCCTCGAGATTTCACCCGAAATCGGGTCTAACCCTTTTAAAAAATTCGTTCTTTTCAAAGTAACGGGTCATTTTTGTGTTTGTTTTGCTTGCAGTTGTTTGCATTGCTCTAAGGTATCCCCAGAGAGTCATAAAAGCCAAATTCAACAAATACCCACATGCTAAATCTCACTTTATCCCTTCACCAGGTTTTGTCTGAGAGAATTTTATTTATTTATTTATTAAATAAATAAAGTTCTATTTAAAAATAAATTGTGTTGCAGTTGAACCCTACTGAGGATTTTCACGTCAGTATTGCTTCCACCTCTCAATGGAGTGTTCACCAGGGAAGAGTTTTACTAACTAGCTAATTGGCAAGTTATTTTCAAAGCAATTGTCTGCAACTTCCGATGGGTTTTTCGTTTTTATTTCTTCTGTGTTTTGGTTTTTCTCTATTTTTCGTCTGGCAATCCCCGTAGCCTATTCATTCTTCATGCTAGACTTTTTCCCAGGCGTAGGGTTTTGAAAAGCTATCTTGCAAGAGCTTAGGATTCCTTCAGGAGATTGCAAGAGGTTGCTTGGTCCAAAAAGGTGCAATAATGGATTTTATGAAAATAAGAAAATACTGCCACCAATGTGTAAAGCTCGAGAAAATATGCACTTTTAGAAAAAACGACACCTAAAACGGAGCCACGGAGTGAAAGTTATGGCACTTGCAAGATTTTGTTGCTAGATCTTCCTGGACCCTTTCCAAAAATGGCAAATTTTATTCTGTACTTGTGTTTTCTTCACCAAAAATCCAAAAATGGAAAGAAATGCAGTCTTCATGCTAGTCGCAATTTTCAAAGTTGCCCTTCAGCTTGAATGTCCACGCCAAATATGGGAAGTCAAATCCAAAGCAAGTCGCACTTTTTGCCTGCTGTTGGGTCAGCGTTTAACGAAAAGCAACTTAAGTGAAAAGTGAAGAATTAGACCCTAGCAGGCAGGGTAAAATTTTACTGCATGTTGCTTATATTTTTCCCTCAAAAGCAACTTAAGTGAAAAGCAGAGAATTAGACCCTAAGCAGTGCACAATATGGGAAGTCAAATCCAAAGCAAGTCGCACTTTTTGCCTGCCTATTGGGTCAACGTTTAACGAAAAGCAACTTAAGTGAAAAGTGAAGAATTAGACCCTAGCAGGCAAGGTAAAATTTTACCTGCATGTTGCTTATGTTTTTCCCTCAAAAGCAACTTAAGTGAAAAGCAGAGAATTAGACCCTAGCAGGCAGGGTAAAATTTTACCTGCCTGCTACTTATGTTTTTCCCTCAAAAGCAACTTAAGTGAAAAGCGGAGAATTAGACCCAGGCAGGGGTAAAATTTTACCTGCCTACTGCTTATATTTTTCCCTCAAAAGCAACTTAAGTGAAAAGTGGAGAATTGGACCCTAGCAGGCAGGTAAAATTTTACCTGCCTGCCCCTCATGTTTTTCCCTTGGCTTATAGCCAAAAAGTGTGACCCATCCTTGCATTATTAAATGCCTAAAAGCTGACTTCTTTTAATTATCGAAAAGCATTCAGTTTTGGCACCTAGGGTTGGAAAGGCTTCCTTTTATTATTCTGGGTATTTGCATGTTGATGTGAGTCAATGGGTGAATAAAATAATATTTTTAGTTTGCTTGGCATGTAAGCAAAGTCTAAAAATAGAGGGCAGCAGACTTTATAATCAGATTTCGGTGAAGAAATTAGATATTCATGCTATGGACTGCATACTTGTCTGAATTATTTGCAGAAATACTTCATTTATGCCCATATTGGTGAAGAAAACAAAAGTCAATGTCTGATACGTTGAATACATCTTCAGAATCAGAGGAAGATCCAACTCTCATAATTGCAAAGGCTTCCTTTTTATTATTAAGCTATTGCATGTTGATGTGAGTGCACGGGTGAATAAAATAATATTTGTAGTTTGCTTGGCATGTAAGCAAAGTCTAAAAATAGAGGTCAGCAGATTTTATAATCAGATTTTGGTGAAGAAATTAGATATTCATGCTATGGACTGCATACTTGTCTGAATTATTTGCAGAAATACTTCATTTATGCCCATATTGGTAAAGAAAACAGAAGTCAATGTTTGATACGTTGAATATATCTTCAAAATTAGAGGAAGATCCACCTCTCATAATTGCAAAGGCTTCCTTTTTATTATTCTCGCTATTTGCATGTTGATGTGAGTGCACGGGTGAATAAAATAATATTTTTAGTTTGTTTGGCATGTAAGCAAAGTCTAAAAATAGAGGGCAGCAGATTTTATAATCAGATTTCGGTGAAGAAATTAGATATTCATGCTATGGACTACATACTTTGTGCGAATTATTTGCGAAATACTTCATTTATGCCCATATTGGTGAAGAAAAAGAAGTCAATGTTTGATACGTTGAATATATCTTGAGAATCGAGAAAAACCAGCTATCATAATTGCAAAGGCTTCCTTTTTATTATTCGGCTATTTCCATGTTGATGTGAGTGCACGGGTGAATAAAATAATATTTTTAGTTTGCTTGGCATGTAAGCAAAGTCTAAAAATAGAGAGCAGCAGACTTTATAATCAAATTTTGGTGAAGAAATTAGATATTCATGCTATGGACTGCATACTTGTCGAATTATTTGCGAAATACTTCATTTTTGCCCATATTGGTGAAGAAAACAGAAGTCTATGTCGATACGTTGAATATATCTTCGAATCGGAGGAAGATCCAGCTCTCATAATTGCAAAGGCTTCCTTTTTATTATTCTAGCTATTTGCATGTTGATGTGAGTCAATGGGTGAATAAAATAATATTTTTAGCTTGCTTGGCATGCAAGCAAAGTCTAAAAATAGAGGGCAGCAGGCTTTATAATCAGATCTCGGTGAAGAAATTAGATATTCATGCTATGGACTGCATACTTGTCTGAATTATTTGCAGGAATACTTCATTTATGCCCATATTGGTGAAGAAAGCAGAAGTCAATGTCTGATACATTGAATATATCTTCAGAATCAGAGGAAGAAATAGATCCAGCTCTCATAATTGCAAAGGCTTCCGGCAAAAATTCATTCTCTTGTTTCTAACACAGCCCATGTAGAAGTCATTGCATGGAAAATTCCTTTCAGGAGCTTGTGCATGTGCTCCCAATCTTCCAATTGAAGCCTTCATTGAATTTACTCCAAATTTTACCGCCTGTCCCTCATGTTTTCCCTTGGCTTATAGCCAAAAAGTGTGACCCATCCTTTCATTATTAAATGCCTAAAAATTGACTTCTTTTAATTGTCGAGAAGCATTTAGTTTTGGCACCTAGGGTTAGAAAGGCTTCCTTTTTATTATTCGGCTATTCGCATAATTGCAAAGGCTTTAAGCAAAAATTCATTCTCTTGTTTCTAACACAGCCCATGTAGAAGTCATTGCATGGAAAATTCCTTTTAGGAGCTTGTGCATGTACTCCCAATCTTCCAGTTGAAGCCTTCATTGAATTTACTTGTATTTTTCTTCACCCAAAGTACTTTCCAGAATTTAAAATTGCTCATATGCAATTAAAAATAAAAGGTGATGAGTTTTGTCTGAATTGTTTATGACAAGCATCTTATTAGTGCACGTATTGGAGAAAAATTGCACGTGCTAGAGAAGAACTACAAAAGCTTCAAGGATAAGAGGAGAAGATAGGTCAGAGGCAACACCCGCAAGCAAAATCACGTCAATGCTTGCTTCGAGATCCAGTTTGGTGAGAATCAAAGGCAAAATTCAACAACATATGAGAGAAAAAGTATCTCAGATTCAAGGCAAAGATATCATTCAGATCATTCATTACTAAAATAGATGAAGCAGAAGTACAATGCGTATTGGATCAGCATGCAGAGTATGGAGGAAGGACAAACAGAGAGTGTTGCGGCTAGAATAACTTCTTTTTCTCTCTTATTTCTCCGACAAAGTAATTGAGTAATCAATTAAATTGTAAAACTTCGATTAATTGGCTTTTAAAAAGTCATTACTTCAAGTTACTAGAAGAAGTCAATTACTTGGAAATAGGTGGTAGACATGCATAATAGAAAGTTCTATTTTCAGTTGTAAAACATGCATGTCATGTCAAAAGAAAAAGTCTAGGGAGAACAACTGTCACCGCCTCCCCTTTTCATAGCTTCCACATGTGGCAATTCATTGAAAGCTTCCTATTTGTAATTGCCCTCTATACACTATAAATAGAGGAAGAACCTACGGGTTAAAAATAAATCATCACAATTTGTTAATCAGCGCCAGATTGAGTTCCAGACTTTGTGCTACAACCCTTGATGTCATTTTTGTGAATGTTGAGGAATTGAATAACGGAAGATTTCCAGAGAACTTTGTGTCCACAAAGTGCATTTGCTTCTTACTTACGTGTGGATCTGTAGATAAACCTGTGTTATCCGAGATTTACACTAGAAGCTTTTCTTTTCCTTTACTTCTGAATATTGTGAGATCTACTTGTTTATTTAATCCATGTGTATGAAACCAACTTTGTAAACTATTGGTAAAATTACATATCTTCCTTTCTTCTTTCCCAAATTCCATTATTTCCCCCTTAAGAAAATACTTCATAAACAATTGCTTACTTGTTGCGAATCATGCGAAGCTATGGTTCATGAGAGCTTTGTAATTAAAGTAAAACCCCTGTAAATAGTGATTAGGATTCATACTTACCAGATTGATAAACATCTTACACGGAGCCTCACCGTTAAATGAGGGAGATTTATCTCATGGCTTGCTAGGTTTTTAGTCAGTGCGTGAGAAAATCTAGCCAACACGATTCGGCTCGATCTCCATACGTGTAGAAGAAGAATTATAATCATACATCCGAAACTTCTATAAGAGTTTCATGGCATACTTAACTTGAGAAATGAAAATGAAGTGATTATGTTGCCAAAATTCTACACCAAGACAATAGTGAAGAAGGCCTAAATCATTCATGTCAAAAGCAACACATAAATCTGATTTTACCCGATGAATCACAACATCTCCATTGCTTGTGATGGCAAGATCATCAACATAAACAATAAGAAACAAAATGTCATCATCATTGCCTTTGACATAGATATTCGGATTAGAATGACTCCATATGAAACTTGAATCTCTTAGATGTTTATCTATTTTGATGTACTAAGCTCGAAGAGCCCGATTAATTCCATATAGGGACTTAATCAATCTCCATACCAGATGCTCACAACCATAAGCCCAAAAACCCTCGACAATGTCATATACACTTCTTCCTACAAATCTCCATTCAGAAAAGCACTTTTGACATCCATATGATATACTTTCGAGCCAAACTAAGTTGCAAAAGAAAGAAGTCGAAAAGTGACCATCTTCGCGATAGGAGCAAAAGTTTCCTCATAATCTTTCCCCTCCTGTTGCGAAAATCCTTTCGCAACGAGCCAAGTCTTGTACCATCCGCTTTACACTTGATTTTATACACCCATTTACAACCAATGGGATGTTTCCCTAGAGGCAAGGATACCAAACTTCCGGGTATACTCTAGTTGCATGGTGAGTTCCCCATTCTAGTATGCCTCGTGCTTCGAGTATTTCGGGGCTCAAGAATATGAAAAAGATCGAAGCAAGAGCAAACCGAGCATGCTCTAATAATCAATATGATTACCAATTCGTCGAGACCTTCCATCTGAAAGAGGAGACAATTCTTCCTTCCTTAGATCCTGAATAGTGGAGTAAAACCACTTAGGCCGCCGCTGAACTGAGGATGTCGTATCTAGTTGTGGTACTTCCGAAGGAGAAACCAATGCAAGTTGATTTCCTGGAGACTCAAAAGTCTCAGTGGGAGAGTGCATAGATTGTCCTGGAGTCTGTGGAGGAGTATGAGAAGAACCAGATTCATGATCGGGCAAGGAAAGAGTACCAAACTCTGTTATGACCCCTTGTTGATCGTTGCCCCCTTATTGGTCCCCTTGTTGATTACAACCAAAGAAAGACTTTGTTTCTTTTACATCAACATCCCGACTAACAATGATTTTATTAGTGGAAGTATCAATCAATCTATAGGCCTTAGATTGATCACTATAACCAAAAAAAAGTATCTAGAACATTTGGAATCTAACTTACTCCTCTTACTTGCAAGAACCAAAGTATAAGCAACTAAACCAAAAACACGAAATTCCTCTAGTTTGATTGTGGACCAAGCCTCTTCCAGTGTGATGTCCTGCAAAGCTTTGCAAGGACTCCGATTGAGAATATATACAATTGTGTTAACAACTTCTCCCAGTACTTATATGGCACTCCTCGACTGTGCATCATGCACCTTGCCATCTCCATGATGGTTTTGTTCCGCCATTCTACCACCCCATTTTGTTGTGGGGTATACGGGGTTGTCAACTGGCGTTGAATCCCTTCTTTCTTTACTGCAGAAATCTGCAAACTGTTTAGAGGTGTACCAAGCCTCTTCGGGTGTGATGTCTTGTAAAGCTTTGCAAGGACTCGACTAAGAATATATACGGTTGTGCACATGGCTTCTCCCCAGTACTTATATGGCACTCCTCGACTGTGCATCATGCACCTTGCCATCTCCATGATGGTTTTGTTCCCCATTCTACCACCCCATTCTGTTGTGGGGTATAAGGGGTTGTCAATTGGCGTTGAATCCCTTCTTTATTGCAGAAATCTGTGAACTATTTAGAGGTGAACTCACCCCCATTATCGGATCTCAAAGTCTTGATCCGCCGGCTAGTTTGATTCTCCACCAAGGCCTTGAACTTGACAAAAGAAGCAAAGCAATCAAACTTCTTCAAAAAATAGACCCACATTTTCTAGGAATGATCATCCACTAGCAAGAGAAAATAATGTGCACCAAGGACTGTGGGAGTCTTCCACGATGGCTCACATAGATCTGCATGCACAAGATCCAAGAGCCCCTTTGCACGCTAAGCACCTTTAATGGGAAAAGGCTTCCGCTTTTGTTTTCCTACAAAACAACTAGCACACATATCCTGTTTTTCCTAGATAGGAGGCAAACCAACAACCATGTTGGCTCTATGAAGGTGGGCTAGATACTGAAGGTTGAGATGACCATATCTTTCATGCCATAAAACACGTTGGTATTGCCTTACACAACTAAGGCATCCAAGTTGACCATGGTAGGATCAACAAATCTATATAGACCATCGTGCCCAATTATTAGAGCAACAACCATTTTGTTGGATGTCGACACAATACATTATTTACCGAGAAAAAGTTTATAGAGATATTAGAATTATCAGTTAGTTGGTGATAGATAACAAATTCTTATTCGTGTTAGACACATGTCTAACATGTTTGACAAGTGATTTGGTATTATTATTTAACATAATACAAACATCCCCAATACCTTTACAAACATGTGATCTCCCATCCCCTAAAATAACTAAATCGAAGAACATGATTGAAAATTGACATACCAATCTTTTGCGTGTGAAATGTTGTGATGCTTCGGAATCAAAATACCATCACCGAGTAGGGCTACCTTTATCCGTGCAAGAAGTCATGAAGGCATACTCATCTTCTCGACTCGTGTTTATCTCAGAGCCACATGTGCCTCGCCCTTCGCTTCTTCAAGGCATTGAGTCATTTCCGGCAGTCCTTCTTCACATGACCAAGTTTGTGATAATAGTAACATTTCACTTGATGTTTAGGAGAGGAAGTGGATGTCTTAGCCTATCGGTTCCACTTTCATTTGGACTGGGCAACAAAAGCGCTCTTAGATTGTCCAAAACTGGACTCTTAAGCTTGTTTCGTCTTAGTTCCTTTGCAATCGGTAAGAACTCACCTTGTCAAACATACGAGTTTGACTCTCAACCATTAAATGAAGTGCCTACAAAAATGACTCATATGAAGAAGTCAAGCTATTTAGAACCAAAGCCACCATATCATCATCGTCCACCTTTTTATTTGTGGAAGATAATTGGTCCCTGAGGTCGTTCATTCAAAGTAAGCGCTAGATAAAGCAATCCACCTTGTAGCTTCAAAGCAAACAATGTATTCTTCGGGTATAAAACCCGTCCTTTTCTCGACGCCCGATATTTTCCTTTCGGCCTCGCCCACAACATGCTTGCCACAAGTGGCATTCCGTACTTTCGGTATCATATCATGTCTCACCTATCGTTTCCACTTTCCTTTGACCGAGTAGCAAAAGCACTCTTAGATTGTCCAGAACCGGACTTTTGAGTTTGTGTCTGTCTTCGCCTTTCGCAACAGGAGAGAAACTCACCTTGTCAAACATAGGAGTTTGACTCTCAGCCATTAAATGAAGTGCCTCCACAAGTGACTCATATGAAGAAGGCAAGCTATTTAGAACCAAAGCCACCATATCATCATTGTCCACCTTTTTATTTATGGAAGATAATTGGTCTCGAAGGTCTTTCATCCGAAGTAGGTGCTCAGATAGCAATCCACCTTCTTGTAGCTTCAAAGCAAACAATGTATTCTTTCGTATAAAACCCATCTTTATGTTTGATATTTGTCTTTCGACTCGTCCACAACATACTTGCCACGGTGGCATTCCGTACTTCCCACATCATATCATTCAACACCAACAACTTGAGAAGCAATAAAGCTTCCTTATGACGTTTGTCATAATCCACAAAGTTTGTAGCAAGTTTGCCTTCGCTACCCGTGATTATCTTATCACAATCACGAAATTCTACAAGCGTCAAAATCTTATGGCTCTATACATTGAAATTTGTGCCCGTTAATTTTTGTGAGTCCGACAGAATTAGGGATTTGAAATATTTGCCATTTTATTATGCCAAAGTAATGGAAATAATAAAATATGTTGCCCAATTCAATAAATAGAATGTCTTATTCAAATACGTGGCACATGAACAGCAGAGAAGGAAAAAATATACCCTTCGGGAATATTCACGACTGCTCACAAACTCAGACTTTCCAGCAAATAAGGAGACATCAACAACAAATAGTCTTTTTGTTTTCTTGCCCTCGAATGACTGTATTTGTGACTGGATTTGTATTCAATTTTAATGGCGTTGCTTCAAAACAATTCAAAAATGTCTTCATTCACTTCAAAAACAGTTCGAGAATGTCTTCATTCATGGTATATGCGCTTATCGCCTCGCGATCGGTATTCTTCGACTTTGCCCACGTTGTTGCCCCGCATCAACTTTACCGTCGACCTCACATAAACCTTTCTACAAATGGTTCCTCCAATGGCGACGTGACTAAAGAAGGCTCTAATACCAATGTGAGTAGAAGGAGAAGCAAAGAGAAAAACATGAAGGCAAAAACTACCTTTCGCTCAAATGATAATAGGCGAGCATATTTATTCTAGAGAGGGTAGTTACAATCGGTTATTGGTTACAACTTTTTAATTGCCCATAACCGAATCATCCATTATATATTCAACACACACTTACCAATTTTGTCAATGTCAAGGGGAAACCATCATCGAATTCCCTTAAAAATAGCATGGGTGCTAACAATACATGAATCAATAGGAATGACATTACAAAGCACAACAATAGATATTGGCAATACTAAGCAACCAAGGTTGACTTTCATAGCAATATCATGAGTACATGCATTTGTTCCAAGACCTTCTCTATTCTTGGATGGATGCTAAAAAAGTAGTCCTACATGTAAACATTATGCTTTTAGAGTTACTTGTTACTGACTAAAAATTTCAATGTGTATATGGGGAAAAAGAAGCCAAACTATAACATTATAGAACTTTTAAAACTTTTAAGCTACTATACATATCGTTTTATAGGTTGTTTAGCAACCAAAGATCTGTAATATCATCAAACACATTGACAGTTGTGATGTTTTTCTCACGAGGAAATGCTTCACACAATCCTTAGTTTGGTATAAAAGACCTTGCATATTTAGCAATTTCAGTACTTTGTGGAGGTAATTTATGTTACCTCATGGACAGTCAATAACAATATGTTATATTATTCCCCAAAGCATTAAAATGTCAATGTAAACGAGCTACAAGTACTTTGGATACTCACAAAGAGACTTGCATATTGGCGGCCTTCTTCTTTGTACTTATCATTTATTGACATTCAAATTCTTTGTCATTATTTTCAGATACCCATAAATGTAGTAACACTTTAAGTGCCCTCTGCAACGTGTTTTTGTGCCTGTAGGAACAAATGCTGGTGTTATATACCGCAATCAGATATCAGTCTTTCAACCCTTTACAGACACCCTCCTTTCATTAGCTTCTGCAGGTCCAACTTCTGCCCCTTTGGACATCCTTCAGCCTTTCTACAGGTATAGAGCCGCCTGACTGGTTAGCATGAAAAAAATTGTTCGGGAGTTGGTGATGCTCAGGGCTCAAGTGCTAACCCACTGTTATTATGACACGTCAGTGAAGACCGGGTTAGTCTGGCAATAAGGGGGTTACACCAAATCACACTGACCAAGCAAAGGACTGAGCTGTGGTCCCATCCAACGGGGCAAGCTAAATTCTCTTAATAGGTGCTGCAGAGAAAAAATAGGATATTTTAATAGTAATAGGGTTCCATGAATTTTTATTTTTCTCTACAGAGAAAAAAACATGACACTTTAGCAATAGCAATAGCATGGTCCCATTAATCCCGAACAGAATATTGGAGGAAAAATTTGGGAGGAAAGCTCAAGCAGAGATGTCAAGTGACAGAAAAAGTGCATGAAATTTTTAAGCAGATGATTAATTTTTTGTGCCCCCCACTACTTTTATGGGCTGGAAAGCCTCTCTCTAAACATCAGTAGCTTGGAAATTTTAAGGGCCTTTTTAAGTTTACGCGGAAGCAGTGAAATAATTTTGACATGAGACTACATTTCCCAGATAAATATAAAGGTTAAACCCCATCATGGGACCGTGACGTAAAGCCCATTAGCCTCGCCTCTGCACACACTAGGAGAGGATAGGACAATGATGCGATAAACATATGTGTCAGCTCACCTTCATAACTTATACCCTTCAAGTGCATCTATATGAATGGCGTAACACGACAGAGTCACACTTATTACAAATAATACACCTGGTTGAGTGAAATATGAATGAATACCTGCAAAAATGGCAGCAAAGCCCCAAAATGGGATCATAAATACTTCCTCTGCTTTTGCTGTCGCAACGGCGCGCTAGTAGATCTGGCGAGAGCTGCAATTCAGCGGGAGAACACATGGGTATCGGCGCATTTGCGGGTCTTGCCTCCCCAATCTTATTTCTTGCCGAACTTCTCCTACTCGTCGTGGCGAGACTCTTTTCGTCATCCTCCGCCTCAAACAAAACCATTTTTCCCGAGCCTGTCGTAAAGAGAATAAAATAAGGAAAAAATCTATAAATGAAAGCAGTGGACAGTGTATAAAGTCATTAAAATGGTATGACCTGGAGCAAAGGACATTGAAGGAGACTTGTCCTTCAAACGCTGCGAGCGGCGAATGGGGGTGGCTGCGACTGCTTTCCTAGCAGAGGAGGAGGAAGGTGATTTTGTGACCTTAAAGTATGATTTCAACTCTCCCGCACACTGTTGGACCCCTAGAGCTGCCATGCGAGCCTGTAAACAAAACCCATTTAAAGAGCAAAGGCGAGATGATGACGATAATAACAATAATGACAATGTAAGAAAAGCAGTACAGTACTTACCTGATTCTGTGCAATGCGCTCCAAGCGCAGAGACTCGTAGGCATTGGTATTGTGGGATGCTGAAGGAGGGGTTACAAAGAGGCATGTTTCCTCAGACTTACGCGACCTTATTTTCCCCATATTCTCCTGCTACTATCTATCACTGGTAGCAGCAAAGGATAACCGATAAGTACCAATGCACCGCCAACGGCTACCTTTTCTTTATATATATTTTTTCCTCTACATTCAAAATTTCGGTGTGTGATGGCTTCCCATGCAAATTCTATAAATTGCTTTGGGATACTGTTGGCCCGGACCTCCATCACGTCTATCTTGAAGGCTTCCGGAACTAGTCGCTTGGCACTCGCATCAATGAGGGGAATATTAAGTTCATTCCCAAACCAAGAGAACCTGAGCAAATTACCAATTGGCGTCCTATCACCTTGCTTAATGTCTCATATAAGTTTATAGCCAAAGCCCTTGCGATTCGACTGCATCATATTCTTCCCGCCATCATACAGTTGGAGCAGACCCGCTTCATTTAGGGAAGCTACATCCTTAACAATATCATTTCCGTTTGGGAGGGCATGGAATGGGCTCGCAGATCCAACCAACTCTGTTATGTTCATTAAAATTGACTTTGAGAAAGCCTATGAGAATATAAGAATGGTTGTTTATTATTGTCATGCTTCATGCCTTGGGCTTGGCCCTATCTTCATTCAATCTGTCCAAATGCTTTTTTCCAAAGTGCCTCGGCCCACATCACCATTAATGGCCACAGCTCAACGCCTTTCAAACCTCTTTCGTTCCATACGCCAAGGTTTCCCTTTAACGCCTGCTCTTTATGTTCTTGCGGTGGAAGGTTTTGGGTATTTGCTTGCCCAAGCCAAATCCCAAGGGCTTGTCAGGGGATTGTGTTGCCTACTCGGGAATAGGTCCCAATTACTCAATGGTCACTTTGTAAATGACTCTTTCCTTACCTTAATTGAGGAAGAAAACAATATTCGCAATGTCATGCATTGCCTCGATATTTTTGTTTGGCCTCAAGTTCTTCCATTCAATGGCGAAAAACACAAAGTGTTACAAACAATCCTTCCTCCTTGTGCCCTCTTGGATGGATTCTTATGATTGGAAAATGTTAGGCCATGGTGAGATGTTTAAATTTTTGGCATTCCTTTTTCCTTTCAAGCATTGCATGTGGAGCTTTAACAATATGTGGTTCAACGAGTGGCCAAAAAGCTGGAATATTGGATCACCAAACCACTATCCTTAGCGAGTAAATTCCATATTTGTTCCAAATTCCTTAAAGCCACTCATGTTTATTACTCTTCTTGTTGGGTGTCATCCAAAACTTTTGTGCAAAAGTTGGAAAAGCTTCTCAAAGATTTTCTTTGGGCCAATGCCTCCTCTGGCAAAGGGTTTCACAGAGTTGCATGGGAGACTTGTTGCCTTCCCCGTGAATCTGGGGGAATGGGTCTTATTGATATTTTGCGAAAGGGCAGGCACTTTGTGCCAAATGGATAATTCGTTGTATTGAAGGTCAAGAAGCTTGGAAAGTGCTTCTGCGCCATGGCATTGAGGAGGGTTCCCCTTACGACCGCTCAACCTGGAAAGGTTTAGGGTTTGCCAATCTCCTCATTGCTCTAGTGCCTATCAAATTTGTCGGCACCTTCATGCTTAAAAATCTGGAAATCATGGGAGCGAATCAAATCATGGCTTCAATGGAAAGGCAACGACTTTCGCAATGGTCTTTTCTGTCAACCAACACTCCTTGTGGTGGTCGCTTGTCATTCAAATCTAAGATCGGTGTCTTGCGAAGGTCCTTGGAATTCCGCACTCAAGCTCTTCAAGCGTAGAATTTGTTCCATTCAAGACCTTTATTGCAAGTGCATCCAATCTTGGTGTCCTTGGAATGAGCTAAAAGATCGATACAAACTTGTCACCCATGATCATGCTAGTATCACTGAAATCATTAATTATGTTCCTGATCATATGATTCATAAGATCTTTGTGCATCCTTCCCATCCTTGGTGGACAGACTGGAAGTGGTTTTGGATACACCATTTCGGAATTATTTGGCCAAGTAAAGGTTATCGCTGGCTCTCACCACATTTTCCCATGGTTGAAAAGTTCAACACTCGGTGGGGGATTGCATTCCTCTCCTTCTGTTGGAGAAGGAGGTTCGACATAGTCTGGTCTACTTGTGTTGAGCCTAAAATTGCACATTTTTTGTGGTGTATCTTACATCAAGGTCTCCCGATTGGTGTCCGATGGTTCAAATTGGTGTTTCGGCTCCCAAATGCCCTTTCGTGGGCACTTGGAAACCTTATTGCACCTATTTTGGTTTTGTTCCAAAGCCCAACAAGCTTGTAATTAAATTTATTCATTCTTTTTCCCTCTCCGGCGAATATTTTACCTAGCAACATATTCTTTTAGGAGATAACCCCATATTACCTCACATGTTTTCCCATATTTGGCATGCTTTTAGAGGGGAAATTTTGTTTTGGTTATGGAAAGAAAGGAATTCGTATTTTTTGTTAATGTTGAAGTTGATCAACAATTCTCCATGTATAATAAATTGGTGGTTATCTCCAATGTGTTGCTACAGATTCAAGTTCAAGCTAACAAGGTGGCCCTTGAGGTGGAGCACCTCCAGACTCTTCTGCGTCATTGGGGGATGCCCCCTGTAATGTTGCTTGGGAGCCACCTTCAACCTCATGACATTCTCCACCCTGTGATGGCCGCCCCCAGGAGGTCGTCGTGAGTCGTTCCCTAATAGCTCTTTCAACCGTGCTCTCGGTCTTTGCACGATCAACCACAGAGAAGTCTATCTCCCCCAACTCACCATCATGGTTGGGGCTTACCCCGCCTACTCGTCAACTCGGTTTGGGCTTGCTCGTGGCTTCCAAGCCGTGCACCCATGATGGTGGAGTCTCCCACCTTCACCTTCGTCACAAATAAGTTCCCCGAATGGCTCTTGCCATTTCTCCCACGCGCTTCATTGCGACAATGAAGAAGAAGATCCCCAAGCTCTAGTTGGGAAGTGTCGGACACTGGCAAATACCTTCCTGGTCCTAGTTGGCCAGATGATCATGACCCTCCCTCTTATAGTCTTTTTTTGTTACAACTGCTTAACTTCGGTGCTTTTAAGTTGCTTTGTTGTATTCCTAGGCTTGGCCTAGTTTTCTCGTGGCTTTGGGGCGTGCTCTCATACCACCCGCTTTTGTTGAAATTGTCTTGTATCATGTTTCTTTTAATATAATATAAGATCTTTTTCATAAAAAAATGGTTGTGTCATCGCTATTTAAAAGTGAAAATCAACAATAATTGGGCATTCAAGTTTTGGTTAATGAAAGGGGATCGAGATGGGATCTCATGAAGATGGTGACAACTATTCTTTGGATAGAATGTACTATCCCTACATCCATCCCCCATGCAATAGACATAATTACATGTCTCATGCCCCTATTTCACATCATGTTTGCATGACATGGCAGAGCTCATTCAAGGTTTTGGAAATTTGGGTTTAAATTTGACTTTATTTGCATGTAATGCCAACCGTATATTTCTATCGAGACGATTTGTGGTCTTTGTCCTAAAGCGAATAAATTATCCGACACAAACCTAGTTCAATGCACCGTTCAAAGATTGCTCGCCATCCTTCATTAATTTTGTTTGGTAAACTAATGAAAGCTAATAAAATAAATTATGTGTGTACATGTACGCATTGCTTGCAAAGACATTCCGGGGTTCGTTTACATGTGAAACCCTTATCAGAAGTCTGAAATAAATTTTCATTCTCTTAAATAAGTGTGATATTGATTCACATTCATTTGGGTTTTGATTATATTTTAAATAATGACAACCCATTTTCCATTTGTGGGAAGCGAATCTTTTCTTCTCCAATGTTGTTCATGTGCACAATTCGATAGAGGATTTTTTTAAATATTTAATTAACAATTTCAGATGCCCAATTGGTCTATCAACAATTAGAGGAGTTTTGCATTACCATGAAATCAAACTACTTTGGGAATGATAGGATGTGAAAAAACAATTGCGGGTATTTGGCATGTTTTTGGTTGAGAGGTCATCATCTAAAGAATTGTTAATATTGACCAAGCCAGGGATGAAATCATGGAAGAACTTGTAATGCTTAGGTAGATTAGTGGTGCACACTTCATCCTTGGCCCAATAAGATGGTGCATTATTATGGACAAATAGAAAGAGAAGGAAACAAAAAGAAATATCAAGATGGCAGGAGGAACTTTCTCGAAGGAAGGAGAAAGAGAGAGAAAGAAGAGGAGGCAATGAAGAAGAAGCGAACTGCAATGTGGGATAAAGTAGGCAGCGGTAGGTAGACCATTTCTTTACTAAATGCTCTACCTTGATTGGTTTGGTGTTTTTACCGTGTTTTTCATTCCAATTCGGTGAAATTTAATGGTTTCTCAATGAAGAATTCCCAGTGAAATACATATCAGAACCGAAACGGAAAACAACAAACCCACAATCAGAACATTACATATCTTTCTTAACATATCGAAAATTATGGTGAAACATTGCATTATATATTGATTCTTAACACTTACAAAACAAAATGAAAAAATTAAAAATGAAGACAAAGTGAATAACAATTGGAATAAATGTGTCTCGTAAGTAATATTTGTAAAAGTTGAAGCCATCAAGAAAACTCCAAAAATTGTCTTTGTTGGGGGGAAATTGGTTCCATCTTTATTTTTCTCCACCTTATTCTAATCATCCTAGTTGGCACCTGTATGTTTTTTGTAGTCACACTGTGTTTTCTAAAATGTTGAAATACACATTGTGTTTTTCCACATGTTGAAAAACTCCATGTGTTTCAACATGTTAAAACACACTCATGTTGTGTGTTTTTCAACATGTTCAAAAACACAATGTGTTTCATCTTGTTGAAACACACGGTTTGTTTTTCAACATGTTTAAAAACACTTTTGCAACATGTTGAAAAACATATTGCAAAAACTATGTTTTCAACAAAGTTGAAAAACACACTATGTTTTTCAACATGTTGAAAAACACTGTGTTTTTCAACATGTTGAAACACAAAAAACATTATCAATGTTCCACTAAGAAAATGATAAACAAACAACTAAATTTACACCATGTATGCTAATGTGTGTAGAAGATTTTATCAATTTGGTGAATCTGTTTTCAAACAAATGGTACAAATAACAGCCAATTGGCTAAAAGTTCACAAAGCTTCTACTCTTCAAGCCACATTGTTACAGACCATTGTTCTAAGTATCCCTTGCAAAATTTTTGGCATCGTTGGCATCTAGAGGTGGTGTTATGCAAGTCTCCATCTTCTTATAGCTTTTATTAACACAAAATTAAAAATTCAATCAGTGAGCTTAATGCCTAAGATAACATATCAAGCGAAGATAACCAACAAAGAGGATCTTATAAATTGACATATCATTCCAAATTTACTTTTCATAAATAAAAGTAAAAAATGAACAGTACACATAAGACCATTTGAAATACACACTATGTGTTTCAACATGTTGAAAAACACGGTGTGTTTTTAAACATGTTGAAACGCATTTGTGTGTTTCAACACGTTGAAAAGCACATAGTGGTTCTCAACATGTGGTAAACACAATGTTTTCTCAAACATGTTGAAAAACACACTATTTTTTAACATGTTGGAAAAAACATTGTGTTTTTCAATAGTTTGGAAAACATAGTGCAACTTCATAATGTTTTATTTTTCAACATTTTGAAAATCAATTATTGGAACCCTGAACTATCCTGTTATGTTGTTATCTTGTTGTTTTTCAAGCCGGTGAAAATACATTGTCTTTTTCAACATGTTAAAAAATATAGTTGTATAAAAAATAGTCATATATAATTTCAATGTTATAGATGCTTTTGACATGCAACCACTTGGATTAGGTCACAAACAATATTCATTAACTTCTATCAAAATTTCAAGGCATTTGACCCAATACTATATGAGCTATGGCATTTTTAGTGACCAACCCTGAATCCAAATTTAAATAGAAAATAAGGAGGTGGGGACCTTCAAACTTATGGTTCATAGAGCTTTGTTGATAAGAACTTTGCATATAATAAATCAATAAATTACAGAAGATAACACAACACAAGATATATGGGGGCCAAGATACCCTAATATGCAATATATTCAGAATAATACCCTTAAGGTAGGGTAACACCATACAATGCTCCTTAAGGAAGGAGTAACTCCACAATCTCCCAAGATGGGAATCCACTTCGAGGGGGACACCTCCAATATACCTCTACCAAGTAGAAGAATCAACTCATACATACATGACCTCCTCATAATGATACTCACATCCTTTAAATAGGATGGGTAACACCTAATCCCAATGTAGGCCGACCCATTACCCAATACAACTAATTCTTATGTGAGCCCATAAAACTAACTAAGGGAATGTGTGCCACATGTTGGCATGTCCATCAACCCATATACATTATAATATTATATCCCATGTGAATCCATACATATAACTAAGGGGATGTGTGCCACATGTCGGCATCTCCATCAACCCATATATATTATATTATCATATCCCAAGGTACATAGCATTGCCTCCCTCTTTGACATGTTTCATCCCCGAAACATAAGAAGAAGCCATATAATGAGTGCACTTTAAATTATTGCACACTTGTCGCCATGCTCGATCATCCAACCACCCATATGAAATCCTAGTGGGTGATGTTGCTCCAAAACTGATTCCATATTCCATTGTGCTCATCTGGTTCCATACTGGTCCATATGTGTTCCTTCTCGGCATCCATGCATATCCATAATTATTATTCCTATGATTCCATGTCATATAATTATTGTTCCATTGATTCCATGTATAGCCAAAAGTATTCTTGTGATTCCCTATATATCCATATGGATTTCTATCCTCATGTGTCCTAACATGTCTCCATGATTTTTTCCTCTCATGATGGTGTGGGTGTCAATATGGTGCCACCTTCGTATACTCAACCTTATCAACCTTTTCCTCAACTTTCTTGTCCTCTTCCACCTTGTTTGTTACTTATTTTTTCTCTTGAGTAGAGAATGTTAGGAATTAATAATATCTAATGAGGAATAATTCCTCGAATCACAATAATAAGAAGTATGAATAGAATTACGAAATGAAAAATGCACAACACGAAGATAATATTTAACATGGTTCACCCAATGTGGGCTACATCCACCAAGAACACTTGCTTAGATTTTATTACAAGCCAACAGTCTTCATAATTACAATAATCAGATCTTGTTTGGAGCTACGCTCAACAAACCCTCTCGGGTCGCACTTGAATTCGCACACACTATTCACCTTCACAAAACACACTCATCTAAATCATATTGTATGTCCATCTATTTATAAGTACATCAATAGGTAGCTGAAGAGGTGGTTTTACAAAACAATGGGTACTCGAAAAAACCATGGGCCCAAAAACAACCCATAACGGTTACCCATTACCCATGGGTTAATAAACCACCCATGAAAATTTGCTTTGGGGCTTCGCCCTGAGCCCCCATGGGGGGCTTCATCCCCCTTGACCCACTTGGCGAGTGGGACCGCCATAAAAATATTTGAGTGTAACACATGGAAGGTGTACTAAACTCTAACATGAAAACAGAGGTCCACAAACATAACAATCTCCCACTGAGACCGATTTCCACCGAGCAAGTTTCTCAACCCTTCACTATCATCCGCAAAGGCCAACTAAAGTGAACATAGCTTTAGTTTATCCCTTATGACCACCTTGGTCATCATGTCTCGCAGGATTTCGAGTGGTATGAATCTTCTCCAACTTCAACTTATCTTCCTCCAAAGCTATCGTGATGAAGTGATATCTCAATTGTATATGCTTCTTCTGGAGTGGAAAGCAAAGTTCTTAGCTAGGTGTATAACACTCTGAATATCACTATGCAACTTACATTCCTCTTGCTTATGCCTCAACTCCTCAAGCAATTGTTGTAACCAAATCATCTCTTTGCTTGCTCTATGGCAAAAGAACATACTCAAACCTCCATGGTTGACAAAGCCACCAACTCTCGTAGTCGTGAAATCCAGCTCACCGCTGTCCCACCTACAAAGTGTGAATATAACTTGTCATGCTCCTCCCGCTGTTTACATCTCCACCATGTCGAATCTACATAACCATGTAAAGTGGTGTCTCGATCCACTATAGCACAAAAGCTGTCCCCATGGTCCCTCTCAAATACCGAAGGATCCACTTTACTTCTTTCCAATGCTCTTTACCCGGATCACTCATAAATCTACTCACGGCTCCCCCGCATGGGCAATATCAAGCCTAGTGCACACCATAACATACATAAAACTACCAACTGGCGATGAGTAAGGTACCTGGACATTTGGTTTCTTTCTTGCTCTATCTTGGGACACTGCTCCTTTGATAACTTAAAATGGCCTACCAAAGGAGTCCTAACCGGTTTAGCATCTGCATGTTAAACCTATCCAATACCTTCTTAATGTACTCTTTCTGAGATAAAGTCAACTTTTGTTCCTTCCTATCCCGAGTTATCCTCATACCAAGGATTTGTCTAGCTACCCCCAAATCCTTCATATCAAAGGATTCACTTAGTTGTTTCTTGAGTACTTTTATTTCCTGCATGTTTTTACCTGCAACCAACATGTCATCAACATACAAACACAGGATAATATAACTTCCATCCTCAAATTTCTTTGTATACACGCAATGGTCAGAATGACATCTAATATAACCTTGCTCCATCATGAAGCTATCAAACTTCTTATACCATTGACGTGGAGCTTATTTCAAGCCATTCAAGCTCTTCTTCGGCCGCAAACCATCTCCTCTTTACCTTTGACTTCATATCCTTCCTCGGATCTTTGCATTTATAGCTCCTCCTCCAAATCACCATGGAGAAATGTAGTCTTTACATCTAAGCTCTGTTCTAAGTGCAAGTCTTCACGCCATTATGCCAAGAATAGTTCGATAGAAGTCATTTTTACTACAGAGAAAAAATCTCATCAAAATCTATACCTTGTTTTCGTGCAAACCCTTGACCACCAACCGGTCCTTATATATTTTCTTTCCTCCTTCTTCGTCTTTAACTCTGTACACCTACTTGTTTTGCAATGCTCTTTTTCTTTCCGATAGCTTCACCAAATCCCAAGTCTGGTTCTCCATGAGAGACTTATGCTCCTCATCCTTGGCTTGCTCCCACTTCTTATTGGCATCTACCTGTATTACTTCATCAAAGCTCTCTGACTCTCCACTATCAGTGAGTAATAAATAATAAAGAGAAGGAGAAAAACGTTCAGGTTCTTTTCTTACCCTAGAAGACCTCCTCACTGTAGGAGTTTGGGGTTCCTGTTGAGTAGGTTCCTGAATTGATTCATGGGTCATTGTCCCATTTGGAAGATCCTCTACCACTACATATTCTTTCTTGGATTCTTCCTTGTTTTCCTGTAACTATTGCTTATACATGACTTTCTCATTAAAGACCACATCCCTAGACCGAATGATTTTCTCGTCCTTAATACTCCAACATTTAAATCCAAAGTCATCACCACCATAACCAATAAAAGTGCATTTTTCTGATTTAGCCTCTAGCTTGGTCATATCATCCTTGTCAATATGAACAAACACCTCACATCCAAAGAATCTAAGAAATTAGTAATCGACTTTCTTACCGTACCAAGCCTCCTCAGGTATGCCTCCATCCAAGGCACTTGAGGGTCCTCTGTTTATCAAGTACACAACTGTGCTCACCGCTTTTGCCCAAAAATAAAGAGGCAGTCCTGCATGTATCCTCATGCTCCTAGCATGTTCCATTATTGTTCTGTTCATCCTTTCTAACACCTCATTCTGCTGCGGGGTTCTGGAACCGTCTTTTGCCTATGGATTCCATTCTTAGAACAATAATCATCAAATTCATTGCTGCAATACTCCCCTCCATTATCTGACCTGAGACATTTTAACTTAAGACATGTTTCATTCTCTACCAAGGCTTTCCATTTAACAAAAGTATCAAATACATCATATTTGTTTCTAATACAATAAACCTAAACTTTCCTTGTTGCATCATCAATAAAAGTAACATAATAACTTGAACCCCCAAGAGATGATACCTGAGTTGGCCCCCACACATCAGAATGTACCAGCTCTAACTTACTCTCTTTCTTCATAGGTCCAACCTTGAGAAACCTTACTCGCTTCTGTTTCCCATATATGCAGTTCTCACAGTAAATCCAAACCTATTTCTGGTATATCCAGAAAATTCTTCTTTATGATGTCCATGCCCTTATGGCTCATATGACCGAGCCTATAGTGCCATAATGTTGTATTTTCATCTGAAGCCACAAGATTACAATCATTAGTACTATCAGTGGATAAATACAAGGTTTCAACCTTCTTACCTCTTGCCACCATAAGAGCACCCTTGGTAACCTTCCAAGAGTTAGTCTGTAAATATCACAATACAACCATCACTTCCCAATTGCCCCGTCGATATCAAATTTCTCCTTAATGTAGGCACATGTCTGACATCCTTCAATAGCCATGTATTCCCATTCTGCATCTTAACCTGAACATAACCTTTTCCAACTATACTGCAAGGCTCATCATCACCAAGAAAAACATGCCCAAAATCCCCTTGAACATAATCAACAAAATAATGCCTATGTGGAGTAGCATGAAAAGAAGCCCCG
Organism: Taxus wallichiana var. yunnanensis; assembly: GCA_018340775.1. Lineage (NCBI taxonomy): Eukaryota > Viridiplantae > Streptophyta > Pinopsida > Cupressales > Taxaceae > Taxus > Taxus wallichiana. Next base: position 39,527,200 of record CM031244.1, read on the forward strand.
GATCCAAAACCCAAAATTCTAGTAATATTATGCAAAGAAAGAATCAAAGCATCCTAGCATACATTACCCGATGCCACATTTGCCTCCTTGTTTTCTTCCTGTTGTTTCTTCTTATCCGAAGCTCCCAACAGTCCTTCTTTGCGTGCCTAGACTTTCCACAATTCCAACATACAATCTTGCTCTTGGATTTTGACCTTGCCCGATCTTTCGATTTTCCACGGTTTCCTCTATTCTTCTGTCTCCCTCTAGTTTCCACTGTCAAAGAATTCCCTGAAGTAGAAGATTCCCAAAGCTTTTTCTTCACATTTCCTTGCTTAGAATCACCCCTACAACATCCTCAAACTTCAACTTCAAGTTAGTGGCTTACCACCATTACAAAGCTATTCCAACTTTCGGGTAAAGAGCATGTAATTAATAAAGCCCTAACTTCTTCATCAAATTCTATTGAATCGAAGCTAGCATATTCACAACCATATTAAAATCATTTAAATGATCTCACATCTTGAACTATTCTCGACATCTTCATATTAAACAACTTTTTCATTAAAAATATAGAGGCAGAGGGTTTTTCATATAACTTTCCTAATGCATCTATTAGATATTTTGTAGTCTTTTCCTTTGAAACATTAAATAATACCGAAGATGCAAGACACAACCGGATTGTCCCAAGTGCCTTCCTATCTAGAAAATCCCATTCCGCATCTGTCATGCTCAAGGGTTTGTTCACCTTCTCAGACAACGGAGTATAAAGATCCTTCTGATAAAGGTAATCTTCCATCTGCATCTTCCAAAGACTAAAATTATGCTCGTTGAATTTATCAACCCTAGATCTTCCATCATCTGTCATAGCTCCCACTCAAGCTAAAAATTTCCTTGCGATTCAACACTTTAGCAAACCAAACCAGGCTCTGATACCAATTGTTAGGAATTAATAATATCTAATGCGGAATAATTCCTCAGAATCGCAATAATAAGAAGTATGAATAGAATTACAGAAATGAAAAATGCACAACACAAAGACAATATTTAACGTGGTTCACCCAATGTGGGCTACATCCACCAAGAACACTTGCTCAGATTTTATTACAAGCCAACAATCTTCACAATTACAATAATCAGATCTTGTTTGGAGCTGCGCTCAACAAACCCTCCCGAATTCGCACTTGAATTCGCACACACTATTCACCTTCACAAAACACACTCATCTAAATCCTATTGTATGTCCATCTATTTATAAGTACATTAATAGGTAGCCGAAGAGGCAATTTTACAAAATAATGGGTACCGAAAAAACCATGGGCCCAAAAACAACCCATAACAGTTACCCATTACCCATGGGTTAATAAACCACCCATGAAAATTTACTTGTGGGCTTCACCCCGAACCCCCTTGACCCACTCACCAGCGAGTAGGACCGCTGTAAAAATATCCGAGTGTAACACATGGAAGGTGTGCCAAACTTTAACATGAAAACAAGCTCCACAAACATAACAGAGAAATTATTTGTGACTTTATGTTCTTCATCCTCTCCTTCTGATTCATCCTTATTCCCTTCGTCACCATCTTCAAATTCATCCTCATGATCCAATTTTACATTAATTTTTTTCTTTGCTAAGTGTGATATCTTGCAATGTAATTTTCTTTCTCTTGTACCATAATTTTATGAATTTATTTTACACATTAAGATTAATTATTCCCAAGCTCTCTAACCAAGGATATCCAAGAACAATATCCATACCATCCATATCTAAAACATAAAAATTTGAATGTAAAACATATTTATTCATAGAGAGCTTTAAATCTTCAAAAAATTGAATATGCTTACCATCCACTTGAGCTTCCTTAATATGTTTTGCTTGTACATGTAGATTTTGAGCTACATCCATATTGATGAAGTTATATTTTCTGTTAGGGTTTATGGAAACAATTACCTTTTTCCTTTGAATACACCCTTCAAACTATAATATTGAAGCTTCCTTCTTTGGAGATGCAAAGATCTCGTGTAACATGACTTCATCATCAACATTATCTTCTTCTTCTTCTGCTGATGCTTCTTCTTCTTCTTCTTCTTTTGTTTCCCATCTGTCCATAAAAACTTGTTCTAGTTCGTCCAAAGACCAATTAGACTTCTCCTTTTCTAACTCAGAAAACCAAATCTATGCAGGCCACTAATCCACAACTTGAATAACCAAATATCTGATGGTTTAGAGAATTTATCCCTAAATTTGTTCCACCATTCTCTAGCATCAATCCTGCCATCTCCAAAAAAAGTTACCATCCCCATGATCCACAAAACTAGGGTTTTAGGAATAGACCCTTTTGATCAAACCTTGTTCTAACCCTTTTGGCTAAAGTTTAGCCAAAAATCAGAAATCACAGAACACAAACCCCAATTTAATTTTTGAGAGGTTTATGAAAATGTAAGAAATTCAGAAAATTCCTCAAATTGCGGCCTATGGAGCAAAATAGTGAAAAACAATAAAAATGAAATAACTCTGACAAAATAGATCCAAAAATTCTAAAATTTCAATGGTATCACCTTTGAATATATTACCATCAACTCAAAAAAACATTATTTCCTAATTCGTCATTATTAAGAAGATATAAATGAAACCATAGAATTAGGGTTTCAACCCTAAAACAAACACAACTTTTGCAAAACAACTCCAAAAATCTAAAATTTGGAGGGAAGATCACTTGAACTATGTATCCACTCCCCAAAAAAATAATCTAAAAAATTCCAAGTCGATCTCTAGATATAGATGAATCACCAACATTAGGGTTTCATCCCACAAATTGCCTGGATCACTGCTCTGATACCACTTGATAAGAACTTTGCATATAATAAATCAATAAATTGTAGAAGATAACACAACACAAGATATATGGGGGGCCAAGATGCCCTAATATGCAATATATTCAGAATAATACCCTTAAGGTAGGGCAACACCATACAATGCTCCTTAAGGAAGGAGTAACTCCACAATCTCCCAAGATGGGAATCCACTTCAAGGGGGACACCTCCAATATACCTCTACCAAGTAGAAGAATCAACTCATACATACATGACCTCCTCATAATGATACTCACATCCTTTAAATAGGATGGGTAACACCTAATCCCAATGTAGGCCGACCCATTACCCAATATAATTAATTCCTATGTGAGCCCATATAACTAACTAAGGGGATGTGTGTCACATGTTAGCATCTCCATCAAACCATATACATTATATTATCAAATCCCATGTGAACCCATACATATAACTAAGGGGATGTGTGCCACATGTCGGCATCTCCATCAACCCATATATATTATATTATCATATCCCAAGGTGACCAAAGCTGAATCCAAATTTAAATAGAAAATAAGGAGGTTGGGACCTTCAAACTTATGGTTCATAGAGCTCGTTGACTCTTTTTACAAACTAAATCCTGAAATATGTTGTACACTAACTCCTTCACCTTCGTAATAACTAGCTCATTCTTGTTTTTGTTCTTTATACTCATTCTTGTTTTTGTCATGTTCTACTTGTTCTTTATAGTTTTTTTTTCATACATGTGAGTAAGTAGTATAATAATTTATTTTATGTGGCCCATTTGTTTGTAATATTGCAATGTGTGATTAACGATGCTAACTTCGTGTTACTAATGTTAGGATGGGAAGGAGGAGCAAATGGGAAAGCATGTAAAGTCTTCCTGTCTAAGAGATAGGAGATGATAAAATTCAATTCTTGGGTGAAGAATTAGAATGGAGCCCAATTGGGGATGAGCCTAACATCGACCTTTGTGCAGCCATCCCACTTGGAAGATTCAAGGCCTTTGTAAAGGGATAAGGTTCCCTTGAAAGTGTTGAGACTACTTTTATCCACACAAAACACAACGTCTTTGATAGAGTTGATTACAATGAAATTTCGATAGAGTTTATTACAATGAGCATATAATGAAGACATATTATTGGTTTGTACTTTATGCGACACTATTTTTCATAAGTGATTTTCATAAACATTTTTTTGTCACATTTGATGTCAACTTAAATGGAATATGTTAATTTTTTTAATCACGAGATATTGGTGTGCATACAATCCTTGGGACAATAGGAATAAGTTCACAACAGTAAAAGAGTGAGGAGGCATCAAATGAAAAGGGGTTAATGTACGCCTAAGAATAAACACATGATTCTAGACACACTCGACCTCCCGAGGTCATGCTGGGACAACTAAGAATGTGCAAGATTGTGGGAAATGCTAAAAGGGAGCTATAGGAGAATTAGGGACTAAGAATAGGTAGTGTGAATTCCTATGAGCTGAGTTGGCCAAGAGGGAATTAGAGGCTATGTACGGGTAGCATAAGTTCCCTATGGTTTAATTATTTGATTTGATTTTAAAGTTAAACTACATTGAAATGTTTGTTTTAACCAATTAAGAAAATTAAATCTAACTTAATTAAAAGACAAATGTGCTTTAATCTCTTAACTAGCTAGATTCATTCCCGATTAATTGACCAAAAACAAAATGAACAATTTAATCTACTTGCTTGAAAGGAAATTAACTAAACAAAACTAATATCTACCTTTTCACTAATTATTCTATATTTTTGTGAATTTTTTGGTTTTATGGAATTAAATAAATGAAAGCTACACAAACAATGAAATTTCTTCTAAATAAATTGAAACCACCTCTACTCTAAAGTGAAAATAAACTAAACAATAATAGTTGAATGTAGCTATTTCGTGTTGAGATGAATTAATTCTAATCTAATTAAAACAAAGGATTTCTTCTAATTTGTAATTGTGGATATGATTTTCTCTGGTTCTACCTTAGAATCATGGGAAGATTGGAAAGCTTCTCAAAAGTAATTTCTTTCCCTGAGACTTCCCTGGTAAAACACTAAAATTCCTACAGAAGCTTTTTGTGAAGAAACTCAATGAAATGCATAGAAACAAAAGCTTCTTCAAACTTACTTCCCTTGTAGATCCATAGGGATAAGCAGGGAGGAAGCTCTCAAGAGAAGCTTTTCCTGTATGCACGTACAAACTAATTAATAAACAAAAGAAAGCTACATGTGCTTCTAAATGAATAAATGCAAAGCACTGTGCACATGAACTTCCTCCAAAACCTTCCTAGGAAAATCCGTAAGGACGAGCTAAGAAAGAGTTTTTAATTAGAAGTTACTTACAGTGATGAAACTACTGTGTAAATTCTACTTTCCTTAAAACATATGTTTGAATTGATTACAAATTTAAATCTAAACTAAAACAAAGAAATCTTGAAAGAATTCAATTACACCCCCAACCTGGAAGTGTAAAACTGAGACAATTTCTAGTGTTGGCTATGCTTTTGTTCACCCCTCAGCTTCTTTTCTAATTGTGAATCCAAAAGTGTCTAAGGAGTCTGTGCTGGAAGTGTGTAGAAGAAATGAAGGAGTGTTGAGCCACTGGTTTGCAAGCAATCTATTAGTAATGCAATCAAGATAATAACAAGGAAACTAATATGTGTTTGCTTGTGTACTTCTTGGCAGGATTTTGTCATCATAATAGTACAATTCCAAATCAAAATAATCCGTACCAACGCTTTGGGAAAACACTTTCTTTTTATAGAAATTTGGTAGGGAAATGGTGCAACAAACTTGACAACCAAGGAATTCCAAATCACCATAAGAAGGGGTAGTTAACTTACTAATAATAATAAGTGAAGGAGAAGAAGTCTATACACATCTAACAAGCTCAATGATAAGCTGATTTAGTTAAGAAATGTGTGAGATATCAACTTGGGAAGAAGCAACATGTGTTCAAAACATGCTGGAAAAGTCTTAGGTAAATGCACACAGTAACTATCGATATGTGCAGACCAGCGGTTGCATAATTGTTGGAGTGGTTCCGTAACTTAAGGTTAAAATGCTAGGAAAAAGGCTGAAAAAACAACTAGGAAAGTGAAAAAGCTAGGAAAAAGATAAGTAAGGAAAACTAAGCTACAAGAACATGTTGTAAGTGAGAAAGTTGGACTTGGATACACCATTTTAATCTAGAAACAAAATTATCATAATTGAAGATTTGAATTGTTTCGACTATGTAACACCGTGAAATTTTGGGTGTGTACAATTACCAATGTCACTTCATCATGAAGGTGATGTATGGGAAATCAGTGGTGGTGATTATGATATACAATGATTTGATTCATTGTGGTGTAGATGGTGAGTGTTGTCATGATGTAAATGACACTACCAATGAGCCTCGTGTTTCTATTGCCCCACACTTATCAAGTGAATGCAAAAGTTACATTGAGAGTATTTTTTTGATGGGTGTTCTAGTGGACACCGTATATGAGAAACATATAGCGGATCCCTTCTTGGTAGGCATGTTGAACAAGAGGGACCAATTCCTAACAAGAAAGGATGTGCTCAATGCATAGAAAGAGTGCACTCCAAGAGGTTCGAAAATCACGTCAATGATGCCATGAGTGTGAACTTATGACATGCAGAGGAGAGGGACCTATTTTTCTTCTATCAATGACCTAATGGAAACATTGTTCCATTCATTATGGGGTTGCAAACACCATGGATGTGAGAGAGAATTATTGGTCGTCAAACTTACACCCGTGTATCGGATCTAGAAGACCTGAGTCGTTTGTGACAACAATGGAACCGTCCCCAAGTTGTGGGACCTTGCATGCTTGGGACAGATCTCTAGAGAAGGCTGGTTCCTCTATCTATTTCTACTGCTACTCCTAGTGTTGAAAGGGAAAACTAAGCTAATAATACCAAGGGACCAGGGATAGAAGGATAACATGAAAGGAAACTACACTAAAAGGTGATAGCACCAGAAAAGAGGGATGAACACTATTTGTTCTGAGAGAAAATGAAGGGAAATGCATGAAAGAAGGCTAGGCATGTGTAACACAACTTAAAATGTATTTACCAGATCAGTTTCATGGAACACAACTAAATAAGGAGCTGCAAGGGACATGAAATGACACAACAGGCATGCAATGCAAAAGAAAAGGAAAGAAGAAGGAATGCAAACACGTTAGGACAAAGAATAGTCACAAAATGATGCTTCTATTACTTCCAAAAATGCATAAAGTTATTACAATGGCGAAAGAGGTTGATATCCACATGCAAGAGCCTAGATCTAGAGGTCTGCAACTTAGAATATAAAAATATGAAGTCCTTAGCAAAAATCGTAAGGATCAAAAATGTCTAACATTAATAATGATCCTAACTCTTACATTTATAGATGAATCCATAGAAGAAGAAGAAGAAGAGAAGAAGGAGGGAAAACCTGAATTTGAAATACAACCACCAACAAGAAGCATTTAATGTCTACAAATCCACCGTAAACTGCCAAATACGTTTTCGCAAGTCTGTTTGGCGTGTTGGAGAAGGAAGGAGGGAAGATCATATCAAATCGGTGGTTAAAGCAAAGAATCTGCTCATTAATGCACGCGAAATATGTTTTCCCATTTCTTACCTACTATATCCGCTAAGAATTTGAATTTGAATGTTTAGACTGCATCCTATGTCAACAACTATTGATTGAGCCTAGGCACACACCGATCGGAGCTCTATAGAAAAAGATATGGCTGTTAGAAGATGTCAGAGTCATCTAGGCACACAAAACATGTGGTGCATGCGGATTAGCTAAAATGATGACCAACTATGTAAATTTTTTGTTGTTTCTACCACGTGTTACTTGTTGATTTGTTGCAAGGATATGGTGCCCTGTTGGCGAGCTTTGACTAGTCACGTGTGGCACACTCAAGCATGTCGAGGATAATGTGACACGCAAGAGCGCAAAGATATACACACAGAAGAAGGAAGGAAGGAAGGCGTGCACGATGCACGTCGAGAAATGAGGCAAGGCGATGAGCAGAGAATGCATGGTCAAGGTGCAACTATTACAAGATAATGTGTGGGGTGCACACGCATGACGAAAATAATTGCTAGGAAGAAGGTGAGTGCACAGAGGATGTGCGTAAGGTATGAGTGGAACAAAGAGGAAAACAAATATGGAGAGGGGAGAAGGGGAAGCGTGCCAAGGAAATGCAACTAAGGGAATGTGCCGAGTGAACTTGAACGCACACAACCTTGCAATGAAGAGTTCAGAGCCAAAATATGTATATAAATTACCCAAATAACTAGGAGAGTTATTTGGATAACAATTTTGGTGACTTTTGAGGCCATCTGCCTACTAGATGAAGGAGATCAGTATCCTAGAGCATCCATTGGGCATGGAGTCCACTATGTAATCATGAAATTATGATTTGTAACTTTGAAGAGTTGCCCTTGAAGTCATCTAAAGGATCATTTCTTGACTCTACTCGAATCCACGCAAACTATTGAAAGAAGACCAGATTCGGAAGTAAAAGAAGAGCGCGCGCAAAGCACACAAGAAGAAAGAACTATGTACAAACGAACAATATGCGCACGGTGCCTTTGGGAGGAATCAAAATTACTCTAATATTTACAAGATGATGTAAAAACTCAATGGAAGGGTATGAGATAGATCCCATTTACTAGGATTTGCAAAGTACACCTCCATCAATATGAGTTAACTCAAAATATTTAGCCTCTTTGCATGAACTGATGGTGTATGGGCCACTCCAAAGTGCATAAAAATTTGAATGGCACCCTGGTTTAGCTCTGTCAACATCCCATTTTAAGACTAAGTCCCCAAATTTGAAAGCTTGAGGCCTAGCCTTTCTGTCAAACCATTTCTTTGTTGCTTGTTGATGTTGTTCTAGCTTGATCATGGCAGAGTTTCTTGATTCTTCAAGATTAATCAACTTTTCCATTTTGATTTCTCTCTGGTCCGCACCTTCAATTCGGTTGTTGAGCAAGCACCAATGAGCTCAACTCCAACGTCAAAGGAAGGGTAGCTTCTTTGTCATAGACAAGCTTATAAGGTGAAGTTCCTATTACTTTTTAAATTATGATTCTATCTACCCAGAGCGCGCGTGAGACCTTTGTATGCCACTGTCTTTGGCTGATATTCATTGTGCACTTCATGATCCTAATCAGGTTCTTGTTTGTTGATTCTGCTAGACCATTGCCTTGCGGGTAATAGTTGGAAGAAGTCTTTAGATAAATGCCAAATTTAGAGCCCAATTAGTGATTCTAGTCCCAAGGAAGGCTTTTGCATTATCGGAGATAATGGTTTGAGGAACGCCAAACCTTGTGACTATGCCCTCGAGAAAGTCAAGATGAATGACTCGAGTTGATTCCTTGAGTGCGAAAACTTCGTCCATCTGGTGAAGTAGTCCGTAGCTATCAACACCCACTTGTGTCTAGTACTTGAAGGTGGATTGATCATGCCTATGAAGTTGAGACCCCATTGTACAAAAAGGTTGATCCGCTTGGATTGTTCAAAGGGGAAGCGTTGTCAATCTCTTATTTCCTACAAAGAAATCGCATTCTTTACATTTTTGACCCACTTATGTACATCTACAAATAGGGTAGGCCAAAAGATTCCTACCATTATGATCTTCATTCTTTGTAGTTTTGGCAGAGAAGTGTCCACAGAGAATCCATTGTGAAATTCTGCTAACACTTTTCCGCACTACGCACCGTATATACATCTCAACAACACGCCAACAAGATTTTTCTTGAAGAGAATTCCATCAATCAAAACATAAGGGATAGATTGTAACCTTAGATGTCTTCTCTTTTCATTTTTTAAATTAGAGGGTATGCACCCTTGGAAAGGAATGTGATCATGTCCTTCATCCAGTCGCGCACGCCAGGAGCTTTGTATCTTGTTTAAGTTACGTGTGCGAGGAGATCCTCATCCGAAACAATGAAGCCTCGGGCTCATTGTGTGCATCCTCAACAAGTTACTTGCAGAGCGTGCTACCTCTTACCAGATTTTGTGGCATTTTTCACTTATTTCTGCTCCCATCGTGCTCTTTTTTCACTAATTTCTACTCCTATGATTAAGTCTTTGACAAAGGAGTGGGATACTAACATTGATTTGCGGCGAGCATACTCTTGAATTTCTTGAGCGCGTGCATGATGGCAAAGACCCACTTCTCTATGTGATTGTATCTTAATTCATAATCCTTCAACATCTGGATGAAGAAAGCCATTGGTTGTTCTAATCCTTGTTCATTTTCTTGTGTTAGGACAACATCAACACTTGTATCAATGCCATAAGAATAAATAATGAAATCCTTGGAATAATTTGGGTTGATGAGTGTTAGTGTGCAAACAATTTCTCGCTTAATTTAATTGAAGCTCTCTCTTCATTCTACTATTTATCGAAGGCTATGTCCTTCTTGAGCATCGAGGGTAATAGATCGAACTAGACTGCAAATTTAGAAATGAAGCACCTAACAAAATTGATCTTACCAAGGAAGGATTGTAAGGTCTTTTTTTGCATGGACAGGGAAAGAGCTAGGATGGCTAAAACTCATTCGGGATCAATTGCGATGTCATTCTTTGAAACACATGGCCCAAGAGCTTGCCCCATGCCACTGCAAAATTAGACTTCTTGGGGTTAAGGGATACCCCAAATTTTCTACATCTCTCAAATACTTTCTCCAGGTGCGCCATATGATCCACACTTTGATTTGAGAAGATTGTAATGCCAACAAGGTAAACCAAGATGAACTCATGGATGTAACCATTGAAGGAAATGTCCATAGTGTGTTGATATGTAGCGGCTGCGTTCGACAAACCCAAAAGGCATCTTTTGATATGCATATGTTCCCCACTTGGTTGTAAACACTATTTTGAATTGATCCTCTTCCTTGACCAGGATTTGATTGAAACCTAAATACCCATCTAGCATTGAGAATCTTTGCACGCTAGCCACAGTCTACAGAATTTGTTCCATTGAAGGCAAAGGATAATGATCCTTTAAAGATGCCTTGTTCAAATCTCTGAAATCAACACAAAGTCTGATTTCACCATTATTTTTACACACCGGAACTAGATTTGCGACCCAAGTAGAGTACTTGATGGGAAAAATAATATTCACCTCAATGAGTTTAGATAATTCATTTCTCATGAGGGGCTCTATCTTTGGATTGACTGGTCGCTTCTTTTGTTTGATGGGCTTGATACCAGGATCAAGGTCAATGGAGTGTTGAGCAACACTTGGATAAAAACCTTTGAGGTCTTCATACTCCCATGAGAAGATATCACTATTTTTTTGATAGAGAGAGATGAAGGCCTACTTTTCATCATGTGCACAAGTCTTACTTGAACAAAATCTCTTTTTCATGCACAATAGTGACCGAGGAGAAATCTTATTTGCGGCTGCCTCGCATATAATTTTCTTCACCCTTGAACTCATCATTAGGGCTAAACATTTACTCTAAGGTGACCAACCCTTTAGGAAACTTATTTTAATTTAGTTGAATCACTTGGTCACCATAGTTGTCATGCAAGTCATCTTGCATGCTTGATGAGAACTCAACTTCATTTTGGATGAACTAGATGATCTGTGTGTCACTTTCAAAAACTTTTCAGTTGGTGTTGTTGTTTGGAATGGATGGTCTGATCACCATCTTAATGTGTTGAGTATTTCCTTTGACAAATTCCTCAGTAGGAGAGAACTGCATGAGCCAAGTGCGACCATTTGGTTAGCTTCGTTATTCATTTTTCATGGCACTACCTGCAGGTTCATAACATCAAAGATCTCAAGGAGGTCCCAAACTCTATGCTTATAATATTTGAGAAGCTTATTCTTTATCTGGCACTTGTTGGTAACTTGGTGGATAACCAATTATGTGTCCCCAAATATCTGTAACACCTTAATCTTCTTCTTTTCAACAATAAACAAACCATGCACTAATGCCTTATACTCTGCCATATTGTTAGAACATGCGAATTACACTGTGAGTGAAAAATAATTTCTCATCCTTGGGAGAAATGAGAACAACTCATGCCCCCATGCCATTTTTGCTTATGGATCCATCAAAGTATAATTTCCATAGACCAAGTTCAACTTGGTCTTTCTTGAAAGTGCGCGGCAACACAAATTCTTCTTCAAGAATGCATAAGTACCAAGCCTAGTTTCATAGGCTTCCAGTTCTTCAACATATGGGACAAATTTATGGTACCTCTCTGCCCATTCATCAAGTACTAGATCAATAATAGAAGGTGGAAGAGGATGTTCTTCAGGAACTAAAGCTGGTTCTTTTTGAATAAAGCAAAGTGGCTTGGAGATGGGATGGTACATATGACTATACATGATAGAAAAATAAAGGCTCATCTTGTATGGTAAACCGGGTACCATACCTTGTCTTGAGTAACATATGAGACAAATTAGAAGACAAGTAACCGCCCACTTTAGTAGTAAAGTCTCTTGACAAACATAAGGCAAACAGAGGGGGCAAGTCAATGATTGACACATCTTGAATTATTGTTAGATTTGGACATGCATGGAGGGTCAACTCAAGATCCTTGATGATTCCTAAGATAGTGATAGTTGAACCATTAAGTTGTAGGACTCCTTTAGACAAGGGGCTATACCTAAGACCTAGGACATCAACTATCTTCTTGGGCATAACAGAGGTACTAGCGCTCGAGTCTATCATGCAATTATGCACTAGGTGTTTCCTATTATTAAGGACATATAGAAGGATGGGGTTTTAACAACTTTACTTACGTACTTCTCCTCTTCTTGGTAGATGTTGATAGAAGTACATGAAGCCTCGCATAGCTAGATCGGTGTGTGGGAGTTGCGCCAGAGCTTCATGCAATAGGTCATGCTGGGATGGAATGGTCAGGGCATCCCACATTGTGACATTTATATTTGTCTTCTTCATCTGGTCCACAATGCTAAATGGAAGATCCACCTTGTCTTGCGCATTTTTCGAATAGTAGTAACCTTCTTCTTTGACTATTCGAGCACGTAGTAGGGGCTTTATCCGAAGCTGAGGATTGACCTACCAAAGGAGGGGCATGCACTACTTGGAAGGAGCTTTTGCAGAGCCTCTTGTATAGGCATTTGAGAATTTTTACTACTAGATCCTCTGGCTACATCTTTCTACTTTTGAGAGTCTGCTTATGTTGCTAGAATTATGACCTACATGCTAGACTCGAGCATTCTCTTTTTGTATCTTGTGTTGTTCGCAACTTGGGCACGTGGTCTGCTTGTGTCCTTTGTAACTTGGTTGATTGCACAAAAGTCTTTAGCACCAAAGAACATCAAATTGGAATCAGGAAGAACCTTTGGACTTTCTTGGTTCTCTATTTCAGGTGCACTCGTTGAAGCTTCACAAAGTTGGAAGCATTTTGGATCATGTAGGCTTGTGCATGCACAATATTGGCACAATGATATTGACTGTGAGGCATGTTACAAGGGAAGCACCATTTTGACTCATATGCCAAATTGTTTTGAACTAGAACAAGTGCCGACTTGTTACATTGGGTCTTTGGAAGAGAGGGCACATGAGGAAAAACTTACAAGGGCAGATGTACACTACTAGCAAGTCATCCGTCATTCCTTTGGTTGGGCGCGTATCTTTGGTTTCCATATGGATTTTGTCAAGGCTGACTTCTTTGGTTATGTGCCTTATTAGAACTACCTATATAGGCTTGTGCCTATTGTTTCTCTAATGATATGACCTTGTTTGATAAATTTCTAATCAGGGTCTTCAATTCTTCATCTTCTTTCTACCACGAAGAGTAGGATGTTGATGCAATAGGTTACACACTTTGCTCAGGAATAGGAATAGGGGCCAAAGAAGGTTGGGGTGCTTGTGACATTTCGGGAACAAGGGCATAGGTGGTCTAGGAGCTATCTTTCCCACCTAAATAAGACTATTTTTCCTCCCTTACTGTAATATTATAAGTGGCTGGTAAAGTCCTACCTCCCATGGATTGAATCATGACTGAGATATCGATGTTTAATGCCTTTAGATAATACAAAAATCATGTTGGGCTATAGGTCTTACCACAAGAGGGATTCTATCCCAAGTCTTCTAAAATCTGATGTTGAAATTAGTCATCTATTAGTTGGGTGCCCTCCTTGTTATTATCAGTTATTCCACCAACAATAGGTGATCTAACTTATCTTCAAAATAATTACAAAGAGTTGTTCCCAACTCATCCTGTGTGCAATAGATCCAAGTCTCAAGCCTTGGTACCATTAAAGTGATTTTCCTTTAAAAGAGGTCACAAGTAGCCTAACTGCTACATCGTCATGTGTGATCAAATAGAGTGAACATACATTTGCTATATCCTGGATATGCTCCTGAGGGGTGACTTGATTCTCACCAAGTAAAGTATGGAATACTTTTGAGTGTGCCATTTGGCATATCATGTTGCACGGCTAGAACCAGGGGACTTCCTCCGGTGAAGTTAGCAAAGTTTCTTAGTGGAGGAGGTGGCTGATGCGCCATTGTAGGGTGTTCTAGTTGTCTGCTATGAGAAGGAGTTGAATGGGTGTAGCGTGCTAGAGGTGGAGATGTGTGCATAGGATTTTTGGAATAAACTCTTCTTGGGGATAGCTGGAGGTGCTTGAAATAATCTTCAGCTGCTGCACTTCTCCTTGTATGCACTCTTCTCATGAAAGGTGGCTAGGGCTGCTAAAAACAAAGATCGTAAATGTTGGGAGTCATTAGGCATGTTAAAGTGAGCCTCCAAAGTATGAAATACTAAGTCCACACACCATAACTTAACAATATGAAATTTAAGCTTTCAATGCTTGTCCCACCGGCATGCTGTAAAGCTGTTGGTCATCAAACTTGCACCTGTGTCTTAGATTTGGAAGACCAGAGTCATTTGTGACAACAATGGAACCATCCCCAAGTTATGGGACCTTGCGTGCTTGGGACAGATCTCTAGAGAAGGCTAGTTCCTATGTCTATTTCTACTACTACTGCTACTCCTAGTGTTAAAAGGGAAAACTAAGATAATAATACCAAGGGACCATGGATAGAAGGATAACATGAAAGGAAACTACACTAAAAGGTGATAGCACTAGAAAAGAGGGATGAACACTATCTTCTAAGTGAAAATGAAAGGAAATGCGTGAAAGAAGGCTAGGCACATGTAGCACAACTTAAAACATATTTACCATATCAGTTTCATGGAACAAAACTAAATAAGGAGCTGCAAGGGACGTGAAATGGCACAACAAGCATGCAATGCAAAAGAAAAGGCAAGAAGAAGGAATGCAAACATGTTAGGATAGAGAATAGTCACAAAATGATGCTTCTATTACTTCAGAAATGCATAGAGCTGTTATAATGGCAAAAGATGTTGATATCCACATGCAAGAGCTAGCTCTAGAGCTCTACAACTCATAATACATAAAATATGAAGTCCTTAGCAAAAATCGTAAGGATCCAAAATGTCCAACATCAATAATGAGCCCAACTCTTACATTTATAGATGAATCCATGGAAGAAGAAGAGAAGGAGGCAAAACCTAAATTTGAAATACAACCACCAACAAAAACATTTAATTTCTAAAAATCCACTTATAAATCACATCAAATACGTTTCCCCAAGTCTGTTTGGTGTGTTGGAGAAGGAAGCGGGTTGGATCATATCAAATCGGGTGGTTGAAGCAATTAGATCTTCTCATTAATGCCTAGAAATACATTTTCCCATTTCTCACCTATCATATCCACCAAGAATTTGAATTTGAATGTTTAACATCTGTAGCCTATGTCATCAGCTATTGATTAAGCCTAGGCACGCGTTGATCAGAGCTCTATAGAAAAATATATGACTGTCAGAAGATGTCAGAGTTGTCTGGGCATGCAAGACACATGGCGCACACAAATTGGTTGAAAGGACGACCAACTGTGTAAATGTTTTTTTGTTTTGGTCACGTGTTACTTGTTGATTTTTGCAAGGATCCAACGCCCTATTGGCATGCTTGATTGGTTATGTGTGGCACACTCAAGTGTGTTAGAGGATAACCTGGCATGTAAGGATGCAAAGGAGGGCACAAAGACATGCGTGTGAAAGAAGGTAGAAGGAAGGCACACGTGACACGCGTGGGGAAATGAGGCAAGTTGGTGAGTGGAGAATTCATGGTTAAGGTGAAACTATTACAAGATAATGTGCGGGGCACATGAGAAGGTGAGGGACTTAGTTGATTGAAGCAATTGCAGGCGCGTGCGCATGATGAAAATAACTGCTAGGAAGAAGGTGAGTGCGCAAAGGATGCGTGCAAGCTATGAGTGGAACAAAGAGGAAAAGGAATATGAATAGGGAGAAGGGGAAGTGTGCTAGGGAAATGTAACCAAGGGAATGTGTCGAGTGAACTTGAGCACGCGCGACCTTGCAATGAAGAGCTCAGAGCCAAAATATGTATACAAGTTACCCAAATAACTACGAGAGTTATTTGGATAACAAGAATGGTACAACATTTGCATAATTACATAATCTTCACAGATTCAACATTTTCCACAAATAAATATGGCGTAAGTAATCCAAATGAAGTTTGAAAAGACTCATTATTTCGTAGCATTAATACTCTTCCATTTCTTTTATATTACACTCGATGTTAAAATTTGATGTCATTTGTCTTATAGTACCAATTATACACCTTGTTTGTTTTTTATGAACAAGAGGTTAGGGTGCCCATTGCATGGGTTGTTTCATTAAGGAATAAGATTGAAGACATCTACAAGTGGTTGGCGAAGGTCCAGAAATGAGGAAAATACTTCAAGATGATTGAAAGATCAATACTTTCATTATGGATGATGTGGAGGCCAAAATCCAATCCATTAATAAAGTTAAATTTCTATAACATATTTCAATCATGTGAAGCACATAACTTGTCAAATTGAAGTTCTAATTATGTTTCTTCTTTTTACATGAGTGTTTTTAATGTCGTGTACTTCTATGTCTATGGCATGTGCGTAGGGCATGGTTGAAAAATGTATACAAGTATACAAACAAGGATATCGGGTGGAAGATTTTTGAGAGATTGAGTACCATCATGTATGGTATGGGGACACACGAATATTACACCTTCCAAATAATTCAATACTTCATTGAAGAATTCAAAGAGGAAATCCAATTTATTGAGTACTTCAAGAAGACTTGGTGTGATAGTGATGGGCGTGTCGAAGTGAGTAAGAGCCTTCAGGTGTTTTCTTTTAATTTTATGCATAAAGGATTACATAGGGTTTTTATTGTCACTAATTTTGCATTTGTTTGACTTGATATCCATGTGGGAAAGATTTTTAGAAATTTCACTCACGCAAATCCGAAATGAATGCATTTATTGAGGCTTACCACTATTATAGAAAGACTAGATATACTTGTGTGATTGAGAGAGAAAATATACTTGATGGATGTACCATTTGTTTTACACACTTGTGTATAGGGTGGAACCATTTTACCAACACAAGAGGAAGTTGCAACAATACAATTTCTTGACCAACTACAAAAAAGAAAGACAACTATTGACAGTGGTTGAGAGGGAAAAAAGTATTCCAGATACAAATTACATTTCGCTTCATCTTGACGGACATGTATTGAGTGTGAGGAGTCAAATAACCAACAACATTTGGTATTTGGTCAGGCAATGTGGTGCCTTCCACGTATGTGAATGTGCCTAGGCTACGAGAGGAAACACATGCAAGCATGTGTTGAAGGCATTAGAGGTTTGTAGGTGATATTGGTTGGTGTCATCTTTTCAGGTACCAAAGGTGGAAGGTAATTCAAACATATCCTATTTATGGTTTACTTTTTGTACCTCTATATATATTGCCTTTGCAAGTAGCTATTTGAATTTCTAAGCATAAATCATAAGGAAATAAGCTTTTATAAAGGAGTCTAAATATGTTGAAATGGTCATAAGGTCTGTGCATGTCCATGAAATTTGTAAGAAAAATCATTTATTAATAAATTATGAGAATCTTGATTGTGTGTAAATGGTGTTTATAACTTTTTGGTCTCCTTATAGTATGCATGCTTTGATATTGACAAGTTTGTAATACCATGGTAGTGATTTTCAAAACATAACACTGAAGGGAGAAACTATTAGCATTCTTACAAATTTGATAACACACTCACCTTAAAAACTTGATTTCAAGCATTACCCACATCCCTATCTTGCTAAAATGAGATCTTCATAGACATCCGCAAGGTCAAGAACCTTTCATTAGAAGCATAGAATCATTCTTCTTTTAAGTTTAGATTTAACAAATGGTTCTTAAGAACTTGAATTTTCACTTTGGTCCTTCAATACCTTTGGTTGATGTTTCCAACCAAGGCCATCACCTATAGCTCCTTCCTTGTTCCTTGAGCCTGAAAACACCTTCTTACTTAGTCAAACATCACTAATTACAATAATAAATCTGATTCCTTTACAAGATATTATTTCCCCTTGCACCTACAAGTTGATAAGATATTTCTCTTAGCACCATTACTATTTTTACACATTGTACTCATTGTTACCATTCATTTACTAGATCATACATCACTTAGTAGTAAATTCTCACACTCCTCTTGCATCCATGTACTTTTTCATAACTCCTAGTACAATCAACATTCAATTCCACTTACTAACTTTGAATCCTTACTCTACTTCATTAACATTCTTGACTATTCATAGACTATATTTCAACTTTATGTACAATAAATCATTCAACAAGTGACACTCCTTATAGGCCTTCTATTAAGATAAATTTGTAACTTAAAGATCTTGCATTTGCTTTATATACCCAACCACTTCAAATGCTACCTATAGTTCTTGACTGTTAAGTATTTTTGTTTCATGTAACAATATTCTTGCATTGTGGAGGGTTAATACAAACAACAACTTGTTGTCATGTATTGATGGAAGGTTTCTTATAATTAGAAATGATCTTACTCCTACTAACCCACTCCTTTCAAATTTTATATCACAATGCCAACACAAGAAACTACACTTAGTACTATTGTCACAACTTTTCAATTATGAGAATTCAATTCCCCTAAACAAGGATATAACATGAAATATTGAGGTTTGACAATGGATAACTAGCCAACTATCACACAACTTCAGTTTTAGTTCATTGTCAAACATTTTAGATACCCTTCTCCCTGTATTTGAAGCTCATAAAGTGTCAAATCTCAATTCTGTATAGAATTTACACAGTTCACATTTAGGATTTGCAATTAGGCCTCTAGGCAGGTTTAGTATACTTCCTCCAAGACTATCATCCGTAAGTTGCATGTGTGGGCATGAAATGATACAAAACCTTTTGCAATGTGATCTAGACTCCCTCTACATGCTTTGTTCCAAATTTTATCCCTTTGAGACTTAGTAACAACACAAATGTAAATTAATTAGGTCAAAAATAGGACAAAACATTAAAAAGTAAAGGAAAATATCCTGGTTAAAATTTTTCAAGTTATCTTCTATACGTATGCATGATGACATGATTATAATGAAAAAGAATAAGATTGTTGGTGGTTGATACTCTCATGTTACTCATGATCTAGTTCCAAGTAATGAATTATGTGTACATATGTATAATCTCCTTCAAGAATGAATGATATTAGAATTCTCATGAGTTTGATTGAAGATTGTGTAGGTCGAAGTAGAATAATGTGTTCTCACTTCATTGAAAGATTAAATGATTAAGTATAAACAAGAGTCCAGGGCTAATCATTATATCTTTGGCTTATTGTTGTTCATTGATTTTTTTTTTATCAAAATCATTATATCTTTTCCTCGAAGGGAATTAGAAGATAAAAGTTGGCGTAAGAAATATTCACGAGGTCCTAATTAAGATTGAAAAGGTTTCATAATGTTTCAGGTCTACGGGAGAGATATCTCTCATATTGTTTTGGGAGGAGCATTTAAAAATATGTTAAGGCCTTATTGGTCAAAATGTAAAAGTGAATTGCATAAAAACCTGCTATGTACCTTGGGATATGATATTCTAATATATATGGGTTGATGAAGATGCCAACATGTGGCACACATCCCCCTTAGTTAGTTATATGTTTATAAAATACGGGGTCACATATGAATTAGTTATATTGGGTAATGAGTCAACCTACACTGGGATTAGGTGTTACCCATCCATTAAGATTAATGTATGTCTCTATAAATAATGTGAGTATCATTATGAGATGTCATATATGTATGTGTTGAGTCTTCTACTTGGTAGAGGTATATTGGAGGTGTCCCCTCAAAGTGGATTCCCATCTTGGGAGATTGTGGAGTTACTCATTCCTTAAGGAGCATTGTATGGTGTTGCCTTACCTTAAGGGTATTATTCTACATATATTGAATATTTGGGCATCTTTTCCCACAAATATCTCTTGTGTTGTGTTATCTTCTGCATATTATTCATTTAGTATATGCAAATATCTTATCAAGTGGTATTAGAGCATCGATCTAGGTAATTTGTGGGATGAAACCCTAATGTTGGTGATTCACCTATATCTAAAGATCGACTTGGAATTTTTAAGAGATTTTTGGTGTAGTGGAGACATTATTTAAGGGATCATTCCTCCAAGTTTCAAAATTTTGGAGCTATTTTTCAAAGATATGTCCATTTTAGGGTTGAAAACCTAATTTTAAGGTTTCATCTATATCTTATGAATTATGAAGAATTAGTTTTTAATTTTTCTTGAGTTATTGTGAATACATTTCATGGTGATACCCCTAAAATTTCAGAAAATTTGGATCTATTTTGAGATATTTATTGCAGTTTTATGATTTTTTTAAAAAATTACTCCACATGTCGTAATATTAGGAATTTTTCTGATTTTTTTACATTTTCGGAAATATCTCAAAAATATAATTAGGGTTTGTGTTCTATGTTTTCTAATTTTTGGTTGACCTCTAGCCGAAAGGGTTAGAACAAGTTTTGATCAAAAGGGTCTATTCCTAAAACCCTAGTTTTTGTGGATCATGGGGATGAGAACTTTTTATGGAGATGGCAAGATTGATGCCAGAGAATGGTGGAAAAAATTTATGGAGAGTTGTTCTACATCATTAGGTATTTAGATATTCAAATTTTGGATTAGTGGCCCTACACTTGATTTGGTTTTTGAGTTAGAAAAGGAAAGGTCTAATTGGTCTTGGGAGGAATTGGAACAAGTCTTCATGGATAGATGGGAAACAAAAGAAGAAGAGCATGAGGAAGAAGAAGAATGTAAGGATAATAGTGAGGAAGAGGAAATATCAAAAGAAGAAGAAGAAGAAGTTGACAATGAAGAAGATGAAGAAGATAATGTTGATGATGAAGAGGCTACGCATGATTTAGAAGGAGAGACAACATATCAAGATACGAGTTCAAATAGTACATCTCAAGGAAGGAAGCTTTAATATTTTTGTTTGAAGGGTGCATTCAAAGGAAAAATACACTTGTTTAAATAAACCCTAATAACGACTATAACTTCATCAATGTGGATGTAGCTTAACATCTACATGTTCAAGTAAAGCATATTAAGGAAGCTCAAGTGGATGGTAAGCATATTCAAGTTTTTGAAGATTTAAAGCTCGAGATATGGATAAATATGTTCTAAATTCATATTTTTATGTTTTATAGATGGATGGTATGGATATTTTTCTTAGAAATCCTTGGTTAGAGACCTTGGGAACAATTAATATTAATGTGTAAAAGAAATTCATGAAATTATAGTACATGAGAAAGAAAATTACATTCACAGGATATCACACTTAGAAAGGTAAAAGTAATGTCAAGATGGAGAATGAATATGAATTGAAGAGGATTAAGAATTGAATAAGGATGATTTAGAAGGAGAGGTGAAGAACATGATGAAAAAGACAAAAATAATTCATCTACTCAAGAGAAAAAGAATTAGCAAACAAGGTGGAAGAGGAAAAGAAAGTTGAGGAAAAGGTTGATAAGGTTGAGGATACTAAGGTTGCACCATATAAACACCCACATCCTCGGGAGAGGAAAAAATCATGGAGACATACTTGGACACATGAGGACAACAATCCATATGGATATACATGGAATTGGAGAATCAATAATTATGGCTATACATGGAATCAATGGAGCAACAGTTATAGGACATGAAATCACAAGAATAATTATTATGGATATGCATGGATGCCAAGGAGTGCAAGGGAATATGGAATCAAGTTTGGAGAACCGTCAGTCACTAAGATCTCATACGGGTGGTTGGCTGATCAAGCATGGTGATAAGTGTGCAATGATTTAAAGCACACTCATTATATGGCTTTTTCTTATGTTTCGAGGATGAAACATATCAAGGAGGGAGGGAATGTTATGTATCTTGGGATATGATATTATAATGTATATGGGTTGATGGAGATATTGACATGTGGCACACATCCCCCTTAGTTAGTTATATTTTTATAATATGGGGTTACATAAGAATTGTTTTATACTAGGTAATGAGTCGACCTACATTGGGATTAGGTGTTACCCATCCATTAAGAGTAATGTATGTCTATATAAAGGATGTGAGTATCATTATGAGATGTCATGGATGTATGAGTTGAGTCTTCTACTTGGTAGAGGTATATTGGAGGTGTCCCCCTCGAAGTGGATTCCCATCTTGGGAGATTGTGGATATACTTCCTCCTTAAGGAGAATTGTATGGTGTTGCCCTACCTTAAGGGTATTATTTTACATATATTGAATATTTGGGCATATTTTCCCACCAATATCTATTGTGTTGTGTTATCTTCTACATATTATTCATTTAGTATATGCATATATCTTATCAAAACCATAGACGGTTGAGTGTCAAAACTTTGTGAGATCCTTAATCTCGATTTAAAGGGTATTAGAAAATTTTAGCAATGAAGAATGAAATTGCGTCATAAGAAAACTAGGCCTAAATTTACACAAAACTAGGTGTAATAAACAAAGTTATAACATGCTGCTAAAGAGATAAAAAAGATCTTGATTAAACAATTTCCAATTAGATTCCCACTAGAAGGATCATGATAATATGAGTGTAACAAGGTAAACAAGACTGTGTTATGTTATTATGATACAATTTGTTGATGTCTCTTTAAGAAAAGTGATAGCTTGAACCCTCATTACTAAGCTGCATTAATAACGAATCATTGTTTTCAAGTGAAATTGGGGTTTATATGGAGTGATAGACAGTGAAATTGTGCAAGTTTGAGGATAGGAAGGAGGTGTATTCAATAATGTAGGAAAGAGTGAATGATTATATCAAGTCTAAGTATGCAACGATCCTTACGAAGGATAAGGAGGTATTTGATGATTAGATAGTGAAGTTAAGGATGTATTAGAGGTTTCCATTGGTTTATTTACAATTTTTTATGAAAATCCTCAAGACACATTGGCAAAGATTATCTCTTGATGTCTTGTAATATATCTTTGACAAATAACATGGAAGAACATGTTTGAAGGTATGCTATATATGTATAAAGGATCACCGTGTCATCACTTATTCACCTAAATACCTGCCGTCTTATCCTATAAGCTTTCTATAATACAATACACACTTTTCAATTCACACAATTATATTTACCTCCAAACTTGCAAGATCACCTCACAGACTTAAATAAATCATATCATAAAAATTAACAATATATCACAAACATGCAAACGTGTAATAGATGTTCTCTCAACCTCTTAACTTAACATTATTAAGCACTTTTCTAACTAACCTCTCATTATTATTAATCACTTTTCTAGCAATGTAGTTATGATGCACTTGCATCACCATAAATTTGTAATTGTGTTCCATTCATGTGCAGGAACCAACACATATGTGGAGATAAACAATCTAAAGGAGAACATGTTATAGGATGGCCCTACCTTGCCGCATCAACAATCACTAGTATTGGATGGTAAGAGAGGTTTTTTACGTCCTAGAGGCTGGTTGAAAAACATAGTGTGTTAATCAACCTATATTGTTAATGGTGTTTTGATTTTCGGTGTTATGTGGTAGACAAAGAAGAATGACTTTATGTTTCATTCATGTATAGGTGTTAATGCCTATTCACGGTCAAATGATGTGAATGAGGGTAGTAGAAAATATTTTCTAGTGTCCATGCAATGACAAACAACATGTTTGGATGGTATGAGGCTTATTTTTCGTCTTACAATGGGGTTGAAAACACAATGTATTTTTCAACCTATATTGTTAATGGTGTTTGGATTTTTGGTGTTGTGTAGTGGAGAAAGAAGACCGAATTTATGTTTCATTTATGTGTAGGTGAAAATGTGTATTCACAGTCAAATGTTATGAATTTGGGTAGTAGCCAAGATTTTCCACTATCTACGCAACAACAATCAACATGCTTGGATGGTATGAGGTTGATTTTCAATCATACAAGGAGGTTGAAAAACCTAGTGTTTTTTTCAACTTGTCTTTATTCTATGTTTATTTTTACGTGGGGTACACTAAATAACTTTCCATTATGTGTTATATGTCATAGGCACTCCCGAGCATTCGATGGGTTTGACGCTTGAAACAAGTTTGAATTCGGTGTGGGATACGAAGATGCACAAAAAGGGAAAAATTGAGGCATACATTGCATGTGTTGAGAGGTTTAAGATAGACCTATAAACATCAAATGCATTAGTATTTAATTTTATTGAATATGTCAATGAGACAACCATCTCTTGCGCATGCGTCCTTGGTTTAGTGCCGTAGAAGACACCGTATGGTGTAACTTAGAGGCTAGCCATTGTAGCATATTTGAAAAAACATTTTGAAGACTATGATTACTTCAAATTTCTGACAACAACTATGCAAAGAGGAGAGAAACACAACAAGGGGAACATAAAGGTAAAAGCAGTAATTTATTGGCATGAATGTGACTTGCAAGCAACTAAAATTTGTGAGGCACAAACTAACATAATGAACATTGTTTTTTTCCCAAAGTAATTCTTTAAGCTGTTTGCCCCAATAGTAACTTCTCCAGTGTAAGTCTCTTATACTCACTTTTGTAGAAGTCTACCTTCTTCGTTAGGAGTTGTATGTGTAATTGCATGCCCAAGGGTGGGGAAGACTCATCTTATTTTTCAACACACGCATCTTCAGGTGTAGGCCTCCCCACATACTTTTTGAACCCAAATATTTCACTATCACTTTTTTGTAGTGCTTAGAATCCTCCATGATTCTGCAACCTTACATTTTCCAATATTTTTATTTGGTCATCCAATGAAACCTACAATTATGCACCCAATTTAAATCTATTAGCATTTGTACATAATTGCAAAGAAAACAATGAACTTAAGTGATAATCAACAATTTTTTTCATAGATGGAAGATATATGAAAGTCTAACATACAAGTATAACCCAAAAAAACATACATGGAAGAAAAATACAACTATTACAATCACATAACAAGCATAAAAAGCATTCTATGCATTATAAACAAATCATAAATGGATGAAGTCTGTATCAACCATTAAAATCAAAATATATCATTGTGTAATATAAACCATAAACCATAATCAATATATCAAACATGTCATATTAAACCATAAACCCATTAAATAGTAACAACATCATCATATATACATCTCAAGTAATCAGTGTCCTCATAATAAGTATTCCGTAAGGCTATAGTTTATAGTTACATATTCAAAATGTACAATGACAATAATGTTATACAATAAATATCATCTCCTCCATTGTCTATTAGAGGCAAGAGAACTCAAGGACTCATAGAATCTAGCATGCCTCTTCACATTTTTGTGAATGGAAGGAGGGGTGATCCCAAAGGTGGGGGGCATGGGATGTCTACATCCGAGGATGATGCACTCTATCATTGAGGCATAGTACAACTATTACCTATTTTGTATCATCCTAAAAGACAACCATATAGTAATTAATTCAACGTACAATAATCAATCAATTAAACACATAAATAAATAATCCAATACATTTACTTGCCTCTAGTGGAGGAGTGACACATTTCATCTTTAAAACATCCCATATCATAAACCCTTTGATGCACTCTTCCAAAGTGTCTACAAATGTGGTAGGGTAGGGCAATGGAGCAAAGGGGAACAATGGCCTTGATAACGTTAAATTTGACGATCTGTGGGGGAGTTGCATACCGTGACAAAACACATGAGGGCTAACGTCATGAAAACTCCTCTCCCAATGAATACATCATCAGACATCAATTGCACTTTGACCCCAATGGAAAAAACCTAGAATAACAACAATCTCAGCTATAAGAAATCATTCCTTGAACCTTAGTTCAAGGCATGGAAGAATAAGTGAATATATGATACCCAATAGCCATGCAGATTTCTTTTCTCTCTGTATTTGCACATACTTAACTACCACATCCCAATGTTTAATTATTTGCCTGTTGAAAAAAACACTGTGTTTTTCAACACTCACACAAACATTTTTTTGCAAATATCTTGATATGCCTTTTCTTTTACGAAAGGTAAAGGTTAAAATATTTGTTTATATGGTTATTATTAATGTCTTGAGACTTCCTCTACACTTCTAACAATACGAGTCATAAAGTGAGGCATAAATATTTAGATCCCATTTAAAGGCCAAATGCTTTGGGAATTTCCATGTTGTGTGTTTTGCAAGTGTTGAAAAACACACTGTGTTTTTCAACTTGTAAAAAACACTATGCTTTTCAACATGTTGAAAAATGTAGTGTGTTTTTCAACACCGCAAATAAACAATATTTTTCAATATAATAAGATGCCTTTAGTTTTGCAAATAATTTATATGTAATTTTCATTATAAGTGCAATACATAATAATATATTAAAATTTTTATAAGAAATAAGAACTAAGAAAAACCCACCTATTGTTGAACGATTTTGATCAACCCAAATAAAAACTAAAGATTTTTTGAATTTTTTTATCATGCATATGATAATAAATAGATTAAAACTATTAGTTGAAAGTCTTAATATAATCCCTTATAAAATAATTAACACACACACACACACAAAGACATATAATATGTGATACATTTTATCTAATTTAATAATCTAAATGCTCAATCTAAAATATGGGTGGAAATGAACCACACCCTAAACAATAATATGACTAAAGATAAACAAGAACCGTAAGCAATTCAAACTAGTTATAATAATTTTTGGTTTAATTTCTAAATGAATATGTGATTAAATTGAACTGCTCTTCCTCCTTTTCCACTTTTTGTAGGTTTTTCAAGAAAGCCCACTTTTCTCAAATCAAAGTTTACTACGAACAACTCTCTCTAAAACTGGTTTCGACTTATGATTAAAAAATAAAATACTTACTTGGCTCTAAAAAATATGAAATCATTCCTTGAACCTTATTTCAAGGCATGAAAGAGTAAGAGAACATATGCTACCTTGTAGTTATGTGGGTTTGTTTTTTTTCTCCGTACTTGCATATACTTAACTACCACATCCCAACGTTTTATTTTTGCGTGTTTAAAAAAACTTGTTCCAAACTATTATTGTATTATTCATGTATATAACTGATATGAATTCAAATAGAACCACTTACCAGGGAATGACATCCTACTCCAAATTTTTTTCTTTTATTATGAAATGGACGAGTAAATATTATTGTGGTGTTAAGAGCCAAAAGAGATTTGCTTTATAGATCACCGAATCCCAAACAAAATTTTTGGGCATTGAGTACAAGACTGAATAAGTATTTTGTTTAAGCTTTTCTTTCTTCCACCTTGCAACCTAGACTAAGAGCCCATGAAATAGACAACGACAAAGTTGTGGCAGAAGATAAAACAAAATAAAAATGTGACAGGAATGCTTAGAATTCATTGTTTCAAATAAAGAGGAGAAAAGAAATAGGCCCTCCTTATTTAAAAAAATAATGTAACTTCATTCAAGTCATTACATGATTGGATTCATTACCAAAATTATTGATACAAATGAAAAATGTGTGTATGATAAGTTGTACTCACCCCATTCTCATGTGTGATTGCCTCAATACAATCCAACAACTTAACTATCAGATGTTACCTTTTGGCTGTAATTATTGTTTGGAAAGTTTGTAATGATGGCCAACTTGATTGTCACATTTGATCAAACTATTTTTTTCTCCATATTTTGGATAAAAAACCAAAAGTATGTAGACATGATTTCAGGTTTTATTAGATCTATAACTTAAAAAAATATCCCACCTCTTTATGAAAAGAAATATAGTGAAAGATGGTGTAAAAAAAAAAATGCATGTCAAGAAAAGTTATAGGATTAAAACAAAATCTTGAATTATTCTAAATTATTTATCTAGACCTAGTTATTTAAATATTGTTAACTATAACACAATAACATGAAAATTTCAGAAAAATGAAGTGTGGGAAAAATAAGTAATTAAGTAATATTATTAGGTATATATTGGATTAGAAGACATAATTAGTGCATGTGATCATGTAATTTTTTACCAATAATAAACATGCGACACGATATTGTGAAGTGTCATAATACATAATATATAGCTCATTATTCTTAATAATATATAGCTCGAAGTCCCTTTATGTCCCGGAGGAACAAGGGGACAATGATTATACTTAATTAGTAATTATTGGTGCTTTTTTAAATAATGACATAAGAGTATGGATCATAACATAGCAAAAAAATCTATTTGGAATAAAATAAGTAATATTATATGATCCAATAAGTTTGAATTATAAACTTAATGCTTATACTATAATATTTATAGTGTATTAATATTTTTCTTTCTATCTTGTCCATTTATTTTACATGATAGAGGAGATTCTTATCTTTTCTACTTTCTCTTGTGTGATTGATAATAAGTTAACCTATAATGTTTTCATGGCCAAGATATAATTTGATAAATAAAAGAGAATATAATTTTTTTAAATATATGGCATTTTATAACAACTAACCCGACCCTCCCTTCTTGAGCTTCATCCCTCACTTGTATGTCCTTTGTAATTGGATAGAATAATATTTTCATATGCTCTTCGTAAGTCAAACAACTTCATTGATAGATCATCAACCTTTTTACATAATGTACAATTTTAATAATGAAGAGTGTAGAAACAAATTATTAAATCAAAGAATTCAAATATAGTTAACATATACTTTTGTTTATGTGAAGCGTAATTTTTTCTCACTAAAATGGAGAGTAAAAGAGTAGTTAAAGTCTTTAGTATACAAGAATCATGAAGAGTTCATGTATCTTTCCTATGATAACTATGGAATTGTGCTATGGGTACATGGATTACATCCAATCTGATATAAGTACCTATATACATTTATTTAGGTCTAATATAGATAAAACAATAAACTTGACCTAATTAATCTATTCCAAATCCTATGAAAAAGAAGTGGAAGGAAAGATTTAGAAGTCTATCTTGAATATCATGAGACTTGGTGATAGTTGTCAAGTTATGACATGCAAAATGTGCATCTATATGTAGGACATAACTAGCCTAGAAATTTTAGAAGAATGCTCAATGGTGCACAATGTTGTGAATTTGGAAAGGTTGAAAAACACAGTGTGTTTTTCAACACTTGTAAATGAGATATTAAATGTATCATGTCTATTGAATAAAGCAATATCATGTGCAAGAAATATTTGTATCCCAGGATTGTATCATGTCTATTGAATAAAGTAGTGGTGTTTTCCCTAGAGGGGGATATTTCAAAATTTTATGGGTTTTTTTGCCAATTGGTAGCCCAGGGTTGTATTTTGTGGATTGAATAAAGTAGTAGTTTTTGTCATAATCAGGGAAATATTTTATGGGATATTTCCACCATGTGGTAAATTTTCACTCTTTTCTGGTTTAATTTCTTTATCTTGGTTGGTTTTGACTTGTGTTTTCATTTAAAATACACTAGGAAAAAATGACATTAGGATACTGACTACTAATGGAGGTCACCTTTAGATGTTCAAAACCCACATGAATAAAATCCCACAAAAATATTTTATTATTAAAGGTAAAAGGTTTTGGAGGGACCTTACCCAATTAATAATCTAGTTCTAAACTATTTATTATTTTTGTGTTTTGTTTTTTTTAAACTCAGTCATAGTCACTTTTCTATTTGTAATAATCTTTTTAACCATAGTACTATTCTATTTGAATTTATATTTGAATTTAAAAATTGTCCACTAGTAACCATATGAGGTTAATGTGATTGTGATAAAATTACATTTTAAATAAAAGCTTGCAAGAGGAAATAATATATCTGGGGAAATCCATGATAATGTTTTGTTTATGCTCCTATGCTTAGTATCCCTATGCTTGGTATCCAGGGTTTTAACACTTGGGTCAAATCCATGTTCTGTGTGATTTATAACTCATTATATGAATTATATATATGGGGAAATCTTAACAATATGGAACATTTTTGTAGTAGTAGTGTAGCAATGAAAATGTTCAGGATAAAATTTAAAAAGGTTTTTACAAGAAAAAAAGGGATGGATAATTAAAATGATAGTCAAAACCATATAGGAACTTACTAAGATGATGGGAAATATAACTATAACACTTGCAATAGATTCCTATACCTGTGTACCTTGCCTTCTCATAGTTGCGTCTTTTTTGTTCTATTTTTGGTATAATATAAACAAATTCACCCCCAAATCATAATAGGGTAGTAACTTAATTTGTGTGCCCCCAAATGGTAGCTCTGCTGCTCGATTCCAATCTTGAGAAGGAGAACCATAAAATTTGGAGTGGAATTATATTCAAATGTGGCGCTCCTTTCAATGATGACACGTTAGGTTAGCTAAAATTATTGTCAAACATGGCACTCCTTTCAATGATGGTACAAAAACTTAGCTGACGGGGCTACTTTTTCCAATCCATGCCACGTCAACTCTCTAGCTAGGGCATGGGACACGTGTTTATGTATATTACATGGGGTATGTATATAGGGACATTGCATTCCATCGAGAGAATAATATTCGACTTCTTAGGTTTCCATGAGATTTTACATTCATTGTCATCATACCCTCTTGTGTTAAAAAAATTACATGCATTTGTATTTATGAGGATATTTTAAACAAACTTGTCTTTGGGCGACCTTTTTAAATGGTCACCTGTTCACAAAGTCTAGTTATTGAAACTATGATGGATTGTGATGGCACCTCAAGGAAACAATAAAGGAAGTTTATGCTAAAGGTATTCCATAAAATAACAATTATGACATTGATATTTTATTCCTTGTTGAGGAATTTAACTTCGCATGTCCACTAAACCAATTGTGCTTGAGGATGCCATTTTTAGACCATCAACCTATAATATTTTATATTGAGTGGATCACCCTTCGACTCAATAGCAAAAATACCTAATTTTAATTCAACACTACTCTTCTTAAACATGAGAGGACTTTGGGGCATATCAAGAGAATTTAGAATTAGTTTTTAAGCCCTTAATTAAATTTTAGGTAAATTTAGTTAGTTTTTAGATTAGATCAAAGTTGATTACAAATCTTACAAAGATGTTACAACAGAGATAATAACTTAGATTACAACTCAGTCGAGATAGAAAGAATATATCACATATTAATCAACTTAATATGCGGTGAAATCTCAAAATAGATGTTAGTTGATTAAAAATGACTTATGGATGATTCTATGCTCCAGTTTATTTGTTAAGTTCCAAGGTCAAATCTCCTTAATTATAGTTTTATGGTGTTTTGGTTGAGTTGTCTTATCAATCAACTTTTGATGAGAAGGAAGGTTCAAACACATCACAAAATTACTTTTATGGGAAGGAGATACAAATCAACACACCACATTTTGATTCTAAAGGAACAAGAGACATTCAACATAGAAACACAT
The DNA here is from genome assembly GCA_018340775.1 of Taxus wallichiana var. yunnanensis. Lineage (NCBI taxonomy): Eukaryota > Viridiplantae > Streptophyta > Pinopsida > Cupressales > Taxaceae > Taxus > Taxus wallichiana. The sequence continues at coordinate 39,558,848 of CM031244.1, forward strand.
TATTAATTTTCTGTAAGAACTAAAAAACAACGAACCAACATGAATCACACCAAGATTTCAAAAATTCACCGAATAATTTCAAGCATCATTAAACATTCTTAGTGGGTCTCCACAAGTTTCATAAGAAATTTTCAAGAAAGGCTCATTAAAGAGGTTTAATCTTACTTTTACGAATCTATTAAGGTTTAACAATTTTTTTGTGGTTTAGGATGGTAACATTTTACTCCCCTAATAACCAAAGAAGGTTTTCCAATCAATACTCATGTCCCCACAAGATACCACCAGCCAAGCAACCAGATGACAATGCAACTTTACTCCAAGGAACCACATCCACACTAAAAGGCATCCAATGCAATGGGGCAACCAAATAATTTACCAAATCATGAACTTAACACCAAGAGTTACGGTTTTAAAAGAGGGAGTACAATATAAGCACCATTGAGATTAACTATTAAGATCTACCAAACTAACATCTCTAAGAGAAAGGTCCAAAAGACCCAAAGCATCCATAAGTGTTTCCAAGTAACCCAAAGATTAATAGGTCATAGAATGTTATTCATAGTAAAGGAAATTTAAGGTAAGGGTAAACTTATTTATAAGTCAAGAGAGTAAAACAAGTACACTTAAATAAACACACTACTTGAAAGGCTTAAATCTATCCATAATTACCAAGATGCATACATTCCATGAGTCAAAACTTTCTATGATGCAACCAGGAACCCAAGATACAATTTAACATGCCATCGATGAAAAGTCACTATCAAAACAAACACTTTTCCAGTAACATTTATAGTCAACCAAAGGAAATCCAATCCTAACAAAATCTAAAAGCCCATAAATAAACACTTCTACTCCGACGAGGGTCAAGCTCTTACCAGATTGAAATAGAATCACCACTACCGCTGTCAGACTGCCCTCTAGACCACACTACACAACAAACTTTCTTTCTAGCAAGGTCAAGCAACAAAAAGGGTCACTCTAAGACCTTAGACACACTCAAGGTTCCGTGCATCCATAACCAAGGCATGAATTTAAGCACCTAAAAGGACATTCAAGACACCTAGGGTGTACCCCCATACGACAATTGTCACCATACATGAAGCATAGAACCAGCTCAACAACATGCAAGAAGGAAACCATGTAACATTTAGCCAAGTAGCCAACAACATCATGAGCTCCGAGTCATCAATCAAATAAAGTCCAAGAAATATCGGCAATCAATAAAAGTGGCTAAGTAGCCACATTGCAATTTTGAAAATTCTTGCAAGAATTATAATTAAATAAAAGATTCTCAGAGCTTCTCAATCCAATCATAAAATAAGATGTTGGTCCTTGATAAAATACACAAGATTACGAATGTAAAACACAAAAGTTAACACCACATTCACTCTGCAACCTTTCATGGCTACCAATAGGGGTACTTTGTCTCAAGGTTAGTTCTAAAAACACATACACAGGATTGGGTCCTAAACGACACCTAGACTTAGTGTCCACTCTCTCATACGGGTAACAACTGGAAAACTGACAACCAGACCCTCTTTCTTAACCACTCAAGGAAGGAAGCTCTAAACAACTTCTAATTAGCTCTTCCTAACCCAGAACACAACCACTATTGTCCAACCACAAGGATCACATCATACAACTCATCATTCCAACAACTCCAATAAGGAAGGGTCTCAACAAAGGGCTTAATGCATCATACAATTAAATCAAGTTTTAGGACTTGTAAAACAACACATTTTCAAAGGGAACCAAGTCTCCATTATACCAGTAAGTTCACATAAATCAATTTAATCTGACATTCTTAGTTACCTAGGTATAGCCAAAACGCCACTAAGCAATCATAATAACTCAAACAACTTGTTATTTTATTATGATTTTAATTCTAGCAGTTCAAATGAACAGAGTAATGTAATATTTCTTCATAATTATTTCTTCTTCAATTTTCAAACAAGTTTGTTTTCTTAGATTCAAAAGTGTGCTAGGTTTACAGTTCATGTCTCAAGTTTTCTAGTGTGCCCAATGGTCCAAGCTTTCGAACCACTGCTCTGATACCAAGTGTGATGCCCGGTTAAAAACAACCTACTTGAGACCCATAAACAACCTAGATTTAGTTAGAAAATTATGGAATTTTTTTTTTTGGGAGTTAACGACCAAAGTCTCAAAGATAATTAAATTCAACTGATAACTTTTCCCATTATAATAATTACTAATTCCACATTAAAAATCAACAAGAGCAATAAGTCCACACCTAGCTCAAATCTCCCTAGGGATTAATTTAATTACTGATTACATTGACATTTTAGCTAAATATTTCCTGATTAGAAATATTAGGGTTAAGGGACCCAAAAAAATTAAATACCCAAGGTATTTAATTCCACAAGATCAAGACAAGAGCAGGGTTTAATTGCAGTGAGAAAGGAATACATATTTAAAATCAACAGAGTAAGGTCTCACTTACCCACTCCCAGAACTTGATTAGGAGTGTCTACAACCAGGTTGCTAGGCAACAACTACCACTAATGATTCCGAGAACAACTCAAATCCACAAGAACAAACTTCTCTTTTATTAACAATTCACAGAGGTCACAAGGTCCAAAACTTAGGGCTAGAAGTTTTAGTTAGGTTCAAGGAGCAATTTGCCCCCATACCCAACTCTCTAACAGGCTCAGAGTTTCAACTAGATTTTCTCCTTCTTAATGCTTCCAAAATTTCCCTAAACCATTCCCAATGGATAGGAAATTTTCTCACCTTTCCGGTGATATAAAGAAGTCCTCCTAACTCATTACAAAACTCAAGATATGAGCGGGCAGAGTTTTTAGGTCAAATTTTCCCCTAAAGTGACACGTGTCAAGAGGTGGGAAAAAACGCCTTGAATGGGTTGGCGGGTTCGGGGCGGCTTAGGGAAATTTTCCCATTATGCGGGCTCCAAGTCATAAAACATTATGTGCCTCCGCGGGTCCTCCAAGGACACGTGGCAACCGCGGAGACAACGTCGGGGAAGACAGGGAAGGGCGGATCAACGGGAGAATGTCGTGTGTTGCGCCTGATGGAGGAGTAGAAGTCAATGGCACCCCCATGCCTCGTAGGTCCATCCAGGGGACATGTGGTGCTTGACAAGCCACCAACGACGATGGAGAGGGGAGGCGGAGTGGCGGAAGGAATTAGTGCATTGTGCTCGAGGAGGAAAAAGGGAACAAAAGAACGCGCAGCAGTCCAGTGCGCCGCGAAAGAAGAGGATCAGGGGAAGGTGGAGTTGCGGGCCGCGAAGAGAATTTTCAAAATTTTCCCAAGGCTGAAACCAAAATAACAAAGGGTCCCCCGTTTCCACCCCAAGGTGCCATGTGGCACCCTCTCCTTGGTTGAGGGCCGAGAGGGGCCAAATTGAAAATTTTCCCCAAAATTTTCAAAAGATCAAGTTCAAAAAGGGAACCGCGCCTCCGTCGTAGCCCCAAGAGGACACATGGCACCCTCTGATTGGCTGTAGGCGGTGGAGGAAAATGGAAAAATTTTCTCAAACCAAAATTTTTCCAAAACTTTTCTAAGGCCAAAATGACAGGGAAATTTTTGGGTTGTGGGCCTGCCAGGAAAATTTTCCCAAATTTTCCCGCCAAGGCACAAAAACTTCAAAGTGCCATAAATTTTGCTAGGAAGCTCAGTTTTGGGAAAACAAGGACTTTTGGAAAGCTCTCGATGCCCTCTTTGCATAGAAAACATAAATTTTACATTTTGATAAGTTTTTAAGGGTCAATTTTGCAAAAAGGATCTGCAGGCTTATAATTAGTGAACTAGTAATTTTCAACTTTCAATTTTGATTAAATTCGGTCTCCTCCTTCACTCAACATGTCAAACAGACATGGAGGATTGATCTAGGGAGGGTTTAGAGTGTTTTAGGAAAGTTAATTTGTTCAATTGATTCAAAATTGAATTTGTCCAACAAATGACAGAAAATGGTTGAGGAAGAGATTAAGCTCAATTTTGCAATGGTTCAAGATATTCTCTTAAATCTTCTTTGTCAATTGAGTACATTGCTAATATATCATGGTAAATTTTAAGGTTTCTAAGTTGATTGTTAAGTGCTTGTCCAAACTGTGCATTTTGTTTAAATTCACCAGTTTTAGAATTCACAATGCCAGTGATCAATTTTTTTAAAGGATCTATTTATCAATTTTATCATATAGGTATGGTATTTAATACCTAAAATAATCCATTACCTTCAGTTGATTCTAAAAATTCATTTCCAAGTTAAATTACAAGTTCTGATTTCAATTTTAATATAATTCCAAGGATGCAAAAACAACATACTTCCTTCCTACGCATTCTTCTTTCCAACAGAGATTTTAATTCACAATAGCAATTCAATTTCAATACTGATCATGCAAGTTTGAGAAGGTAGGGCATTCCTTTATTGACTTCCAACAACAACTTTACAACTTATCTCTTTCTTTTAGCTTCAAAATACAATATACAATACATATAACCATTTTTCACATTCCTTTTCAAAATAGAGAATGGAATATAACTCTCTACATTTCACATTTCAATTTCAATCTTTCCTCATCAATACAAGCAACTTCTCATTTACAATAATTATACAAATCATCCACTTCAAAGTGGGAAAGGATTACAATTAAAAGGGTATTCACAAGGGACTGTCAAACTATATTTTTCCATTGCTCCAGAACAGAAGCATGCTCATTTTCTCTTTTCTCCAAGTTGATCACAACAAAGGGGGAAAGCAATTTTCTCCACCCAACCAAGACATCCAATGAAAGGAGAAGCCTTCCTTCATCATTGGCCCCGAGCCCCAACCAAAGATACAATAGAAGGTGTAATTTAACCACAACAACAATGGCTTCCACACACAACATTCTTTCACATACACATTACTTTTTTAAAACACAATGCAACACCAAAAGCAAACAACAGTTCACAACTGCATTTAAAACATATCAAAATAGAACTCAGGCTTGATCTTGCAAGCCAAAGGAGCAAGGCCTATGGGGGAAGCTACTTATGCCTCCCAATTGGGAATTGGGCATCCACCAAATACAAACTGCCAAGTAATTTATCACACACATTTCCTTATGCCCCCCACAGAATCCCTCCTTATGCCCCCACATATTCTCTCCTTATGCCCCCATAGAGTCTCCCTTATGCCCCCTCATAAAGTAAGAAATGCAAGCTATTTATTTTCCATGGTGGATTCCAACCCCAAACTCCCTCCATAAAATTCGATGCCAATGGCATTCCCTTATGCCCCCACAATAATTCCACATAGCCTTCTCCTACACCTTCCCTAAGGTAGTCTACCCAACCAAGCAACAAATAAACAAAGCATGGATTTTACACACAACACAACAAGAAAATAACAATAAAAAAAAAAAAAAAGTTAAGTCCCTACCTTTCCATGGTTATTTTGCTTCCAAATTACAAGCTTTCCAAGACAAAACAGAACTCCAAAACTTCCTTCAAAAGCAAGAGCTCTCCCAAGAAAATGCGCCTCCAAGGAAGAATGCAAAAATATTCAACAACCCAAAACAAGAAGAGAGTTTGAATTAAATAGAAGAGGGAGAGAAGAGGATGATGTGGATCCATGTAGGACGCCACATCAAACATCCACCAATTCAAACAAAAATACAAGAATCCATTCTCCCAAGCACAATAAAGAGGTGGGTGAAAATATGACAAAGTTACTTACATACTCCAAAAAGAGCCCACACCTCAAGGGACAACAATTTAATAAAATGTAAGAGAGTGCAATCTAAAACAAACAACACAATGAATAAAATGCATTTAAAATTTACAAATCACATCTCCATTCATAAGTATGGTTGGTATATTAAATTTAGAGGTATGGGACAAGTTTTTCTTGTCCCACAAGTCTCCAAAAACAACTTCCAAGGACAAATTTGAATTTTTCATGGAGGTGGAGTGTTTCTTACTCCAAAAACAGACTTAAACATACTCTTACATAAAAACCAACAACTTCCATTATTATTTTCCCATATCGCCATTTGATTTATTTAAATTTTGATCATAAGATTTCCACATTAATCTACCACAACGTAATAAATTTAAAGGAAGGAATATATTACAAATAAAATACATACAACAATAAATAAAAGAGACACATTAATAAAATACACAAACCCATGGTCACATATAAGGAAATCCCCCATGGGATCCCCTAACTAAATACAACACACACACAAAACAAGTTGCCATGGTGACCTTGTCGAATTCACCTAGAATTCCACTTTGGTTAGTCTCCAATCCCCGATGTTTGTTGTGATATTTTAAACCTACAAAACAAAAATACCTCCTTCGGCCTCGTGGCCATATTAGAACGTCCAAAATGAATATATAACAAAATCACAAAATCATCTATACATATGAATCACAACAATCACCAAAATCATTTACAATTTATATCGACACTATATCATCATCAAATAATTTTCCTTTTCTAGGTTTACTCATAATCTCCAAAATCACATGTCCGAATAACTTCCATTAAACATCCATGTCAATAGTATATCATCATCCACATGTGAGTGTCTCTAATAATCACCATGCATTATATATAATCAGATTCAACAATAATCCAGGATCTGACATCTAACACCATACTAAATCAAAACTATTAAAATGTTTGTCATAAAGTCTACAATATCATGATCAGTAATAAAAGGTGCCAAAGGGAAGTGGGCACTATAATGTGAGGGTTGTAAATGCGTAGTTAAGTTGCCCTAAAGTTTGTATATGCTTATAAGCTAGAAAACTAGGGTTAGAAGGTGATAATAAAGATTATTGTAAGAAGATTTTCTTGGAGAAAGCTTAGAGAAGCTTGTGAAGGAAAAAATATTGTACATACGTGAGAGGTGTGGAATATTGAAAATATTCATTATATATCCTCTGTGAACAAAGAACAATAGATTGATTGTTTCTTGGTGGACATAGCCCACACTGGGTGAACCATGTTATATCTTGTGTATTTTTCTTGGTATAATTTTCATGTTTATTGCTTCGTATTGCAATTGATTATAGGTTTGTACAAAAATGGTGTGTGCCTAAACCTAACAAGGTGTTTGTGTATAGTGACAACCATGGCATGCAAAAAAATAATGCTAGCAATAAATAACAATAGTAAAAGCGAGAGCAACTTGTAGGAACAATGTATGTAGAAGAAAACATACAGATCAACAATGCATCTAATCGCAAACAATGTCATACAAAATCATACAAAAGGCTTGAAGCCTATAATCATGGGACACGCTTTGCATCATAAGACAATCAAGGCCCGTAGGTTGGTAAATAAGAGTAATAAAGGAGGCATAGAGCCACGAACATAGGACACCCACAATGTCACAAGACAATCAAGACACTTAGGTTGTAATCGAAGAAAACAATCAATAACATACATAACTAGAAAGCATGTATAACAATCAAGTGGATCAAATGTGATAAATAACAATAGTAGTAGTAAATAAGAGATGTCAATGCTACACAAGACACATGTGTTAGTCATATTAGTCTGAAAAATAACAAGTACACAATGTATATAATTGAGTGTAAATGAGGAAGTGCAAAGGAACTATAATAAAACAATAACACATGTAGGATGTGGAGGGTTTTCCACCTTGTAGATGAATTAAATGCACTTATTACTATTATACTACACCTCTAGTATGTCGTTATATGCACAATTCCTAAGTGAGAAGATTAGACATTGCGACACCTCTCCTAGCCGTTCTATTTATTTTGATTTGATTATGAAATTGTCTTATGCTTTTTGGATTTATGCCTTTTGGTCGTGTCATAGGGATCCTTATTTTGTCCATGGTATGGTTTATGTTTCTTGGCTTAGGGATATTAGTGTCCAATAAGGACACTAGCACCTAGGTGTTAGTGTCCCTTCTTGGCACTTTTGTCCACTCTTGCTTATATTTCAAATTATCACTTAACACCTGATTTTGGATATTTTCTAATTATTATTTCATGTTTGGGGTCGGCCTTTGGTGTCACTAAGTGTCAAAATTCAAACAAATGAATCATATATATACACAACCTACTAACTATTCTAAGGGGCAATTGGGTCACTATTTTCTATCTACTACTTGGGAAAAAAGGAACACTTGATGAATGCATTTGGGCTACATTATTCACTGCATAGGAAGGGAAAATTCTAAATTCCATGACACACATTATCTTGGGGAAAAGTAGTTGTAGCCCACTATCTTTGCACAAATTGCACAAGGGAAACCTAGCTTCAAGGGACATGATTCTATCACACACACATACACACACACACACAGAACTATATTGAGTTTGAAATGTAGTCCAATGCTCGATGAAAATGACATTAAGGTGGCCATTTAGGTTAGTTTGAATCAAGCATATGCATATTTTATTCCATCTAATGTGTGTTTGAGCCTTGTGCTTGTAGCTAGGGTTTTTACAGGTACAAGTGTGACAGAAGAACCCTAAAGAGAAGTAGATATGACAAAGAGGAAAGTGAAGATGACACTATCGGATAAAAAAACCAAAGTTATACTCTTCACCAAGACACTAGTATCCGGATCGATACAAAGCACCTTGGGAAATCTTGTCCATACCAGGCACTTACTACGGCACACATGTAGATCATCATCTCCTAGAAAAAGAATGCATAGTACATATTATGATTTTTCCACCATCATTCCAGCCTAGATTTAGTGTAGAAAACTAGATATCATCCAAGTCACTATCATCCTCTTGTTGTTTGTACTTGTTCATGATTAAATGATTGCATTTGTGTATTTATGATATATTTTATTGATCACTCGTTCTTTGATTAAGATTTAATTTTTATTAAATCATTTGGTGAAATCAATTATTGATATAATCCTATTTTTCCATAGGATCCCTCATTTTGTATGATTCATGTGTTCCTAATGGCTTACCAAAAGATGTTGTGTGACCATATTTCCAAGCCTATCCCACAAAAGTTTGACATTTTCCCTATGACTAGTCTTCAACCCCTGTTTTGCAAATGCACAAGAAGAATTCAATTTTTATAACAATGCATACACCCTAGGCCTGCAAATTACCTTTTCCTATTAAAAATATTATAGTACCCCATCATGATGTTTCACTAATACCATTGTAGACACCTAAAATTAACACCACTAATCCCCATGTCCGTGTCCGCTAGCTCCCTTCATTATCACATCACCATCATATTATACATTAAATCCATTATCACATCACTATCATATTATACATTAAATCCTTATCCTAAGTCTTATCCCCCTTTATATTTACTCCATGTAAATATTATTCTACAACTGTAAAATCCTATTTTATCCTTTCCTAAACCACTCAAACCACTTAGAAACCAAAATGAAATAAAATAAAACAAGATCACTAACTTCTCAATCATTTAACAACATTCCTTACTCACATAACCTCGTTCCAACCCACATCCTTCAATAAAACAAACAAAATCTCAATTTGGGAGGCGGTTGCCACCATTTTCCCAGTAAAACCCGGATCGCAGCGATTCCCTTAATTGCAAAGCAATTCTCCCTAGTTGTTAGCAACTTTATATAAATGAGCTCTAGGTCTCCATTTAAGGTTAGATGGTAGATGGGTGTGACCCAAGGATTTCATATTACATTTTCCTTATATTATATCCATGCTATAGAGTTAGATATCATCCTAACAACATTCAAGGAATCATATGTGTTGGGCCCCTAGAATGTTGGCTAAGTACAAAAGGCACGTAGGCACACAAGGCCCAAGTTAAAGATAGGCACGCAAGGACAAAGTGCTCTGGGCAAGTGTTTAAGAGAAGGGTTTAAGGAAGCCCGTGGCACATGTGGACATAACTAAGGGTTCGGGACTTAGCCAAATTGGGTGTTCGGGACAGAACACATGAAAAGCATGACCCGACTGCGCATGCTGAGTGGATAAGGTGCCAGCCTGGCGACAGGTTGGCCCAGGAAGGAGCATGCCTGTGGTAGAAGCTTCTAGAAGCACATCATGGTGAAAAGTGGAAAGCTCAGGCCTGGAGGAGCATGCTCGCATGGAGGACCACATTCAGACACTTAGCATCAGATATGAGGGCGCTAGAGGATGAGTTGGCAGCCCAGAAAGGCTATAAGTACAAGTGCTTGTCAGAGAGTAAATAGGAGGAGAATGAGAAGAGGGCGAGCTCTCTGAGAAATACTGCAAGAACTCTGTTAATGGGTAATTGTATTTGGGAAAGGATGTATTGGGTATGGGGATTGTAATTTTTATTTTTGATAGCCTAGCTACATTAGTCCAGTTGTAATGCATGACTACGGTCTGCTTCTCTGTGACATTCTGTAATGGCTCCATGGATGTAATGAGGTTACCAGTTTACATATATATGAATATTGATGATTCTAGATGCATACATATTTCTCTTAGGTTATCTTTCATTTATGTTTATGCTAAGTATGGATGCTTGTATACTTCTTTTTGTTATGGTACAAGTTATATAATTTGTTAAGTACTCTTTATCTGGAATGACTGCAAGGATCTAGAGGCCATTATGAGCTCTATGGTTCTTGTATGTCTTAACTCCTTTAAAATCTCTTAAGTGCAAATCATAGATGATGATGTTTCCCACTAAAATCACATAAAAGAGAGACTCAAGCACCCGCACATGCCTTAAGTGAGTGCCCAACATCCGCTGGGTGATAGGCCGATGCGCATGGGGTTCCTTTATTTTGTGATAGGGGTAAAAATGACTACATCTTGTTTATGGGACCTCTTTTCAAAGTTGTAGTGGGAGATGGCATACATCATGATCTGTGTAGTGAGTAATGATAGAGCGGTTAACTTTGGAAAGTGTTGAATCATGGTTTAAGAGCACGAACGATGAATTTTCTCAGAGATTCAACACTAGACTTGAGTTTGATGCACATAGTTGGGTAGAAGAGAACCTCTACCATGATCTATATGAAACTATTTTCTGTTGCTTCGCAGTGGAACTATATGAGTGGCTCTCAACCTATGTGTCTATATCAAGTTGGCATTATGGATCGTGTGTGTGGACCCAAGGAGAATACCGAGGTCGTAGGATGTAGATCGACGTGGACCGTGCTAAGGATCATTGGTGGAAAGGAGTATTGGCTAGCTATACTCTGGAGTATGCCATTTCCACATATTCTTATCTGGAGGTTGTTGAGTTTGAGTTTCTATGGGAGCCCGTGAGGATCATTTCTACATGTTGTTCCTCGGCTATGAAGATCTTGATCGTTACCATGAGTTTAGTGGCATTTTCAATGGTCGGCTAAACTATTATAAGTGCTTTAGGTGAGGAAGCTAGGGTAGAGGAAGATGGCAGATGTTGTGATGGAGAAAGAAAGGGAGGATAGACAACTCAATTATGGTGAAGTGCGTGAAAGGGAGATTGCTATAAAATGTGAGGTTGCGGAGTGTGATGGATGTATGGTGGTAGGCGTAGGAAGGATTTGAGGTTCACATAGTGGACGTGGAGCCCGAAAGCGAGTGCTGTGTGACCCCATCTTGGCAAGCGTAAGAGAGACCCCTTCAGCTTCTGATGAGAGTTCGTTGCATGGAGAGAGAAGAACCATTGGTGCACATCTGAGCCCACCTAGTGATCGAACCCTGGTGCTTGGTTTTCCAGATTAGGGGGAAAATATTGCTAGTCTAGTTGGTTACATTGGAAGTGGACGGTCTACACCCAGGAGATATAATTTATCGTTTAGGCCTTGTATGGCTACAAACACCAACCCAAAGGTCGGGAGGAATTTTCGAGTAAGGTATAGACACACAATATTTTTGTCTTGCATCTAGGAGTGGCGTGGGGTATTTTATTAGTAGTGGGGCATTTTCGTAGACCATAGGCACGTAGTTCGGTGGAACTGTTGGGACCCTGGCATGATCACTATGGGATCCGGTGGATCTGGGGGTCAAGAGGAATAGGACACGGTGGATCTAGTGGTTCAGGAGGAATAGGAGCTGGTGGGTCCGATGGATCTCGGTGGTTCAAGAGCATAGGACCTTGTGGATTAGGTGGCGAGAGGAAACATAGGTGGAAACCAAGGCTCGGCTTAGGAGGATTGAGCCCCAACCGCCACAAGTTTTCTTTGAAATGTCTCTATATTTTCCCAATTATAGAGGTATTGAGGATGATGTAGAACATGTTCACAAGTGTGAACTGCTATGGCGTGCAAAGGGTATCACAACCCTGGAGCAGAAGGCTAGTTAGTTTGTAACCACGTTGTAAGGGTATGCACATAGCTGGTATAGGAAGTATGACCCTCATCAAATAGTGGTGGATTATATCTTGATTTAAAGATGCATTCTTGGTAGAATTCCACATCCCTAAGTTTGAACAGAAGAGCATCAGCGCTTTGAATGAGATTCAACAAGGAATGGTAGAGAATGTGCGGGAGTATGATGTGCACTTTAAAACTCTCTTATCTAAATTATCATATGATATTCACCCTTCACAACATACTGAGTGGTTTGTTGGGGGATTGATCACACCATTTAGAAGGGCCTTATCTCATAAAATTTACATAGACCCACGTGAGGCATTGGAAGCTGCTCTGCGCACACCAACACTGTTGGTAGTGTTGATACTAGTGTTAGCCTGTTCTTGGAGGCTCAAATTACTGCTATGGCTAAGCAGCTGGAGAAGTTGTCTACGAACTCAACCCATGAGACTTGCAATGGTTTATGGTGCATATATTGTGAAGTGGAAGGGCATGTCAAGGATAATTTCCCCCAGAGGATAGTATGCATTGTGACAGTAGATTGTGAAATTTGTCATGAGGACCATGATGCAAGTAGATGCCCCTTGTTACAACACGCAATCCGGAAGAATGTGTCTTGCTACTGCAAGATTTACACCTCTACAACCCATGATACTAAGGATTGTAGGATCATTGATCATATCCATGAGGCCATTGATCATGGGGTGCACCAGACCAGCATTGCCAGTAGTTCCAAGGGTGATGATTGCGTTATGAGGAGCACGCAGATGGAGGTGTACATGGAAGGGGTTTTCGAGGAGGATTCCATGGTCATGGTAACCATAGAGGAGGAAGGAGTGAGTTCCCATGTAGAACATGTTTCAATTATGGATCTACAGAGAATTACAAATGAGAGTGTCCAGACATGTTGTAGTGCTTATGGTGCAGAAAGAAGCATACGTATGAGGAGTTCCTAGAATTATTTAAGCAAATGAATCGGTGGCACTGGAAAGACAAGGGCACTACAATGGTCAGCATTAAGAAGGTAGACACACAGTGGATTACTCGGGTAACACGGGATACAAGTTTGGAGCCTGTTTTGGTAATAAACAAGGGTGTAAGCCATGTGCATAAAAGAGATACCAAGGCAGAAGAACTTGGTTTCAAGGGAGGAAGTAGTTCATGGAAAGTACCCAAACCCTACACATAAAAGGAGGTATATCAAGACACCATGGATGTCATTTGGAGTTTACAAGGGGAAATCTAGTGTCTAAAGGAGTAGTCTAGGAGGGAGGAACAAGGAAGGAGAGTCGAGGCGCCAAAGGATGACCTGGATGAGGTCAAAGAAGTGTGTAAAATGCTAAGGCAAGAGAATATCATTCCCTTGCTAGGATCATGGTTGAGAGAGAAGGTACCACACACCAGAGGGGAGTGCGAGAGGTAGGTATTACATGTAAACCTTCCCCCTCATAGCCTTTACTATGACAAGGAGATCACATTGAATGCAGTTGTAGATGGATGGATCCTTAGTAATATCCTCATTGAAACTGGTGCAAAGGTCAATGTTCTAACTTTGGATGCATGGTATCAGATGGGAAGACCTACATTACAGCCATCTTCGAATGTGTTGTATATGGAAAACAAGAATAAGGTAATGCCCATCGGTGTCTTGAAAGATGCAACTATCATTATCTGGGGAGCTAAGTTTACTGGGGACTTCAAAGTCTTGGCGCTCGCCGAGGTAGACAATTTCCCAACACTACTTGGGCACCCACGGTGTTACAAGAACAATGCAGACCTTTGGTTCAACAAATGGTGTATCAACTTTGAAAATAAGGAGGAATGGGTCATTATACCCCTGGCGATGGGAAGTCGATGCCCTATATTGAACCTTTGGGAGAGGAAGTTCGGATAGGATATATGTGTGCTCAATCGGGGACCTAGAGATAATCCATCCCACCGACGGAGTTATCCGGTTTGAGGATACTCACCAAGTAAGTGATGCCACCAGTCTAGCATGTGATAATTGAGCACATGGAAGTTATGAATTGATCGGACGATAGTTGAGAGGGTACGCACAATCCAAATCCTAAGAGGAAAGGAGCTGCCTAAGTATTCAGGAGGAGCCTTCCCGTGATCCTTCTACAGAGATGGAAGCTCAGTGGAGGGAGGAGAAGGAATGGAGAGGGATGTTAAGCTATGTCTTGCTCGACATAGTGGCACGGTGGTGGGCTACACATCAGTAGATCCTTTTGGAATGGTGGGAGGTAAGAATTACTCTGTCTATTAGATTCTCTATAAGCAACGTGCCCACCGCCATCAAGGGATACCATGGGAAGGAGTCCACCTCTTTCCATATCTAGGAGTGTGAGAGGATCTAGAGAGAAGGCACAAAAGATTTGACACCATCCCTCTGGGTGCACAAGATGTATTCTACACTGTAGAGTTGTGCGTGCACATGGTACATACATTTAGAGACACACCACCAAACAGGAATTGGCAAGAGCTCATGGCTGACCTCATTCAAACCTTTGAGTATCAGAGTACCAAGCCATCAGTTGATAAGGCCTTGCAGGGTGTCAAGCACCTTACCATGGGGGATAGTGCCATGGTGGAAGATAGGTTGTTGGATTTGCTAGGTGGACTAGGTTTGGAAGCGTGCTTTAAAGAGGAGGTAGAGGAAATAAAAGAGTTACAACTTGAGCGTGTGTGTTTGGAAAAGGAGAAAGGGAAGTTGGTGTATGTGATTGATGGGGAGGAAGCATAAAGCTTGGATGTTATCCATTCTGTAGGGACACATGAGGTAGTGGACAATGTTGATACTCATGCACGTGCCTACCATGAGCCCTTAAATACAAATAAGGTTAACATCGGTTTAGGGGAAGAGCCTAAGGAAGCTATTATGGAGAATACCTGCCGAGAAGGAAGTCTCTATGATCATTGATCTATTGCATGGATTTGAGGATTTATTCCTACGCGGGTACCATGAGCTCAAAGGCATTCACCATTCCTTGGGGGAGATGAAGATAAAGCTGAAGGACGGTGCATGCCCGGTTAGGAAGAGGCCTTATCAGATGAATCCCAATTTACGCGTAAAGGTTAAGGAGGAGATAGACAAAATGATAGATTCTGGGATCATTGAAGTAGTGGAAGAATCATAATGTATAAGTCCGATGGTAATCAACATCAAGAAGGATGGGTGGATTAGGATCTATGTGGATTATAGGGAGCTGAACGTAGTTTGTGTCATCGATCCTTTTCCAACCCCCTTCACTGAATAAATTTTGGAAGGAGTCACTGGGTGTGAAATCTATTCCTTTACGGATGGATTTTCGGGGTACCACCAAGTTCGGGATTACAAAGGAAGACCAAGAAAAGACAATTTTCACCGAGTGGGGAAGTTTTGCATACACGGTCATGCCCTTTGGGTTGAAAAAAATGCACCTGTAGTTTTTTCGCGCATAGTGGTGCTAGCGTTCTAGGACTTCATCCATAAGTTTCTTGGTCTATTTAGATGATTGGACAATGTATGGGCTAGTAAAAGACCATTGCGACAATCCGAGGTTAATGTTTGAGAGGTGTAGGCAGTTGAGGATATCCCTCAACATTAAGAAGTGTGTATTTGCTACATCCTTTGGGATGTTATTGGGGCATATCATATGTAAGGATGGCTTACTGGTAGATTGCGCTAAAGTTGCAGTTATTGTGGGGTTAGGGGAGCCTACTAGCAAGAGCGTAGTGCATGGATTCCTTGGGCATACGGGTTATTACAGGGAATTCATCAAAGGGTACACCAAGATTTCCGCACCTTTAGAGGATCTTCTCAGACATAAAAGTGCCTTCCATTGGGGAGAGGCATAATAGAGGGCATTTGATACATTAAAGGATAGGCTTGTCACCGCGCCTATATTACATTTTCCCTCTTGGGACAAGCCCTTCCATGTCCATGTAGATGCCTCAGAACTACCATTAGAGCAAAGTGCTTGCACAACTAGGTGAAGGAATTGTTGATCATCCTCTGTGTTTTGCAAGCGTGAAGTTGACACCAACAGAGCAAAAATTACACCATGACCGAGCACGAAGCATTATCGATGATCTATGTAATTTTCAAGTTCAAACAAGTACTACTGGAAACTCCTTTGTATTTTACATTGACCATATGGCATTAAAGTATTTGGTGAACAAGCCCATTTTGCAAGGGTGCATATATCGGTGGGTGTTGTTATTTCAAGAGTTTGAATTCACGGTAGTAGTGAAGCCTGGGAAGAACAATTGTGGACCTGATCATCTGTCAAGAATTGATTCAGGGGAGGACATGCAGAGTATTGAGGAGACAATGCCAGACGTGAAACTGTTTAGGTTATGGCGTGTGCCCTTGGATTTGGAGGAGATTGTAGTATTTTTAAAGGAAGGTGTGGCATCGAAGGAATGAAGGCATTAGAGAAGAAGCAACTAGCCATACGTGCCATGCCCTACATGTTGATCAATGGAGACTTATACAAGTTGGGACGTGATGAGGTGTTGCGTAGGTGTGTACTAGAGCATGAGCACCTCGCCATACACATGAAGGAAGTTTGGGTGGGCATTATGCAGAGATGCCACTACGCATAAGATATTAATGGAAGGGTTGTGGTGGGAAACCCTGTACAAGGATTGCAAAGACTATTGTAAAGTGTGTGACCATTGTCAGCACATTGGCAAGCCAGGAAAGAGAGATGAAATGCCTTTGCATCCTATACCTAGCGGAGCCTTTTGAAAAGTGGGCAATAGACTTTGTAGGCCCTATTGCACCAGCGGTGCATAGGACTGGGTCATGCTATGTCGTCACTTACACAGACTATTTGACAAGGTGGGCAGAGGCAACCCCAACTAAAGACTACACAACAGCCACAACGACAAGATTCTTATGGGAGAACATTATCACGAGGTATGGATGTCCTTTGAGTTTAACCAGTGATAGGGGTACACATTTCTTGAATGAGACCATGAGGATCTTGTTAGTAGAGTTCATGGTGGCTCATCATAAGACTACCCCCTATCACCCACAAGCAAATGGAACCATGGAAGCATTCAACAAAATACCTGAGTCATACCATGACCAAAATTTGTGATGTCGGAAGACAAGAGTAAGATGACAAAGTATCTGCCGTATTATGAGCTTATAAAAACTTATAAAAGGTTGAACAAAGCCACACCGTTTCAGTTGGTGTTTTGTGCGAAGCTATTCTACTCTTGGTTGAATTCATGTTACCTTCTCTCGCGAATAGCACGTGTAAGAGGGTTGGCTAATGAGCAAGTCTTTGGAAGAGAGAATTGATGAGTTAATGATTTTGGATGAGAGATGATCACTCACCAGTGTGGAGCCAAACAATAGAGAAAGCAAAGCAAAAGGCATGACATGATCACCACATCGAAACAAGAAGTTTGAGGTTGGGAAGATGGTTTTACTAGGTGATTCTAAGTTTTTGCGCCATCCGGGAAATTGAAAGTTCATTGGTTGGGTCCCTATACAATGTCGTACATCCTTGATTCGGGCACGTGCTAGTTAAAAGCACTGGATGGAACGAAATTGCCTGGACACTTCAATGGGAGTAGGCTGAAGCCCTACTATAAATAAGTCTTCTTGGTGTTTGTAAATAAGGAAGTTTTGGTAGTTAGTTTAGAATTTTCCTTTATGCATTTCTTTTCATGTGTTTCCCTTTCACGTTGTTGTTTTATTTTACGCTTTGGGTGCCTGTAACCTTATTACTAATTTTGATAATTTTTGAGTGTGCAGAGGACCACGCATCATTTTAGTGTGGGGTGGAGTAATGTGAAGGAGCACATGGTCAAAGTGACAAGGAATTTTATGTTGAAAATCCCAGTTGAATGACCATATTGAAAGAGGTGCTTGGAAAGAATAGATGGAAAAAAGATGGTTGATGCCAAGATAAAGCTACTTTTAGACCCCATGTACAAAGGAGGAGAAAGCACATTAAGCAACACAAGGTAGGTGAGAGCAAAAATTAGGACAGAAGAAGTGCCTTCGGTCTGGTTACGCACATGCAAGAGTCTCTTGTCATTTTGGATTGGTTGCATGCCAGAAGGTTGGAGGATTGTCCGTGCGGGTTCAAGGCGTGTGAGGAAAAGCGCCAAGACAGGCTTTGTTTGAAAAATTTGCATTAAATGTAAAAATTATAGTGGTAGGTGAAGTAACACTTAATACTTAAAAAGGGAAAAACTATAAATAAAGGGGTCGAGGCACTTCATTATTCACTTTGCGTATAAGGAGAAAGAAGTGAATTTTACACCTTTGCAAACATTTGGAGAGAGATGAAGCGTGAGTAACCTGGGTTGGATTTGCAAACCAAGAGGAAGGGATTTCACGAGGCATAGGAAAAGTGTGAGAAGGCCTTTGTCTTGTGAAGGGAGTATCCCAGTTAGGGTTTGAAGAACTATGGCACGAGGTTAAGGAATTTTATTCACAAGTTTGAGATCTAAGGTTGGAGAGAGAGGAAGAATAGAGTAACATAGAGTGATTAAATTGGTAAGAAGACCTAGATTATGGCACCTAAGAAACAGCTTAGCACACCTAAGAAGGGCAAGGGAAAGGGCAAGGGAAAGCAACAAGAAATTGAAGCATGCATAAATGAGGAGTGGTATGCAGAAATTTAGTACCTAGATGGAGTGTTTTTGGGGAAGGGGTGGGAGTTCCATCTCGAGGAACATGTATGTGAATGACTACAATCAACAAATAAGCACAATAGAGAAGGAGATGGCATCGGAGTTAGTGTGCCCAACAAATAAAAGGACACCAGAGGGTTTGCCCATATATAATGATGACATGAAGGTCAAGTTGGAGAAGGCAAGGTTACTATAACTCTTTGAGTTTCCCTACTTCGGGAAACCTGAGCGCTTATATCAATGGCTGATGTTGTGCGTGCATGAGGACTATTTCCACTTCACAGGGTGCAAGATGTGCATAACCCTCAGCTCATTTCACATTTCACAAGCCTCATCTGTGAAGGAGACGGTTTGGAGGATGACTTGACTGACAAAGAAGTGATTAAGGAAACTATTTCCACTTATACATACGAAGGGGTCAAGGTTTTATGATGTCGCAGACATTAAGGATCCGTAATGAAGATGGCCGCATACTTGGTGTCTAAGTTAAATGGCCAGAGAGATGGACCCAGGTTAATAAGCCATGGTTGAATGTTTGTAGGAAAATTTTAGAGGGCACCATCTACAACTTGTCTGCATTCATCGCGGATGAGATTGTCAGCTGCGTGAAGGAAGGCGATAGGATCCTTTTTGGCAATGTCTTGTTAACCATTGTGTTTTTCAGAGATCGGGTAGTCTTGGATGCATTGGATAAGTTCATATGGGAGTACCCTACTTAAGAGTGCTCACCCACCAAAAGGTTTGAAAAATATGCTTGTGACACTATGACAACTATGCACAAGGCGCACTTGGAAAAGTGGTATACGCGCCTAAGGAACACGTTCGGGAAGAATGGAGAATTCCCGAACAACCGCAAATGCGACCACTAGGGGAGAAGCATAATTTTGCTGTGTACCAACATTTCTACCTAGGTAGATTCAAACCGCCGATGAGACATGGATCTCATGGTGCAAGCTCTAGTTTACCTTCACATCTTAATACTTCCAAGTGGGAGTAAACAATTTCAAGGAGTCCAAGAAGTTTAAGTTGGATCTTGGAAATCTGGACCAGATCACAGGGAGATGCACAAAGGGTTGGTCGCGCTTAGCAAGCATGCATACATGGAGCGGTACATGTCGCATGAAGTTCAAATTACAAGGCACATGACCCCCTATCATTGCAGAAGGATCCACGATGCGCATGTACATTCGCATAAGACCCAAGTTAGAGAAGGGCACATATCTAGAGAATAAGGTGTCTATACCTCAGGCTCCAACTGGTAGGAAGAGACCTGCACCCAAACATGAGGAAAAATAACTAGAAAAGAAACTTCCAAGTGTGGTAGACACACTGTGCAATAGTTCCCCGAGATAAGTGCCAGAGAGCAGATTTATGCATGCAAGAAGAATCCCATAATCGAGAGAGAAGACTCAGATCTAGAAAAGATGTCGATAAGGAGTCATCAAAAGAAGAAGAAACAAAGTCACCTACACCAGAATCTTTGGTTAGGAAGAAGCAGAGGGTAGAAGAGGAGACCACCTCGGAAGAAGTTGGGAATTTAGACAAGTACATAGAAGAAAAAGATGATAGCGAAGAAGATAAGAGTGGAGAAGAAGTTAGTGGGGAAGAGGATCCTAGAAAAGATCAAGGGCCACCTGTCTTCAATGTGCATGATTTGGAAGAGGAAGGTAGAGAAGAGGAACATGGGTTCCTTTTCGTGTGACGTAAGGATAGTTAGGTAGAGAAGACACCCGTGACATGGGAAAATATGAGGAGGTTAGCGTGCGAAGCTAGAGGCTCTAAGCTCACGCAGGAATAGATGACCAAGGTGGCGAAGGAGAGGAGATAAATAATGTTGAGACCTTTGTGGAGGAGAAAGTGGAACACGACGCCCCTGAACCAAAGTGTTGAACAAGGAGGAGGAGAGCATAGAAGAGGAACGCGACAACACTAGAGGCCCCATTTTGACTATAAGTATACCTAAGGGTACGTGCATGGGAGGAAGGCATGCGAAGGGGAGAGGCTGGAGATGGGTTATATTGATGACCCCAAGAAAGTGTTTTGCATGCGGTTCCAAAGTAAAATTCTGGCAGAGGAGCTTGTAGCAATGCCATCTTTTGATAGGGAGGCTGCCTATCCATGGACAAGGAAGATGCTCTCATGGGAAATTGAGTCCCACCTTGATGAGCTAGAGTTTGAGGTAAGCCATGGGGCAATAATAACATTGCCAGGACCAAGAGAAGATAACCCAGTGGTGGATACCTAGTAGCTCTCGGATGAAAAACTGTGCAACTCGCTCAACAAAGTCTCTATTGAAATCGAATCTAGACTCTTTAGGTGAAATGATAGGATCAGAGATTTGGAAGGGGAGCTCTAGAAGAAAGAGGAAGAGCTAGCTATAATAACAAAGGAGCTAAGCTGTGAAAAGTTGATTAGCACCCAATGGATGTGTGAATTGAGGGATGAAAAGGCTAAGGTATGCGCTATGTACAAAAAGGTGGAATCCATTAACGAGGCCATAGTATTGAAGCATCCGGACCTAGCATCACCCGCGAAGTATGGATATGCCTTGGGATGCTTGGAGGATTTAACAAGGGTCCTCACCATGGAAAGACAACCGCTAGCCTTGGAGTCTGCAGAAGAAGTTGCCGCGCACCTAGAAAAGGAGGATAAGTTGAAGATCGTAGCGCTCGTTGCGGAATACAACAAAGTTCTTGCTGATGTAAGGGCTTCTTTTTGACTGCTGAGGCCGTGTATGACAATTGCGTAGATAGGGACAAAGTGGTAGGTGCCTTGGTCGCCACTCATGAATTGGAACTCAAGGAGCTCCAAGAGAAGAACAAGGGAACCAGTAGGCGTAAAGAGATAAAATTCTTCTTGCCGAGGTTAAGAAGAAATCGAAGCCATTGAAACCTTAAGGGGTTCAATCAAAAATCAAGTTAAAGGAACTATATCCACGTATCACATGAAGAATGGACGCACTTGGAGGATATATGCAAGGAGTTAGAGAAAATCACTGATACCATGAGCGCGTAAGGAGATGGACTAAATTTTGGGAGGTGAGCGCCTGCCTCGGTGACCTCTGTCAAAGAGTGCAGGACGAAGTCGAGGCTTGGAACAAGTTGGAGGATGACTTGCAAAGGGATTTTCCTAGCTTGTTGTTGCAGTGATTTCTTCATGCTCACATTATTTATTCTTTCCCCATTCTTTCATCCCCTTATTCTTTTTCCTAGGTGTAAGCCTATTATATTCTTTCTTTCACTAAGAGAAGTGTTCCAACGGTCGAGAATGTGCATAGTGTGGGGTGATGTTGGGCCCCTAGAATGTGGGCTAAGTACAAAGGAACATAGGCACACAAGGCCTAGGTTAAAGACATGCGCGCAAGGACAAAGCGCGTAGGGTAAGGCTTAACGAAGGGTTTAAGGAAGCCCATGGCATGTGTGGTGTGTGTAGACATTGTAACCAAGGGTTTAGAACTTAGCCAAATTGGGCGTTTGGGGAAGAACATGTGAAAAGCATGACCCGACTATGCATGCTGAGTGGATAAGGTGCCAACTCAGCGACAGTTGGCCCAGGAAGGAGCATGCTTGCGGTAGAGAAGATTCTAGAAGCACATCATGGGCAAAACTGGAAAGCTCAGGCCTTGAGGAGCATGCTCGCATGGAGGACCACATTCAGACACTTGGCATTGGATCTGAGGGTGCGTTGGAGGATGAGTTGGCAGCCCAAAAAGGATATAAATACAAGTTCCTGCAGAGTAAACAGGAGGAGAACGAGAAGAGGGTGGAGCTCTGCAGAAATATTGCAAGAACTCTGTTAATGGCTAATTGTATCTAGGAAAGGATGTATTGGGTATGGGATTGTAATTTTTGTTTTTGATAGCCTAGCTACATTAGTCCAATTGTAATGCATGACTGTGGTCTACTTCTTTGTGACATTCTGTAATGGATTCATGGATGTAATGAGGTTACCAGTTTACATATATATGAATATTGATGATTCTAATGCATACATCTTTCTCTTAGGTTCTCTTTTATTTATGTTTATGCTTTAAGTATGGATACTTGTATCCTTCTTTTCATCATGGTACAAGTTATATAATCTATTAAGTACTCTTTATCCGGAATGAATACAAGGATCTAGAGGCCGTTCCGAGCTCTATGGTTCTTGTATGTCTTAATTCCTTTAAAATCTCTTAAGCAAAAATCATAGATGATGATGTTTCCCACTAAAATCACATAAAAGAGAGAATCAACGCCGCGTGTTCCTCAGTGAGCACCCAAAGCATCCGCCGGGTGATAGGCCGATGCACATGGGGTTCCTTTCTTTTATGATAGGGGTAAATATGACTACAATATGTCTAGGAATCAAATCAACAGTCTTCTTACATCTACAATATTCCTCTCTCGGGTAATATTATCTTCTGATATCCATTCATAAATTTATACAAGGTAAGTGGTTTCCCTTGCTTCATTACATTTTTATGCATCATATTTAAGCTTAAATAAACCTTTTTAGCATCTCTTTCGAGTCCCATCTCCATCCACTATCAACTTGTAAATTTTCACAACAATCATTGGTGATTGACCGAAGCGCTAACGATTCCCAAAATCATTGGTGATTCACTAGAATTGTTGATGATTCTCGAATTACAGACGATCTCCACTCTTTCATAGATTTCGTAGGTTCTCTCAAAAAATCCTCACCTATTTCCTTTGACTCTACTTAAATACCGTCACTTCGTCTGAGGATCATGACTTACCTCTCTTCATTACTACTCAAATCAATGATGTTTGTTGACCCAGAAACCCGACAAGATTATAGGGTTTAGGAATAATCGATCTTAGTTAAGGATGTACGTGGGAAATACACCACCTCTACTCTAAGAATAGAAATGTAAATGAAAGCACATAACATATTTTACTCCAAACCATGTTCTTTATTTATTCAATAATAATAATTACATTAGTTTCCAGCACATACATATTCTCCTCATGTAACACCCTGAACTATTGTTACTTCCTCCTGAGCATTCAAGTGTTGATATATGATTTATTTTATATAAGGATGTGTTCCTTTGATTGTGAAGTCATGCTTGATATGGATTGTATCTTCTTTGCTCTTGAAGATCTTTGACTGAGTCAGGATATGCTTGGACTCTTTTATTTCTTTCATTTTTAGCACCTGAGTTCAATCTGATTTCGGGATGAATTGTGGATTTACCCATCTTTATGACTCAGCCTTGGATCAGTGGCATTGATCCAAGAGATGTTTTAAGTTTATTCTGGATGAACAAAAATTATAGACCTTACGAAAGTTGCAAGGTCTGAATGTGTTGAATGAGCAATTCAGGAGTTAACTCAGGCTGATCTTGTTAAATGAAAATCGGTTCCAAATACCGTAACATCGGGAAGGCCTAGACCTTAAGCTAGGTAAGATGTTCCTGGGTATTTAGTAAGCTTATTTAGCGATACCTGATAGGATCTGTACAGGGATGTTTTACCCTGTTTGGTTCCAATACGGATCGAACCTACTTGTGGGACCTAGACTGGATTTATTAAGGTTAATAACCTAAACCTAAACTATAACCTATTGGTTAAATTATTATTAATCTAACCTAGCCCTAAACTATAAGCTAAATGTTCCTAAGGTTAGCCACCTAGCACTATGGAAGTAAGACTAAAGTATTACCTTATGATCTAACCTATGTTTCTAACCTAACTAATGATCATGGATGAAGGGGGACCTATGAAGGGGTGCGAGCCATGGGCGGTAGTTTCTATGGCATTTATGAGGTGGATAAGGATGAAGGACTTGGGATTTGGTGGAGGTTGTAAATATCTATTGAGACCTGACGTGGCGGTATCGCCAAATCTGGGAATGGTCGTTTGTTTGCATTTGTCAATCGCCAACTTTGGCGGTCGGTGGCAATGGAGATTGGGCGGGAATCTTGGAGTTAATGTCATTGATGAACTTTGGTTCCCGAGCACGGATTGCTCGGGAAGGCATGCAAATGGAAAACTAGTTGGTTGTTTGGTTTTCCATATGCTCCGGTTTTCTCTCTGTTTGATCACTGGTTCTTCGAACTAGTCTACTTTGTGTTGCATGGCAACTATGAGATTATCTAGCTCTTTTCTCTGTCGGGAAAGTTTATAAGGCATGAGGGTAACAAATTATTGTTGCTGAATCTATCATGGAAGAAGAGGAGAAGGCTCGAGCACATTCAGAGGTCTTCTTCAGATTTTTAAGCGACATTACTAGGCATGATAGGCCCTGACTTTTAAAAATCTTGCTTTACTCTAAATGCTTTCATTAAAACAACTCTGTTCAGGTGATTTCAGTTCAGTTGGTTTGAAGCAATGTATTGGTTCTTCTTTTCCTGTGGAATTAGGAATCTCGGGGTTTTAGAAAACCTTGTTGGAATGGTTACTGTATTTATTCTTCCTTTTGGGTTCATTTCAATTACAGATCAGTTGTGCTCTTATTGTTGTTGAATCCTGTTGATTCTTGCTATGAATACTTGAAGTTCTTCTATTTGGAATGCTTGCTGTGATTATACTACTTGAATGTGACTATCGTAGAAGTCCTCACTGTGTTTGCAACTTTTGGGATAAAATCCGTTGGAAGTTTGCAAGGAATATCTGCGAAAATGACTCAGTGAGAGTCCTTGTAATGTTTCGTATGTTTTCAAACTTCTGTATAAGCTTAGTTATGAATACTGTTGCTTAGTTTCGAATACTGTTGCTTAGTTTCGAATACTGTTGCTTAGTTTCAAATATTGTTGCTTAGTTGTGAATACGGTTGGTATTGACTCAGTTGGAGTCCTTGTAATGTAACTAGTGTTTCGACTCCTGTATAAGCTTAGTTGTGAATACTTAATGATATTGACTCTGTTGGAGTCCTTAATATGTATCTTGTATTACGACTTCTGTAGAAGTTTAGTTGTGTAGACTGTTGGTTTTGATTCAGTTGGAGTCCTTGAATGTTTTCGTATGAATTCGACTTCAATCTTAACCCGGGCTGTGAGTTCTTGTTGGATACGACTCCGTTGGAGCCCTTGCAGTATTTCCATGTGAACTCGACTCCTGTTGAAGCCCTGATGTGTTTGCGGGATGGCTCTACTTAGGTTAAAACTTTGATGAGCTTATGTAATGGAGGTGACTTGTAAGTCCTTGCTGTACATTCATAGAGATTAGATTCAGTTGAATGAAGCTGTGCATGTTTGTGTTTCGACTCAGTGTGAATGTCACTGTATTTGCATATGGAAATGTTGTTTGTTTTTAATGTTATCTTGTCTCGTGTTTGACTGAAACAAAGAGCTCTTAGCTGTACCATGTTAGGCGATGGCGTTGGGTATTTTCATGTTGATGAATGATATGGAAAATATTTGTTGAGTCTTTCATGGTTGGATTATTTTCTTTTGCTTTGTCACGAGAGCTCTTGTATTGCTTAATAGCTACAGGTGATTTTTATAATTGGATTTAGATGGAACTGTAGTTCTTCTTGTAATCTCGACTGTTTAGTCGCATGCGTAAATGTATTTGCATTATTCTAAAGGAGTCGGTATAGTCTAGAACAATATTGATTTAGGAATCTGATTGACTCTATTTCTTTCTTCTAGACTGTAATTTATATGTTGATGTATAATAAGTTGAATAGGAAAATTCTCTCTCTCCTAGTCAGGAAACCTTGTGTGCTTTCTTCTTGCATCCTTTTGCGATCTCTATGGTAAGGGCATAACAAGAATAAATTGTGGTATTGTATGGAGAGACTGGTATAAAATGTGTGTTGCTGTATAAATAGGTATACTTTTCAATACCATTGAAATGTGTTATGATGATAAAAGAATTAAGACAGTGAGCTTGTTGAATGTTTTAACTGCCTTTGAGAAATTGTTAGAAACATTCTTGTAGGAGTATTCTGTCTTAGAAAGGTTGTATTAATATGTTCTTAGTCTTTAACATATAGGATGAATAGCCCGATTTAAGTTTGGAATTGAAGAAATGATTTCATATAAACAGGTTGTTTAATGAGAACAATTGGTGGATTGCAATTGTTTTAAGAATTAGTGCTTATCATGCTCAGTTCACTGAACTGACCCGTGTTGACAATTTTTGCAGATGGTTGCCGTAAGTGGTAAAGGCACGCAGATCTGATATGATGTTCATATTGTTTAATTTGGTTATATGATGAATTCCAACTTGATTATCTAAATGTACTACTTGAAGAAAGATGTTCTTTTACTGTTGAGTATTGTATCAAATATGCTGATTGCATAAAATGTATTTGATTAGCTTAGAAATGAATGAAATGAGGTATTTGTTACTTATGTGTTTGCATTCGTATCTTGATGGATTGAACTTCTTCGGTTCAAATGATTTTAAGAGCATTGTTATTATTGTATACCTTGGAGACATTTGGGATTCTCTAAGTATGCTTTGCAAAGATTATATGACTGAATACTTGTGAATGTTTAGTAGTTCTGTTATGTTCTATCTAAAGCTAAATTGAAATTTAGATCACTGTCTTTCGAGAAGCTAAGGTTAAAATAAACCTCAACAGGAAGCTGAACGGGCTGAATAAATTATTGCTCCCTAATCATGATCTAAGTCAAGACAACGTTTAATTTGATTTTGAAACACTATATCTTAATACTAATAAGTAAGATATATTTCAGTTTTGAGAACTTGATATAAACCTGATAAGGGTATGGTTAGCAACCTTATGAGAAGACTTAGGGCTACTGTCCAATTTCGTTGATTTAGATCATTGTGTAACAAAGAACTCCTTGATGAGACCTCAAATCTTATTAACTTCTCTTTGTGAAATGGGTCTTAATAAGAAAGGCAATTCTAAGGTGAGGAACCCAGGGGTTGGGAAAAGACTACCCTTAAAGGAGCGTCTTAAAGTATAACTTTAACTCAACGTAAGTAACACCTTAAAGTTAAGTAGATCTTTTCGAGGCGGATTTGAAGGTTGATGGCACAAGTCAACCGGAGGGTTGTACCTTCGAGAAGATTAGGATCTTCTCGAAGATACAACAATACAGGTGACTTATGGCGACACCCTTTGCATTGATCATTAAGATTTACACCTTAAACTCAAACAAGTTTTACTCTGGGACTTGTTAGGAATGTGGTCATGATATGAGGCTGCCCTGGAGACTCGGGGTACCTTGACACATAGGGTTAACAAGGGTTGACCCAGTATGTCAGCGTATCCCTAGTTCTTGAGAACATCCTTATATCATTGTCATATTATTAATCCGTTCCTGAGTGAATAACTTGGGACAGGAGAGGCTGACAGAAGTCAGTGTAAGACATTCTACATAACATAGGAATGGGGTGAAGGACGTATTCCAGATTGATGAGTATGCCGTCAAGGAATACGAGACATAAGTAGTATGTTTCAAATCTTTGGCCAAAGTATCGCAAGCTGCTGATTGCATTGTCCCATGTCACCTAGTCTGAGGGACGAGATGCCAATGAATAATGGTAACAATTATTCAGATAGGTTCCTTGGACAGAGCATTCTAAATCTTGGATTAGGGAAGAGAACCGCAAGAGTGATGTGTTAAAATAAAAATGCAAAATCTTTGATACTCATGAATAGATTGGTAGATTGCCGAGTCATGGAATGAATAGATCGGAGGTACTACGAGTCATCATAGCTGCATATGGATATCTATTATATGAATGATTGTTATGATCTGAGAGTTCTAACTTATGTATTTAGAACTAGAATGCTTCCACCCAAAAAAATAAAAAAATTATTTTTCTAATGTACTAAAATGGGGACATTACACCTCATCCTCCTCTCTTTACTCTCATAAAATTTTTGTCATAGTGACATTCACATCTATAGTTCTCGTGATGCCCCATATACAAAAAGGTTAATTACAATAAATATAAAAAATTCAATACATTCCAATAGTCACTTACTTTGGCTCGCTCTCCTATCGGCTTGATCTCGATCCGGCTTGATTCATCTTCATTATGTGACACTTAATTGGCTTTCATGGATTCTTTCGGTGTTATGTGGATTTCGCTTATCTCACGGATTTTATCGGTTTGTCATGAAATTATCTATGTCTCGTGGCTTCATCCTTTATACATGGCTTCTTTCCTCATCCTGCATGGATTTCCTTTCTCCTTGCGCTTACTTTTATCTTTTAATAGCTATATCCTTAATGTTGCGGTTTGTACAAAATGTTGATGAAGACTCCTATCAACAATATCCTTTTCAAGAGGCTCATGATTGATGGAGGTTCCACAATCAACATCATCTCATCATCACCTTCAACCAACTCCAGTTATTGAATGTTGTTATTTCTCAAACACCAATCCTCCTTCAAGCTTTCAATGATACAATCGTGCCCACATTAGGTATTGTCATTTTACCTCTTAAAGTTGGCATCAAAACCCTTCCCAAACTCTTCTATATCATAGAAGGAGAATTCTAGTACAATATGTTGTTAGGATGACCTTGGATATGCACCATGTGTTGTGTCCCTTCAATGCTTCATCGATGTCTTAAATATGAATACGAAGGTAAGAAATTCATGGTCCCCATAGATCCTAATCCTTTCATTGATTGTAATATGACATACCATCCAAATGACGTCCTCATCCTAAAATCAAAATACTCGATGAAGCATCCACCAACACATCCATTCCATCATCCAAACTACCCGATGAATCCTCTCTCGGAGATGTTATGGAACATCTTTCACTAGGGGAGTACCGTATCCTCATGCTTAACTCACTTCCCACACCTAAGATATACGGAAGACTAGAAAAACAACCATTGTACAAGCCTGATGTTGGAGACGTTATTTCCTATGGCCCGCCTATCTAAAAACCAACCTCGTCTATGGGGGAATTGACCATCCCTCTTCACAATGCAATCGTCAACACCATGCCATGCCCTTTAAATATGATTTTGACTCTTTATACAATCCCACCTTCATTCAAATGTACCTTCACCGTTGCACATGGAAGGGTTTTGGATTTAGATGCTATGAATAAGGAATACATGATTTGAATTTCCAACATTCCCTCAAACCACATGAAAAGTATGGGCTAAGATATGAAAGGCCCTCCATCAAATCATCTTCTCAAACCACATCCATACGTATCACTGAACTCGAGACCACTTTCAAATCCATACAAGACCTTCCTATCCATATGGAGTTCTAGAGCTTCTCATCTTCTATCTACATATCTACGTTGATTTTATATCTTTATCTTCATCCATATCATTTCTTTTCAATCTACTTAATTATCTAAAAGTGAGCTAACATCCTCCAAGGAAGTCCCTTTGGATTCTTGGAATCAACATTTTCCAATGAGCTTGCCTATCCATGAAAGAGCACCCATATACTCATTTCCCGGAGCAAAATAGAAAAGACATCTCGTAAGAGACATAAAACATGCACAACAAACAAACAATGCAATAAAAAGGAAAGAAGATGTAATAAAATGCAAACTAAGGCAAATAATAGCCAAAAAATAAGATTTTATTGTCTCCAAATAGTTCACAATTAATTACAATGTTGAAACAGGTGGGGATCCACATGTAATGAACCAAATATGAGGCCTCGCTACTCAAAATTCCAAGTAACACTACTCTGAATAATTCCCTTAGCAAACCAAGAGGGTCCAACCTTTTTAAATGAGAAATGTTCATCAATTTATATAAGAAAGGGGAAGAGAAGAGGAGGGAAAGAAAGGGAAACTCATATTTTCAAATCCAACCAAAAAAAAAGTAATAAATGCCTACAAATGTTCCTAAAACACCGTCGATCCGTCTCCCGTGTTGAATTAGCTTGTAGAAGAAGGAATGAGACAAGATCAAATCAAATATGGGTGGTTGAGTCGAATGGATCTATACATTAATGGCCTAAATTGCATTTTGCCATTTCACCTACCAAATTCTGCCAAAAATATGATTTTGAAAATCTTGGCATGTAGCCCACATCGTAGCTTTCAATAAGACATGGTGATCTGAAATATGAGCTTTGAGCGGAATTTATGATGATTTGAAGATCATAGTACAAGATGAACATGAAAGACATGTGGCATGCTCGATCAAATGAAGAATTTGGCCGATTGTTTTCCTATTTTGTCTTTTCTTCCATGCATCATGCATTTATTTGATGAGAGGATTCAACACACAATTGTCATGTCTTGATAGGTTGCATGTTGTGCACTCAACCGACAAGTTGACACGTGGCACCCAATAACCGACATAGAAGATTGCACTTGCACATGCGCAAAAGAAATAGGCGTAAGGAGGAAGAATGCAGAGGTTTGCAAGCACACACAAGATGTTTTGTGGGAGTGGGAAGAAAAGGTGCATATCTACAAAGGTATGGAAGCATGTGAGGAAGAAGGGAAACATGTGAGATAATGATGCAAAGAAGCATTTGATCAAGGAAAGTGCACAAAGGAGGAAGGTGGAAGAGGAATGAGCGTGCACAAGGTGATGTACACAAGACTCGGGAAGGAAGTGCATGCACAAAAATAAAGCACTCTAGGGACTTAAAATACAAGTCAAGCTTGTGTGCACGCCGCAAGGAGTACACAAAGTGATGGGGAAGGAAAGTGAGTGTGCAAGGAGTGTAGGAAGAGGGAAAATGAAAGGATTTAGAATAATAAAAGAGAAGGGAGGAAGAACATATAAGAAATCAAAGGGAAGGGAAAACAAAGGGAAGAAGCAATAAGGGTGCATGAGGGCATGCGAAGAATTGCAGCCAAGTTATTTTGCCAAGGTATAGAACCAAGAGTGCACATAACCCTGAAAAATTTGAAGTCAAAGCCAAAATGGAACTACAAGTTGTCAAAGTAACTGTGGTGGTTATTTTGGACAATAGAAACCTTATCCCCAATGTTGATATTAAAGTGTGCCAAAAATTTATTTCCAATATAGTGAAAGAATGAAATAAATGTGTGGGGAGATCATGATGCATGGCTTTACACAATTTCAAACTAACTCTTCACTCTTAACTCCGATTCTTTGTAATCTTCCCTATAAATCTCCTTGACTCATTCATGGAATTAAATTCAATGAGAATTATGTGTTACAATCATCATGCTCTCTATCCCTCTTCCAAAATTCATATAAATCTCTAGAATAAGATCACAACCTTCAAATCTACTAACTTAAATCAAGATTTCAAAACAATCTTTTCTAGGCCTACCTTGAATAGGTCCCTCACCTTTGGCTTTGGGTTTTCCTTTTTATAGTATGAATATTTAGGAGATATTTAGAGCTTTAAAGAAGTTTCTTATATCTTGTTAGATGATGTACAAGTCTCAAAATCTCTTTTTCTTTAGTCTTCAAACTCTTATCTTCTCTCAAATCTGTTTTGTAGGATACTAGGCCTAATCGACAATATTTAGAGTTATAAGCCAATTTAAGAATTTTAAAACTTTCCAAAGGTTATATAATCTTAATTACACCTATAATACAAGCATATAACAATTTCAAACTTTTAATTTTCTTGTGAAAGCTGTTTCACCATTTTCTTTATGGATTTGATGAAACAGATAAGGTGATGGGCCAAGGAGGAATACCTGTGCGATGGTCATTGGAGGTTGTATGTGCATTCTGAATTCTTGATCAAATGCTAACTATGGGAGATACTTTTGGCTAGGAGGAACTAACTGAAATACAAAACAAGACCACAAAAGAGAGTTAAATAATATATGTCGTGGGGTTTGCCTAGCGTGTGCTAGATCTGGAAGTATGATACTTCTTGACGACTATCAACCTAATGTTTAATAAAACTTAATGTAAGAGATAACGTAAATAAATAAAATCCTACTGATTGATATTATTTAGGTATCTCATTCAATTACAATAAGAAAATATAATCTAACATGCTAGGTTATGATCAGATCTGGAAGCTGGGTAGGTGGTCGAGGTGTTGGAATAGGTCAGGGTCAAGTTATGGGTGAGTTTGGGTGAGTTGGTGAAAGGTATTACGTCACAGTCATAGGTAGAATTACCAATCCACAGAGAGATTGACGTCGGCCGAGGTATGAGCGATGACGGTTAAGATGGAACTGATGATGGTTAAGGCAGGATGGTAGAAACTAATAAACCTGGGTTTTGGAGAGTCTCTATGAGTACACAAATAATGGGAGGGAATGTTTAGGTTAGCAAGGGTGATGGGAATGCTCGGGAGTATCTAGTGTTGAATATTGAGGAGCTAAAAGGGATTGCGGTGAAAGAGGGTTTAAAACCCACAAGCGAGGATCATGAGGGATGACATGCACATCAACAGACATGCGAACGGTAGCGTGAAGAGATCTCGGGAGGAGTGAGCATCAACCGAATGTGCATGCAAATATTTGAAACATGGGCAAAACCTGATTAAGACATAAAACTCTCCTCTATCTCATAGATCCAAAAGGGTGTACAAATAGGAGGTGTTGAGTAACCCCCAGTGTTGCAATCATGACAACTCAAGTAGAGAGGGGGAGTTACATTCCCAGAATAGAAGTGTAACTCCCAATGACACATATGATGCACTGACGTGTAAGAGAATCTCATAATGACCCCTAAATGACACGTGGACCTACGATCTCACCTAAGTGATATGACTCACCTAATGATGTGGAAAATAATACACACACCAACCCCCTTCATCATAACTTAGGATGAGGCAAAGAAGTTAGAAACGAGAAATGTGTCCCAACACAAATCCTGATGAGGTACCCATGTACAAGAAAAAGATCCCAAGAAGTGAAGGAAAACCTAGTGGGAAAAACATCCACCACAAGAGAAAAACACACTCTCTAATCTAAGAAAGATGCCAAATATGGGTCCCAACCATAGACGAGCCTAAAAAGGTACCCATGTACAAAGAGGAAATATCTTGGAAAGAAGAAGAAGAAGAGAGAAGAAGAGGGAGACGAGAGGAATGCAAAAGATGCCATAGATGGATCTGAACTCTGCAGCTCTAGGAAGTCTCCCGAGAGAAGAATGTTGATGACAAGATCCTCTACATCTGGACTGAAGAAGAGCCACCCACACCGAATTGTGTGCCTGCCCTTAGGAAGGACATAAATGATGTGCTAAAATTCCACCCACTCCGTAAAGGAAACCAAAGGTAGTAACACAAAGAACTCTGAGTCTGGTCCATGAAAGTGTGACATAGGTATAGAAAATGAGCACCAAGGAACCGAAGGTAATGCCATGTGTGCAGAACTGAGAGTGTGAAGAGTGAACACCTGTAGAAAGGATGTCCAAGTGATGTGAAGGCAACAAAACATCCCCACAATAGAAAATGGATCCATAAGCAAGGGTGGATCAATGAAGGTCTCCAAAAAGTGGAAGTGGTAAGAGTCCTAGAAGGGGCACTCCCAACAACGGAGATGATGGAATCCTCTGAAACACTTGTAGATGGATGAGAAACCTATAGTGCATCACAAGTAGACTCTGCAAAAAGATAACTAAGGTCAGGAAGATACTCATCCCAATGAGGGGGCTCAACAAATAGAAGAGCGATGTCAGATAGGTATGAGTCATCCAATGAAGGTAAAGGAGTGGAAGGGGCCTCACACACTGGAAGTGGAAAGGAGGCGGGTGTGATGATTGTATGAGGTTGAGAAGGAGACTACTTGATATTTGATGAAATGTGGGAAGTGTCAACACTTTATGGAATAGTGAGAGAAAGAGGAGAAGAGTCCTCTGTAGTACTCTCGACATCAGAACTGGATGCACAATCCTCATCATCAGAAGTAGAACCAAGTGAGCTTGTGTTAGTGGAACTATCATCACGAAGAAATAGAGGAGACAACTAAATCAGCAGTAGCAATAATGGTGGCAGTATGTGAAGGGTCTCCATAGAGGGACTGAAGAATGCTCCAGACATGGTGAGGTGGATTTGAGTCTACCACGTGAAACCAGAGAGATCGAGAGACATGCATCATCATGTGACCAAAAACATGGTTACAAGTGTCAAGGAAGTCCTCTAGATGATGATGATTAGTGGGTGTAGGAACTGGCCCAAGTAAGAAGGGTGAAAGACCCTCGTGAGTGAAGTAACGTTCCATGGAAGCACGCCAAGCTGAATAGTTCCCTCTCTCGGTGAGAAGTGGCGGAGGCTGTAAGGTGATCCTATGATGCTCAAGTCTAGAAAGAGCACTCTCCATGATGCAGAATCAAAAGTGCAAGGTGCACAAAAGCAAGACATCGGACTCGGCCGATAATGTGTCTGCGTGTGAAAACCCAAGAGTACTAGTCAACCCCCTAGAATGTGGAACTTTATAAAGTAGTGAATTTAAAAAATTGACAATGCCATCACGTAAAGTGTGAGAAATCATACAACTTTGACTAAGGAAGTGCTCAAAATGAGCTGCGAGTCAAAAGTTATGGCATTATTACGATTCCCGCAACTGATGGAAAATGCCAATAAATGTCCTGTAAATGCATTAAAAAAAGCCTAAAATGGGTGCAAAGGGTGTCATGTGGGCACTCGTTGGAAATGGAATCAAATTTCAAGTAGGGTTGGTTTTACTTGCAAGGGGGATTAGCCTCCTTCCAACCTTGGACCTCGCCCTCCATCTTCGACAAGCGTAGGAAGGGCATAATACAAGCAAAATTATAGCCTTGAAAATTAATTACATGCCATAAATAATGAATTTTTTTACCTCAAAACATTAAAAAAGAGGAAGGAGGGGGCCCATGTTTGAAATTTTGCCAAGCTGGATGGTGTGGTTGTTGACTGAACTGTTGCAAGTTGAAGCGACGGAGTTGTATACTGTAGTTTCCACATAGGTAAGAGAGGCCAACGCAGATGTGCAGGTGTGAACCATTGCAGCAACCACGTGTGGTGGGTGAAATGGTCAAGCAGAGTGTAACTACCATGTAAAGGCATGGCAGTAAAAGGATATACACCGGTATCACGTGGTGGGGAGAAACTTGATCCACGTAGAATACAACCAGGGAGCCTGCAGGGCTAGTGTATCACGCAAGGATTCACACAAATGAAAAACACCTGAGCCAAGGATGAGTGAACCCACTGCTGAGAACAACTACACAAATCTGGTGAGCAATGCATGAGGAAAAGGATGTAGAACAACCAACCTCTGAGCCAGTCTTTGTATCAGGTCTCAACGCAAGTGAAAAGGTAAAGAACCAGGTTCCAACATAGGTGAGAAAGAAATGAACCAGATCTCAATGCATGTGAAGAGAGTGGAACGTCCAAAGCACCAATAACATTTACATACTAGAGGAAAATGAGTAACAAGGAGTAACCAACCCAAGAAGCATCCAACACAATCACCAACAAGCCAATACGTATGAAAAACACACCGAACGGGTGATGCATGAGCACAAGACGAGCTACCAAACAAATGGAGGGTTGAAGGCAAGTCACAAACCAAGCACGAGCTGCACAGACCAATGAAGCTAAGGCATGAGCTGAGAGAAGAGGTGAACAGGTGAGTGAGGGGGAGCCAACTAGGGCCGAGTTAGGCCTGAGACAACAACAACAACCCTAAAAAAACTTGAAACCAGCACAAGCAACAACTTCAAACTCAAATCTGCAACCTGAAAACACTCCAGAACTATATGCAAACCCAAAAAATCCTGAAAACCCATGAACACAAACAAACCTGAAGAAGAAGGCAAAACCCATGAACACGAGCAAGAAAATCGGAGGTATGAACCCCAAAATCAGTGCAAGAAGAGCATGAACGAAATATCCATTACAACACACGCAATGAGACTCGCATATCACACCGAAATTTAGAAAACGCATGAAAAATTCCAAGGAGTGCATGGATCCACAAGATTTGCTTTGACACCATGAAAGAGGGTGTAAAACCCACAAGCGAGGATCATGAGGGATGATGTGCACATCAACAGACGTGCAAACAACAGTGTGAAGAGATCTCGGGAGGAGTGAGAATCAACCGAATGTGCATGTAAAGATTTGAAACACAGTAGAAACCCGGTTAAGCCATAAAACTCTCCTCTATCTCATAGATCCAAAAGGGTGTACAAATAAGAGGTCTTTGAGTAACCCCATCATTGCAACAATCATGACAACTCGAGTAGAGAGGGGGAGTTACATTCCTGGAATAGAAGTGTAACTCCCTAATGACGCATATGACGCATTGACACATAAGAGAATCTCATAATGACCCCTAAATGACACGTGGACCTAAGATCTCACCTAAGTGAGATGACTCACCTAATGATGTGGAAAATAATACACACCAACATGCGGGTGGTTGGATAAATGGATTGAAGGAATATGGGGATGGTGGGGTACACATGAAACCAAAAAATAACTCAAAAGAGATAAAGAGACTGATTCTAAATAATTGTAGAATGCTGTAGATCAGAGTGTACTTACTTTAGAAAGAAGACTGAATGGATGGAGGATGATGCCAGTTAATCTGTGAAAATGGTTGATCCATGCCATAATAGTGCTTCCAAGAATGTTAACCTGAATGTAAGTGCCTTGGGATCAGTCTTGATGTTGGCTATGGACGTCTGGATGCGTGAGAGGATTCTGGTTTACACTTGCATGCAGATCTCACTCTCCAAAACTTAGAAAATGTTGTCAACCCACAAACAAGGTTTCTAAAATGGATATATGGTAACCAATGATGATGCTTAGGGTGACCGACATCGGTTTAGGGATAACTAGCATTGGTTAAGGCGGGAAATCCTAGGTTGCCAAAATGGTAGATTTTGGTAGATCTTGGCCCTGTTCTTCCCATTAGTGCCGGTCTAAAATGGCATCTTGCGCTTAGATAAATGGGCCAACTATTAGAGGAATAATATGCATGTGATTTTAGGGTTAAACTAAGTCTTAGTTAATTAAGGTAGGTGGGACTAAGTCTTAGTTAGTTATGGAGAGTGAATATTGAGTCCTATTAAAAGGAAATATGCTAAGAATAGGTTTGTGATGAGGTGTCTAGGTGAGGTGGAAATTAGTTTAATTAAGGTAATTAAGTAATGAATATTGTGAGCATGGGCATTAATTTAATTGTGGGTAATTAAATTAATATACATGTGGGTAAAGAGGAGTGTGACCTAAATTTGATGTCTACTGAAACCTAGAAAACGTAAAACTCCCCTTTTAGCCCTCAATCAGGGGCACTTACAAACTTACAAGAAGACTGTCATAAATAACTCACATTGTATAGTCTAAAAATTTCTAAAACCACAAACAACTGTTAGTACACCTACAAATTTGAGAGTCTTTGAATGATGAAAACTTGATATATTTGAGTTTTTCATTCAAAACCCTAGTTGTCATGTTCCTAAGCCCGAGAGCACTAAAAATGGGTTAATTTTCAATTTTTTGCATATTTCTCCAAACCAATGCTAGGATGAGATCTATTTAGATCTAATTCACCTTGGAAAATAATTTAGAAACTTTAAACAATCACCAAACTCTTTAGTCTATCTCATTTACATGCTAAAATTTCTTAAAACAATGTAATTCCAACTTTGTCTTTTAGAAACAATGAATACATGTAAGATAAAGTCAAGGAATCATCAAAAAAATTGATCACAATTATATGAATGCACACAACATCAAAGAAAAATTTATTCATTCATTCATTACTTGAAACATCATATAACCCCTACAACTTTGGCATATAAGTTGCTCCCCTCTTCCTACTATGTTTCTCCTTTATATTATATCCTTGTTCCTCCACATGATTTGAAGTATATCAAGCTATGATATCTAAAGTTGGATTAAGTATTTAAGGATCTACATGATATTCTCAACAAAGCAAGACCAAATTTCAATTTTCCTTATTTAACACTCCTCCAACGTTGCATTTATCTTTTCTTGAGTTGAAAACTATTTAAAAAAATTACTTATACCCATAAGACCCTTTATCATATGACCAAGACCATCACACCATGTATAGAACCCTCCATTTTCTTCATGAAAAATTTAATTTTGGTGGGAAAACTCCAAACTCAATAAGATGAACTCAAATGACTAGTTTAAACCTAAATTTGGCCTCTTATTGACTATACGCCTAGGAATCAACACATAATTCTAGACACACTCGACCTCTCAAGGTCGTGTTAGGACAACCATGAATGTGCAAGCTTATGGGAAACATTGAAAGGGAGCTATAGGAGAACCATGGAATAAGAATGGGTAGTGTGAATTCCTATGAGATGAGTTGGCCAAGAGGGAATTAAAGGCTATGTACAAGTAGTTCAAGTTTCCTATGGTTTAATTGTCTGGTTTGATTTGAAAATTAAAACTATGTTAAAATGTTTGTTTTAACCAATTAAGAAAAGTAAATATAACTTAATTAAAAGACAAATATTCTTTAATCTCTCAACTAGCTATATACACACTCGACCTCTCAAGGTCACGCCGAGACAACCGAGAATGTGTAAGATTACGGGAAATGCTTTGAAAGGAGCTATAGGAGAACCGTAAACCGAGTTGGCCAAAAGGGAATTAGAGGCTATGTACGGGTAGTGTAAGTTCCCTATGGTTTAATTGTCTGGTTTGATTTGAAAATTAAAACTATGTTGAAATGTTCATTTTAACCAATTAAGAAAAGTAAATCTAACTTAATTAAAATACCAACCAATAATAGGGTTGTCATTTTAACTAATGTTAATTTTAACCAATAATAGGATTGTCATGCAAGGAATTGTATCAATGGAAGCATAATAGGCCTTGTTTTCTAATGTGAGTGATTGAACACGAGACCGTAAATGGCCCACAACATGCATGAGAGACAAGATATCTTTGAAGGAATAGTAAAGGATGGCAATAATGTGTTAAGCGCAGGTGTAACTTGCGATTTTGAGCAATCATAGGGATGTCAAGAGATGTAGAAGAGGCTGATGCTAAAGGCACACTATGTGTAGGTTCGAAAGAAGAAATAGGTGACGAAGGACATGGAACCTTATTAGAAGAAGTAGGACTAACATCGAAAACTTCCCAGAAATGAAGTGTCGAGATGGAGATGTATTGGTAGGAGTAGACAAACTAATAGATGGAGATGGAGTGATAGGAGGAGATGAACTAATAGATGGAGATGGAGTGATAGGAGGAGATGAACTAATAGATGGAGATGAGTCATGCATATTATTAGGTACAACCTCAAAATAAGATGACAATGGAGTAGGAGATTCACACTCAAAGTAGTATGTAAAGTAGTAGAATCATGACTATCAATTATTTCATCAAAATCAAAGAGAGATTCATATATGAAAATGTCATTAAGTGTATCATCAATTGGATCATCAACATAGTGTGAATGTGATCCAAAAATAATCAGATTATTACTACCCGATCTCGAGACCCTTATAGGCTTTAATTATTCACCGATAATTTACTCCTATTAAGTAATCAATTTAAAATAATGCAAGACAATAATGACAATTGCACACGCATTGATTACGGAGTTTGCAATTGCCTACGTCTCGGGTTCATGGTCAAACCGTTTCACTAGTCAAAACTTGTAAGTTACAATAGTAATTTCACAAGAAAACCTAATGGAAACTATTTAAAACTTGCTTAGAAGAATAACCAGACTTTGAGCGACAAGGGTGAAAAATAACACCCGACTTCCACCTTCCTGGCTTACAATCTCCTTCGGCTTCGATCGGCCTTCCCAACACTATTAATGCGAAGCTAGCACTCCGGTCAACAATCCAAGATTTGCAAGTAATTGGTGTGGCTCAATGGGCCTATTGGGTAGTTTATAATTTACTCCCAATCACAAATATTTCATCTACTATTGCCTAAAATAATAGGCCAATAGACAATATCTGTTGACACACCTCACAAAAAAGCTTAACAAATAATAAGCTCGGGTTGTGTGTGTGTCCACAACAAGCTTAACAAATAATAAGCTTGAGTTGTGTGTGTCCATTACAATAGAATGGGTTCCCTATTTATACAAAAATAGGGCCCTTAAAATATGCATTTGCAAATTATCCTTAGGCTATTTTAAACCTAAGCCTTACCCGTAGCAAAATAAAAGGGATCAAATATCCATATTGGCGGATTTGCTTGTTTTAATGGGTTAAATCCCAAATAGGGTGCTTAGCATTTTAAATAGGATTAAAATCCCATAAGAACAGCTAAGGAGAAGTGGGTATATCCCACATTAGGTAGTTGAATAATGTTTAAGGCTTTAAATAGCCTTCCCACGCATATGTGGAGTGGTCAAAGGACCACGTTAGACTTATCCGCCCCATCTCCACCACCATTTCACCTCCCTCACCACATGGACCTCCACACATGGCATATGGTTTGGTGGATATGTGGGTAATTGCTAACCATTAATACATGGTCTGTTATAATAAAACCCGCCCCACTTAGTTATGTGGCATGGAAATGGGTTTGTAAGTGGACTTACCAAGATAATATAATTTCGACCCATACAATGTGGCATAGAAATAATTAACTCGGTAAATAGCATATATCCCACTTGTTGTCTCTTGATAGGAAAATTGAGTGAATTTGACGAGTGGTAGCAAGCCACGTGTCACAGTGCAATTGGTCCAATATTGACTAGTTGACCATAGTTTGACTTTCCCGATGTCTGAACTTTGACCGAACATATCTAGAGCTCCCGATGTCCGTTTGTCACGTTCTCATAGTCATTGGAAAGCTCTCAAGATGATCTTCTACACTGACATAATTTAGGGATGTTTAGGGAACTTTCAAAAATTATCCCCGATCAGAATGGGTATGTGAAATAGTATGTGATGGATCATGATAAACATTATAAAAAATAGGAGAAACATGAGATGTAACTATGGTAGTGGTCTGACTAGGAGGAGAATCAATATGCACATGTGTATTATTGTCAAGACCAAACATGAAATCAATAAGAGAATCATCTAGAATTTATTTGGAAATTTCATAAGGAGGATCATGGCTAACTATATAACAAGGTTGATAGCCAATAAAGCTATCTAGATCTGAAATGATGTTGAATGAATACTTTTCAAAGCTAGTAGGTATATTGCATTTGTTAGCTAAGAGTTGTTATATATGATCCGACATAGTAACATCACAATATAAAGTCAGTAAGCTCAACTATAGTTGCCTCATCATAGATGGGATTGATACTAACATGAGGCATGATGAGCTGAAAAGGAGAAGAGCTATCCTTAGCCATTAGGGTTTTAGTGGATCTTAGGGAAAAAAATTCTAAGCTACGGGTTCACCAAAATGATTCAATTAAATCTATGATATTTTATTAAAATCAGAAATGTACAGCTATGATAAATGACTCATAAATGAAATATATTGAAATATGAATGCTAAAAATTTATTTGATTTTATAAATGAAAGGAAATAAAAAGGATACTATACTTACCTAAATTAGACTTACCTCATAGTAATATGAGACTGAAAAAAGTGATGGAATGGTGAAACAGAGCATCGCAACGAACCCCAAAAAATTACAAAGAAAGGAAAATCGCGATTTAGGGGTGTCTAGGAAGGATCCTCCTTTAGTATCCTCCAAAGGATGAGGGTGCCAGGGCACCTTAGTCTAAAATATGGGCGAAAAATATCGGAATCTACATATGATATGGCCGTTAGGTATTTGTAGTACTTCACCTTTGGTTTCATGAATTCTTCACTGGGTTGTGATGATGTCGTCAACCTACAATGAAGAATCACCTACAAAGCCCCACACAAAGCATTAAACCTAAAAAATAAAGATGTAAATAAAGGGGTCAAATCATCCTCAACTGTGAAATGGATGGAATTATGAATGATCGTTGCACTACATCTCAAACCCAATGTCATTCTATGTGCTTATGTATACAATATGTGCCTAAGTTACCCTTGCGCCAATGACACAATGATAACATGCAATATCTAGATAAAAATTTAAATGGTGGATGGAATAGAATAGAATCCCCTTCCTATGCAGTGTGTGATGTAGAATAATACCCAAATACAGTCCCTTACTTTATGTAGATAGCTAGCCTTTGGTAGAAATAGTCCGCCCCTAAGGTAGTATGTATGTTGTGTTTATATAGGGGCCTCTTATTCAAATTTCAACACTAATGGCTCGAAATGCATTTGACTAGTACCTAGGGAGATGAGAGGAAAAACCAAAAATACTGACCTCAAATGATAAAAATAAAACCAAGTGTGACGGGGACCAGGATGCCTAGAATCAGGACTGGGCACCCCAAGCACCCTAATCCCTCTCTAGGCACCCTAGTTAGAGAATAGTGATGACAACCGAGTGAGTATTGAGTGATAGGAATTCCCGAGACCCAATTGGAATTATACGAGTGATTGAAAAGTTTACAAGACCAACAACAATGAATACCAACAAGAAAGACAACTATACTATGAAATGGGTCATTAGTGAATACTTTTCTTACGCAAGATCCATATATAAAACAACATACTTAATGGTATAATAATATTAGATGTGTGTGATTTTGTGACTACATCTATAATAACATGTTGCAAGTGAGAAATTGGACTTGGATATAATTAGAATCTATATTTATCACACCATTGTGGATTTGAACTATTTTGATAATGTAACACATGTAAATTTGGGTGTGTACATTGACCCTCTATAACCTATAAGGCCTTCTACAAAGCAAACAACAACATGATTAAGATATATAAAATGATGCACCTACATCAGATCATAAAAACATTACAATATAAAGTCCTTAAGGCTCTTAGGGAACAACTTGGTAAACAATATGTCATAAGAGGCATAATCAATGCAAGCCACATGAAATGACTTAAGATGTTATGTGGGATCACCTTTTCCATCATAGATAGGAAGTTTAGGTGAAAAAAATAAGAGGAAAAGGGTAAGAGGTTAAATTTAGAGGTAGTGGATTATGTAATAATTGAGTAGAATCCATAGATGAGGAGAATTGGACACACCTTATTGCAATTGTAAGATTTGAGCTTGTAATGTGTGAACAATGGTTTCAAGAGCTTTTGTGCTAGATGAAGAATCATGTGAACTATTAGATATGATATGTGTAGTAAACATAATAGA
Source organism: Taxus wallichiana var. yunnanensis (assembly GCA_018340775.1). Lineage (NCBI taxonomy): Eukaryota > Viridiplantae > Streptophyta > Pinopsida > Cupressales > Taxaceae > Taxus > Taxus wallichiana. The sequence continues at coordinate 39,602,745 of CM031244.1, forward strand.
TGCATGAATAGGGATAGAGACATTGTGCATCCAAATTTTAGGTTTCCCTAAGAATGTGGATACCCTAGATGTAGAAATAATAGATGTATCTAACTTAGATATTGAAGCATGGTTAAGTTGATCTTGTAAAAACTATGTAAATTGTTGGGAATCATCATCAATAAATCCTGGTTATGATTTTAGAGTGAGTATTGGAACCATCACCTTGTGCATGATCAACATTAATAGTCAAAATAATATTAGCAAATATATCATCATGGAATTGGGAACAAGAGCAAGCATGGGTGGTATGGGAATTAGAAGATGTGGGAAAGCTACATAGATATTGATAATGATCCCGAGAGTCGGCATGATAAAGAATAATATCCAAACACAATAAAATAAAATAGAAAACCCTAGGGTCACCAAAATTTTGAAACACAATGTTCAATTCAAGATTCGGGTTCACCAAATGTTTTCACCCTTTTTAGATTTGATTAAGATTTACACCTATAATAAAAAAGGAATGAAATAGAAGCTACAAGGTTTATTTTTATTAATTAAATTCTAACATTAATCATTCAATATCAAAACAACACATTAATAATAGAAAAAATGTACATGGTACAATACACTTACCTCAAAAACACAAGGGATTGACTACACTTAGTTTATTATAAATGATTTTAGACCAATATGAAAAGTGGAACAAGGATATACAGACCTTAGAGTGCCTCATAACTAGAATTATAACTTAAAGATTCTCTGGATAGGATTATATAGTAGGGGTAAGAACATCGGTATGGTCTTGACCTATTTATATGGTCTTGACCCTTCTTAACCGGGATCTCGTAACTTTCTAGGTTTTTCTCTTGTCTCTAAATTCTCTTTTCAATCTTTCAAACCCTAACCATGAATAAGAAATATTATAAAACAAACATTAGTTAGGTTGTGGGCACCTTGCGTACTACCTACATTAGCATTACTCAAGATTCCTCAAACCACACATCATTTTCCACCTAACATGTGATATTTTGTTATAGTGTAATCATATTTTTCATCGTTCTATGAAAAATCTTGACTTGAGTTTATCTCTTACAAATCTACTTAATTGAGTGAATTTGAGTGCTTGAAAATGTGGGAAGTGTTGCCAAAATAAGCACCCTTATTACTTTTGGGTAGGTTAGTTACAAAAATGAATATTTGTGCTCTTTGGTATCTTAAATATTTTTGAATTACTTGTGTGGATCACATCTGATTTTTCATAGTTCATAGTGGTTAGAAACTTAGCCATTTTTCCTTCTTGTTTTGGAATCCTACAAAAATTGTAAAACAAAGGAATGAAAAAATTAGTGTTCTATGGGTTTACCTAAGCCACAGAACAAAGGCTAAGTACTTCGCATAATTGTGGAGATAAGATAAGTGTTTAATGGAGATGAGCAGAAAAGTTAGTCTTCTACTGAAATGAGTATAAAATTTAGTCTTCCACGGGGTCACAAAAGTTAGTGTTATGCAGAAATGGAAGAATCATAGTGTTCCATGGACCTTAGATAACACAATGGATCACAAATTTTTAAGTCTCGCATAATAAAGTAAAGTTAAAGCATGAAAAATATTGAAATACGTGGAATAAAAAAGTTAGAACTTAGTGTTCCATGGGTTTAAATAACAAATGTTCTACGATTTTTCAGAACTTAGTGCTCTATGGAATTTCAAAAGTTAGTCTTCTGCGGGGTGAAAAGTTAATCTTTCATAGGTTGGAAAATTAATTCTTCCACGAGACTTTGCAAAAGTAAAGTCCATAGATGAAAATCTTGTGAAACATGAAAAAAGTGTCACACAACACCATGAAGCAGGAGAAAGAAAGTTAAAGTGTGACAAAGGGAAAGCCACGTCAGTCAAAACTAATGTTCCTGTGGAATTAAGAACTCAATGTTCTATGTATTTCAAAAAGTGTAGTGTTCTGTGGGTTTTCAAGTCGACATAATAAAGGAACATACATCATGGAACAAAGAAAAAATTCTATGTGGCACTACAAAAACTTAATTAAGGCATGTAAGCGCTAGAAATGTTTTCATAAAGCTAGCTGCAGAATAGAAGGAAAGACACGCAACATGAGAAAAATCCAAAAACAAATTTAGACTCCATGGAATGTAATGTATTTTGCAGACAAGAACTAGAAGGTTCAGGTAGTCAAAGGAGTTGAGGGTTTAGCAATTATTCATAGATCAAGGCAAAAATGTCGAAAGAAACTCATGGGATGAAGGAGTGATGAATCCATTGGAAAATAAAAATATGAAGTTTGTAACAAAGAGGTTATGTGAAAGATTCAAACCCCACGGAACAAAGGAAGTATATAGGAAGAAAAATCTACGTAACAAAGGATTTTTGTGTTTTTGTCAGAATCTTGAAATGCCATATCTTTTGATCTAGAGCTCTGCTTTTTTACATGAGAGAAATATCATTAGAACCATTTTTTAGAGGGATTCATTAAAGATCTCTTTTGAGGAGAATGATGGAAATACTTAGGATATTTTAATGACAATTTTTGGGTCATTTTGAGTCACTTTATTAACCAAATGATGCCCAATTCAGTTATAGATGCTTTTATTTGATTCCTTTTGTCTCATGATGCTTCTTGGATGGTATATTCTCCTCAAGACCCCCAAAAAATGAAGAGAATGGTTTTAATGGTATGTGCAACAAGAAATGAGCTACTATCAGTGGTCCAATGCATGACTATGGTTTAAATGAACATTTGATATATCACTCTTCATCTATATCCACATATTTCATGGACATTCATTTATCTAAGTTAGACATAGAAAATATTTGAGATTTTTCTTATAAACCAAGGAAATCTGTGGGTTTGGATCATCATGAGTTTGGGGAATTACCTTCTGGGCTAGTTCTTGGGTAGTTTAAAAGGGTGAAGTAGGTTAAACATCTCTCATGGAATCTTCATATCCCTTCTCCTCTCTTATCTTTCTATAAATGTAATAATTTTCATAATTGGAAGGATCCTCTCTTAAATGTAAACAAACTTTACCCAATTAGTTTCTAAGCATTTTGAGTCTTTCTAGACCCTTGTGACGAACTATGTAATGTATTCAATGCCTTATCACTGATTTTAAGAGATTGTGTATTCTCAAGCAATAATATTTGGGTCATCATGATTATTATCCATCCTTTATCTTGTGTTGCTTCATATTACCTTCTCTTCTTTTATTGTCTAATGTGTATGAATTATATTTACATAGTTTCAGTCCATTGTATCACTTATATAGAGGGTTAAAATTTGCAGAATGTGGTGTAGATCGTGGCTCTTATATTCCCTTTCATCACTATGTTCTTCCCATTTCTCTTGATCTTATGAATATTGACCCTTCATACTTTGGTGTATCACCATTCTTTTCAGATTTCAACACTCTTTCTCCATTAACCTTGTAGAGTTTTATAGTTAGATTAGAGTAGTGGTTAATATATATTTTTAAGGAAAGGATCCATCCTTGAATGTAGTAGGTTTATCTCAAGGGTTAAGGTACCACACCATAGAGATATTACCATTGTTGTTGCACATACCTTTAGACACTTGAATAGTTGCCTAAATCAGAAGGGTGCACACAAATCTCTGCCATAGTTTTTGTCACACCCAAAGTAGGACAATCTTACATCAATTATAACTAATTTCACTAAGATTGATGTGTTTTTAGTGATCTTCATCCTTTTGTGTTATTATCCCAACACATCTAGTGACTCCACTAATCCAAAAACTCATTTTCTCTCATACGCGGATCATTTCCCTTGTTCCATTTCCTTATTTTCATGAAGTTATGCATTCATGGATTCATTCCCCAACTATAATTCTCATATGTAGTAATATCACCCCCTCCATTCATCCAAAACCTCCTCAAAATCATACACATGAGCCTTATTATGGTAAGTGTTTTATGCCATTGTTGGAGCTCAAACCTACACTCGTCTCATATCTCGAGTTAGGAACCGAGTCATTGAGGAAATAATGGGATAGTCTCCAAGTTGTGGAACCTTGCACACTTGAGATAGAACTCCAGAGAAGGCTGGTTCCTCTACCTATTTCTACTACTATTGCTACTCCTAATGTTGGAAAGGAAATCCTAAGATAACATGCCAAGGGACCAGGGATAGAAGGATATGCAAAAAGGGAAAACTAAAACTAAGAGAGAAAATAACACTAGAAAGAAGGGGGATGAAAACAATCAGATTTGAGTGAAAAATGAAGTAAAGATGCACAAAGGAAGGCTAGACACATGTAGCATGAACCAAAACACAGCAGGACATTTGCTTTCATGGGACATAATTATAAAAGGAGTTGCGAAAGGACATGAGATAACATAATAAACACTCAACATGAAAGAAAGGAAAGGAAGAAGAATAAAAATAGGTTAAGGTAGAGAATAGCCATAAAAATGCTTCTATTACTTCCAAAATGCACAATCGATTACAATGGTGTATGAGGCTGATATCCACATGTAAAGACTAGATATAAAGGTATGTAACTCAAAATGTAAGATAATGCCTATACAAATTAAAAGAATCCAACCATAGTTAATGAGTAATGCTCTTACATTTATGGATGAATGGATGAGAGAAGGGGAGGAGAAGGAGGGAAAATAAAATTTGAAAGATTAACCATTAACAACCAATAATGAATTCCTCAGAATCATCAAATGCCCTTCTCCATGTCTATTTGGAATGTGGGAGAAGGAAATGGGTGATATCTGAATCAAATCAGGTGGTTGGAGCAATCAGATCTTGCATTAATGGCATGAGAGACGTTTTCCAGCTTCTTACCTACCCAATCCTACCGAAATTTGAACTTGAGTGATCTAGAGTGTAACCCATGTCATCAACTATTTTGTCATCTTCTGCCACATGTCACACCTTAGTTGGTTGAAAGGATTCAACACCATGTTGGTGTGATTTGGTAGGTTACGTGTGGTTCACTCAATATCCGCCCACAGTGCAATAATGCGTAAAGGAAAGAAGTGTAGAAGAAGAAAGCAGAAGGAGGTGTGCAAAAGTGATGTGCATGGGAGGAACGTAAAGGAATACATGTAGGAGGAACATATGGAAGAGGTGCAATCATTACAAGATAATATGCAACAAAAAAAGAAGGGGGTGCGCGAGGATGCGGGGACTTAGCTAATTTTGGGGAGTAATTCTAAGGTGCGCGTGAAGGTGCATAAATTTCAGGAAGAATGCGAATGTGCCGAGAGTGGGCACAAGGAAATATGGAATTGATGGAAAGTGTGAAGAAAATGGAGAGCGCAGTAAGGGTGCGAGGAACTAGAGCCAATAAAATGTGCTAAGAGAAAATTGAAGTGCATGTAACCCACAATGTAGAACGTCGAGCAGAATGGAAATATAAGTTGTCCAAATAACTAGGGGAGTTATTTTAGACAACATTTTGGTGACTTTCGGGGCCATCTTCCTGCTAAATGAAGGAGATCAATATCATGGAGCATCCATTGGGCATGAAGTCAATGTGTATATGAACCTCGATCTGTAAATTTGAAGAACTATCCCTGAGTCACTTGAATCATGTTCGAACTCGTATCGAATCCTATAAGACTGCTAAAAACTACTAGAAGATGCTTGACATCCTGGGAGCAACAAAAAAGCGTGCACAAGAAAAACACAAAAAGAAAGAACTATGTACAAAAAAATAATGTGCGTGCAACATACTTAGAATAATAGAAACTAATCTAATATATACAAAATGATTTAGTAGGCTTAATGAAAGGGTTTGAGATAGATCCCATTGATTGGGATTAATAGCATGCATCCATCAAGATGAGATAAATCGTAAGAGTTAGCCTCCTTGTAAGAACTGATAATCTATGGGCCACTCGAAAGTGCATCAAAATTTGAATGGTGCCCTAGTTTAGCTCTGTCAGCATCCCATTTTAAGACCAAGTACCCAAATTTGAAATTTCAAGGCCTAGCCTTTTCAGTAAAACCATTTCTTTGTTGAGTGTGGATGTTGTTCTAGCTTAATCATGGAAAAATTACTTGATTATTCAATTTCAACTAGCTCTATCATTCTAATTTATCTTTTGTCCACACCTTCAAATTACAACTACTGGACAAGTGCTAATGAATTGAACTCAAGTGACAAAGGAAGTGTAGCCTCATTTCCATAGAAAATATTATAAGGTGAAATTCCAATTTCCTTCTTCATATTGATTTTGTCTTCCCAGAGCATGTGTGAGACCTTTGTATGCCACTATCTTTGGTTTATATTCATTATTCACTTCATGATCCTGATTAGGTTCTTATTTGTTGACTCTACTAAGCCATTACCTTGAGGGTAGTAGTTGGAAGAGGTCTTCAAATATATCCCAAGGTTTAACACCCAATCAAAAATTTTAGTACCAAGGAAGGCCTTTGCATTATCAGAGATAATGGTTTGAGGAATGCCAAACCTTGTTACAATGCCCTCGAGAAAGTCAAGGATGACTGACTCGGTTGATTCCTTGAGCATGACAACTTTTGTCCATATGGTGAAGTAGTTTGTAGCTATCAACACCCATTTATGTCCAATGCTTAAAGGAGGATTGATCATGCCTATGAAGTCAATACCCCATTGCGCAAAAGGCTGATCTACTTGGATTGGTCAGAGGGGAAGTGCTACCAATTTCTTCTTTCCTGTAAAGAAAGCACATTCTTTGCATTTTATGACCCACTTGTGCATGTCCGTGAATAGGGTAGGAAAAAATAATCTTACCATGATGATCTTCATCGTTGTAGTTTTAGAAGAGAAGTGTCCACCAGAGAATCCGTTGTGAAATTATGCTAACACATTTTCAATTTATGCACCTTTAATACACCTCAAAAACACACCATTAATGTTTCTTTTGAAGAGAAGGCCATTAATCGAACATATTAGATAGATATCAGCCTCTATATTTTTCTCTTGTCTTTGTTCAAACCAGAAGGGTATGTGCCAGAAGAAAGGAATGTCACCATCACTTCCGACTAGCTAGTACTAGGTCTTCATTACGCTTATATTCTACACATGGGAGATATTCATTCTATTTAGGTTATGTGCATGAGAACTCTTCATCAATAAAAATGCTATCTCAGGTTCACTCTACGCATCCTCAGAAATCTACTTATAAAGCGCTCTCCCTCTTACCAGTTTTGTGGCTTTGATAGTCACATAATACTCCATGATTTTGGTCACCCTTCGTGCTATCTTCTCTTTAATTTTTTCTCCCATGATGAAGTCTCTAACACTTGAGTGTGAAACTAACACCGTGATGTGGTTTATGGTGAGAATAATCTTGAAATTCTTGGGTGCGCTAATGATGGTGCAAACCTATTTCTTAGTGTGGCTGTATTTCAACTCGTAATCCTTCAGCGTTTGACTAAAGAAAGCCACTGGTTTCTCCAGTACTTGCTCATTTTCCTATTTTAGGAAAACAACAATTCTTGCATCAGAGCCGTAAGCATAAAGGATGAAATCCTTCGCGTAATCTGGGTTGATGAGTGTTGGCGCGAAAGAAATTTCTTGCTTGATTTTTTCGAAGCTGTCTTTTCCTTCTATTGTCTATCTAAAGATTGTGTCCTTCTTAAGCATGAGGGTAATGTGCCTTACCAGTACTACAAAGTTAGGAATGAATCTCCTAATAAATTTGATTTTTCCTAGGAAGGACTGTAAGGCCTTTTTTATGTGCCGGTAGGGAAAGAGCCAGGATGGTTGAAATGCACTCAGAATCAATTACGATGTCATCCTTTGAGACTACATGGCCCAAAATCTTACCCTACACCACTGCAAAATTGCACTTCTTGGGGTTAAGAGATACCCCAATTTTTCTGCATCTCTCAAATATTTTCTCTACGTGTGCCATGTGATCTGTGCTTTGTTTTTAGAAGACAATTATGTCATCTAGGTAAACCAAGATGAAATCATTAATATAACCTTTGAAGGCATTATCCATGGCACACCGAAATGTCATGCCTACGTTTGAAAGACCAAAGGGCATATTATAATATGGATATGTTCCCCATTTGGTTGTGAATGCCATTTCAAATTGATCCTCTTCCTTGACCAGGATCTGATTGAAACCAAAATACCCATCCAACATGGAAAATATCCGTATGTGCTAGCCACAATCTACAAGATCTAATCCATAGAAGGAAAAGGATAGTGATATTTCAAAGATGCCTCATTCAATTCTCTAAAATCAATGCAACATTTGATTTCACCATTCTTCTTGTGTACTGGAACAATATTCGCAACCTAGGTAGAATATTTGATGGGAAATATTATTTTCACCTCGATGAGTTTAGATAACTCTTTTCTCATGAGGGGCTCTATCCTTGGATTGACGGGCCTCTATTTTTGTCTAGTGGGCTTGATGCTAGGATCAAGGTCAATGGAGTGTTGAGAAACACTTGGATCAAATCCTTTGAGGTATTTAAACTCCCATGAGAAGATGTCATTGTATTTATGTCATAAAGAGATAAAGGCACTGCTTTTCATCATGTGCGCAAGATTTACTCAACAACAATTCCTTACCACATCAAATAGTGATTGGGGAGCAGTCTTCTTGCACCACACATATATACTTTCCTTCACCCTTAAAATCATCATTAGGGTTAGATATCTTATTTAAGGTAACCATCCCTTTAGGAAATTTATTTTTATTTAATTTGGATCACAAGTCAACTTGTATGCTTTAAAAGAACTCAACTTCATTATTAATGAACTAGAAAATCTGCGCATAAGCTGTCAAACACTTGCCAATTGATGTTGTTGTCTAGAATGGATGTTCTTATTACCAACTTGACATGCTACACATTTACCTTGAAAAAACCCTCCGTAGGAGAAAAGCTGCGAACCAAGCACGAACATTTGATTAAATTATTTGTTCATCTTCCTTGGCACCACTGCAGATTTAGAACATCAAATCTCTCAACCCAAACTCTATGTTTATAAGATTTGATATGCTTATTTTTTGTTGTGAATTTTTTTGTGACCTATTTTTGGGGTTAACACATCAGTTGTACAAATATATTATTCATATATAAGCATATAAGCAATCAATACAAAAATAAACAAGAAGAAAAATACACAAGATTTAACTTGGTTCACCCAGTGTGGGCTACGCCCACTAAGAAACAACCAATTTATTATCACAGAGGAAACACAATGAAGATTTTCAATCCTCCACACCTTCTTAGATGTCATGTACTTTCTTCTCCACAAATTTATCTTTTTCTCTCTAAAGGAAACTTCTCTTAATTCTCAGTGAGTTCTCTCTCTCCTAACCCTAGCTTTATGGTTATATATGCATCTACAATATTAGGAAATTTAGTTATGCAATTACAACAATTAGATTCACTTTAAAACTAAAGATAGATCTAATTCCCTCAACTTAATTATAGTAGTCGGGCACATGAAACCGATACTAGTTAGCCTTAATCGATACCGGTTTCTCCTTGTCGACCGATACGGTCCACACTTAGTAGAACTCACACAGAGTCCATGTGGGAGAACAACATAGGAGCAAAGGGCGAAGAAGGTATAGGAAGGCATCGCGCACGGAGGTGTAGAGTCAGACTTTTGGGACTTAGCCGATTTTGGAGATCAGGGCTATTTTTAGAGGTTGGCGTGTGGAGCACACAAAGCGATGCTGAGACTTGCATGCCACTCTTCGTGGAGATTTCAAAGAGCATGTCAAATCACTCTTGCATGGACATAAGCTAAGAATAGATCCACCACTATAGTTAACTATCAGCGATCTATAGATAGCATACTTGCATGTATGGCTATAGTTGTAAAAGGTGCGTGGCTATTATTAGCATGTGACCTATTTTGGTAGAGTTAAGCGGTGAAGGGCTAGTCCCCCACCCTATATATATGTAATGAATTACTTAGTAAAGATATATAGGGACACATACTGCTTTGAAGGGTTAGAGATACATGAGTGCATGAGACTGGATAATTATAACAGATCCATGTGTGCATGTCTGGTATTGTATGAAGCTTTTGTACTATTGGTATGATGAATATATGAAGAATATTGGCCAAAAAATAGTGTCTGATATGTTTGTCATTATATACTATTGTTATCATGATGATTTATACTTAAGTGCTTATAGATCTGGTATGGTGTAACGATGTATAGATGGATTAGTTTCTAAATATATGTTTGTTATACTACTTCATCATGCTACCATTCTACTACAACAACCCTAAAGAGGGACCTGGTACCTTTGCGTGCTTTGGGTGAGTGCTCAGCCTAGGTTGAGTGATGTGCCAGTGTGACTAGGTGTTATCTGAGAATTCTAGGCTGCATCATTGGTTCCATTGTCGGGACCTCTTTTTTAGTTGTTTTAGAATGGTTCACGATGAAGACATACCGGCTAACTTTGGTGAGCAGTTGAAGAGTGGATTCATGATCTGGAGGAAGAATACATGGAGGTTTGACACTGGATCAGATTTAGTGCATGCACTTGGGTAGAGTAGAATCTTGTATGATAGTTTGTATGAGAGCTTCTTTTTTATCTTTCAGTAGAATTATATGAGTGGTTGACTGCATATGCATCTAAGTGGAATTGGAGGTATCACACACTTGTTTGGACACAGGAGGAATTTCAAACACTATATGATGTTGACTGATCTGGACTCGTGTGGTAGATACCTAGTTTGTGGTGTTCTAAACAACTATATTCTGGAGTATTCAATTTGACTTATTCATTGCCCGGAGGTAGTGGAGTTCCAGTTCCTATGGTATCCTAGAGGGACGTATTTGCAAGGTATTCCGCTGGCAATCAAAATACTGATGGTAACGTTGAACTTGGAAGATAAACCCATGGAAAGCTAAAAAATCTCCACGCGGGGGTAGGAATAGGATTGGTGAAAGATGGTAGACCTAGGCAAGCACATGTAGAGGGAAGAGAGGTGGCTGAAGTATGATGATGAGGTGCGAGAGGGAAATATGGAAGAAACAAGAAATTATAGAATGGATGGTGTTGTGGAGAGAGATGGCTCGTGAAGGATTTGAGGCTCATGGGGAGGAAGAAGAGCAAGAGCATCAGGAACTCCCCCATCTAGGAAAGCATGACAGAGAACCCTCTTGCCTCACATGGAAGTGCACTAGTAGATATGACCTGGGCCATGGGTGTGCATCTAAGCCAACCTGCTGACCTAGCCCTTGTGCTTGGTTTTCCAGTATCTAGTACAATAGGTAAGCAAAGTTTTCATTTAGGAAGTGAAAGAGTAGAAATAAGTTAGACAACAAGTACATCAATGGCAGCATAGACAACTTCGTTATTCTTTGGGGGTATTTTTCAGGCTCATCATCTGCACAGAATATGAGTGCACCGAGTGTGGGATTCACCTCTGGAACTGGGACTACTTCACAGACTGTAGGGGTCAGTATAGTACCATTGTCGGGACAGGGGAGTGCATCCATGGGCCCTATTCCAAATTCTGGAGGAGGATCGGGTGGTATGGGTAGTTCTAGTTCGGTGGTTGGGTGGTTTTGGAGGAAGAGGAAACCAAGGAGGTTCTGGGTCGGGTGGTCAAGGCCCGCAACAACCCCAGAACATTTATATGGAGATGTCCTTCATCTCCCAGAGTACAGAGGTATCGAGGATGCTATTGAACATGTTCATATGTGTGAAATATTGTGGTGGTGTGAAAGGTATCATGGCTTCTGAGTGCAAGGCAAGTCAATTTTACTACTACATTACAGGTGTGCATGCACAACTGGTATAGGAAGTTTGATCCCAATCAAACTTGTATTGACTATGCAGCATTGAAAGATGCTTTCTTAAAAGAGTTCCATATCCCAGAGTTTGAGTAGAAGAGTATAAGTGCACTCAAGGATATAAAGCAAGGCACTACTGAAAGTGTACGTGAGTATGATGCCCATTTTAAAACACTTCTATCCAAACTCTCCTATGACATTCATGCAAGTCAGCATGCACAATGGTTTTTCGGGGATTGATTACCCCATTTCAAAGAGCACTATCGCATAAAACTTATACTGACCCATGTGAAGCATTGGAAGTAGCTTTACATGTTGAAGTAGTTGGGAGTATTGACACTAGAGTTAGTCCATTCTTGGAGGCTCAGATAGCAGCTATGGAAAAATAGTTAGAGAAATTATCGGCAAACTCAGCTCATGAAATGCACTCAGGAATCTGGTGTATAGATTGTGAAGTAGAAGGCCACACCAAGGATAGTTTCCCTCGCAGAACTACGTTGTTGCTATTGTTAGACTGTGAGATTTTCCATTTGAATCATGATGCTAGTCACTTACCCCCTACTACAATGCGTGATCAGGAAGAATGTATCCTCCTTTTGTAAAATTTGTAGGTCCATGACCCATGATACCGAAGATTGTAGATTGATTGGCCAGATCCATGATGCCATTGATATTGGGGTGCGACAGGTGAGTGTGGCTGATAGTTCTAAAGGAAAGAATGAGCATCAGGATAGGGATTATAATCAAATGTGCTATGATAGGAATGATGGAAGGTTTGAAGGGGTTCGTGAAAGAGGATGAGGATATCGAGGTGGATATGGAGGATGAGGCCGAGGTGGAGGAAGGAGTGAATTCCCTCGAGGAACTTGCTATACATGTGGCTCACCTGACCATTATAGGTGCGAATGCCCGTAGAATATTTCTGTTCATTTTGTGGAAAGGGGCATAGTTATGAAGAGTGTCGGACTTGTATGAGCATCTCAGTAAGTAGCACAAGCAAGAAAACAAAGGTGCGGGGATGGTTAGAATCCAATGCGTAGTAGAGAATCAGTGGATGCCCAAGTTAACACTAGAACCTGAGGTAGTAATAGTCAAGATAACCACACGAGCTGAGGTGGCACGTGCAAGAGAGGTTTTGCAACAGAAAATGACAATCACTAGGGAGGAGGTTTTGCATGCTAGGTATCTAGATCTAGCTCATCAGAAAGAAGTCTATCAGGAAACTATGGAGGTCCTTAGAAGCCTTCAAGGTGAAATAGGGTTTGAAAGAGTAGTCTCAGAAATTGGAGCATAAGGATATAGAAAAGGCCCCGTCTGATATTGATGACATCAGAGAGGTATGTAGAATGTTGTGCCAGGAGAATATTATTCCTTTATTAGGAAATTGGTTGAAGGGGAATACTCCACACATGGGAACTGAGACTAGAAGACAAATACTTCATGTGAATCTTCCCCCGATAGCATTGACTATGACAAGGAGATCACTTTGAATGTTGTTGTGGATGGGTGGTTGTTGAGCAATATTTTGATTGACACAGTGTGAAGTGAATGTACTTACATTGGATGCATGGGTACAAATGGGGAGACCCCCATTGCAGCCATCATCTAATGTATTGTTCATGGAAAAAGAACAAAAGCTACTCCCATAGGAGTTTTGAAGGATGCATCTATCACTATACAAGGGGCCAAGTTCACAGGAGACTTGAAGTGTTAGCGCTTGCGGAAGTAGATAGCTTCCCAGCTTTGCTTGGGTGCCCTTGGTGTTATGCAAACAATGCTGATTTGAGGTTTAACAAGGGGTATATCAGCTTTGAGAACAAGGAGGAAAGGGTCATAATACCATTGACAGATGGGAAATCCATACCATATGTGGAACCTTTAAGCGAAGAGGACTTGAACAGAATCTATATACGTGCTATTCGGGACCCAGAGGTCAATGAGCCATCTAAGGAAGGAATCCTTCATTGGGAAGATTCTTAGTCAATCAAGTGATACTACCAAGTATTGCTTGTGATAATTGGGCTCATGGCACTTATGAACTGGTGGGGCGTGAAGTTAAGTGTGGTTGCTTGCAAAAAGGGTTTTCACTCTATCGGTGTATAGGTCACTCAGTACCCCGCTATACTGGATCCAAAGATTTGGCTGGATTCTTATAGGCCATGGAAGCAAACTAGGCTGACCAGCTTAAAAGATGAGATATGTTGTCATATACTTTGGGTGGGGACAACAGCAGCGCTTGTAGTGGGTGGTCCACAGGATAATCTCTTAGAATGGGGAAAGATTGGGACCGCCTTATCAACCAGGTTTTCAAGAAGTAATGCACCTACAAAAATTTTCCCTTATCATGGTGATCAACCTACTGCTCAACATCATATCCAGTAGTGTGAGAGACTCTGGATAGTAGGATAGGAAGCATTACCACCCTCACTTTGGGTGCATCGGTTTTATTCTACTCTACAAGGTTACGTGTGTGCTTGGTATGTATATGCTTGAATTACATCGTGACACTGGCAATTGGAAAAATTTGACTGCAGGGATGATCCAAACTTTTGACTTCTTTTCATCTACACCACCAGTGAACAAAGCTTTAAGCTTTATCAAGTGCTTAACCATGGGAGACAATGGGAAAGTGGAAGAACTTATTCAGGAATTATTTGGTGAGACAGAGAGGGGGCATTTTGAGGATGAAGAAGATGATATCATACTACTTGAGTGCGCTTCTCTGGAAAAAGACAAGGGGAAGATGGTTTACATAATTGATGATGAGGAAGTTGAGCACTTGGAAGTGGATCATTCACATGGAGCACGTGAAGTGTTAGCCAGTGTGGATGTAGATGCATGTGCACATATCATGAACCTATGAAGACAACAAAGGTAAATATAGGCACATAAGCTGAACCTAAGGAGGTGATAATTGGGGATTACTGGTCAGAATCAAGAAGTAGCAAAGATCATAGAGTTACTTAGAGACTATGAGGACTTATTCCCAAGAGGATACCATGAACTTAAAGGTGTGCATAAATCACTTGGAGAAATGAAGATAAAGCTCAAGGAAGGTGTGCCTGTTAGGAAGTGACCTTATCGAATGAATCCCAATTTGTGTGAGAAAGTAAAGGAGGAGATTGACAAGATGTTGAAATCTGGGATCATTCGACCATTGGATGAATCAGAATGGGTCAGTCCTATGGTGATAAGCATAAAAAAGGATGGTAGGATTTGAATTTGTGTTGATTATAGAGAGTTGAATGCAACATGTGTTACAGATCCCTTTCCTACGCCATTCACAGAGGAAATATTAGGAGTGGCTGGGCGCGAGATATATTCATTTATAGATGGGTTCTCAGGGTATCATCAGGTTAGGATTTGCCCTGGAAGATCAAGAGAAGACCACCTTCACTACTGAATGGGGAAGCTTTGCCTATATTGTGATGCCCTTTGGATTGAAGAATGCACTTGTTGTATTTTCAAGGATAGTGGTACAAGCATTCAAGGATTTTATTCACAACTTCTTACAGGTCTATCTTGATGATTGGACCATTTATGGGCTAATTAAGGATCATTGTGACAATCTGTGCTTAATGTTTGAAAGATGTAGATAGTTGAGTATCTCATTGAACATCAAGAAGTGCATCTTTGCTACTCCCTTTGGCATACTTTTAGGACACATTATCTGTAAGGAAGGGTTGTTGGTTGATCCAGCTAAAGTTGCGGTCATTTTAGGCTTGAAAGTGCCCGCCAGTCAAAGAGAGGTGCGTGGATTTTTGGGTCATACAGGGTATTACAGGAAGTTTATAAAAGGGTATGCAAAAGTTTTCCACACCCTTGGAAGAATTACTCAAGGGAAAGGTACATTCTATTGGGGGAAGCACAACAGCGTGCATTTGAGATATTGAAGAAGAAACTTACTACCGCACCTATCTTGCACTTTCCTTCATGGGATAAACCTTTTCATGTTCATGTGGATGCCTCTGGCATGGCCATTGGTGTTGTTTTAGCTCAACCTGGAGAAGGTATAGTTGATCATCCCATTTGTTTTGCTAGTAGGAAGTTGACCCCTGCAGAACAAAATTATACCACTAGAGCACGAAGCCTTGTCCATGATATATGCCTTGCACAAATTTCAGATAGTATTTTTGGCCACACCATTTTGTGTTTTATACAGATCACATGGCATTGAAGTATTTGGTGAACAAGCCCATTTTATAGGGGCGCATATGCCGATGGATACTCTTATTTCAAGAGTTTGACTTTATAGTTGTGGTAAAACTAGGAAAAAGCAATTCTGGACCGGATCACTTGTCTAGAATTCAATCAGGAGAAGAGGCACAAACAATAGAAGAGACCATGCCTGATGCACAACTGTATAGGTTACAACATGTGCCATCGGAATTAGAGGACATTGTTGTCTTTCTAAGGACTGGTATGGCACCAGAAGGCATGAAAGCTTTAGAGAAGAAGCAACTTGCTATACGCGTGGCACCATTCATGTTAATCAGTGGTGATTTGTACAAATTAGGTAGAGATGAGGTGTTACGCCATTGTGTATTGGAGCATGAATGAAAGGATATAATGGAAGAAGCACATGGTGGTATTGCAGGTGGCCACTATGCAGGTGATACCACAACGCACAAGATCCTACTTGTTGGTTTGTGGTGGGAAACATTGTACAAGGATTGTAAAGAGTATTGTAAGGCATGTGACCATTGTCAACATCTAGGTCGACTAGGACAAAGGGATGAGATGCCTTTATGACCAATTACAAGTGTAGAACCCTTTGAGAAATGGGTGATTGACTTTGTCGGGCCTATTTCACCAGCCGCGCGTAGGACTGGATCACGCTATATCATCACTTGTACAGATTATCTTACCAGATGGGTAGAAGCAGCACCTACAAAGGATATATACAATGGCTACAACAACAAGGTTCTTATGGGAGAATGTTCTTACAAGGTATGGTTGTCCTTTAAGTTTAACAAGTGATAGGGGCACACATTTTTTGAATGAGACAATAAGAATTCTGTTAGATGAGTTTATGGTTGCCCACCATAAGACTACACCCTATCACCCTCAGGAAAATGGAACTACTGAGGCTTTTAACAAGATTTTGAGCCACACATTGACCAAGATTTGTGATGTTGGAAGGAAAGATTGGGATGATAAAGTATCTGTTGTTCTTTGGGCTTATAGAACAACATACAAGAGATTGAACAAAGCCACACCTTTTCAATTGGTGTTTGGTGTGGAAGTTGTTCTTCCTATAGAATTTATGTTACCTTCTTTGTGCATTTGCATGCGTTGGAGGTCTAGCTGATGAGCAAGCCTTGGAAGAATGGATTGAGAAGATGGTTCAACTAGATGAGCAGCCGAGCCATAGCATGCTGGAGTCAGAAATAGGAGAAAGCATGCCAAAAGGCATGGCATGATAGACATATCAGGGATAAGAAACTTGTGGTTGGACAAATGGTACTTTTGTATGACTCCAAGTTTTTGTGCCATCCAAGGAAGCTCAAGGTGCATTGGTTGGGGCCGTATATTATAACTCATATACTTGAGTCAGGTGCTTTCCAGTTAGAAGCAATTGATGGCACGAGGCTGCCCGGTTATTTTAATGGGAGTAGGTTGAAGCCCTACTATAAATAAGTCTTCTTGGTGTTTGTAATAAGGTAGTATTGCTAGATAGATTAGGTTTCCCTTTCTGCATTCCCTTAATGTGTTTCTTTCATCATCACTATGCTTTGTCAATTTAGTTCTTGTTTGTGTGTAATAAGCATGCTTGCATGCATGAAGCTAACTACAATATGAAGCATGTTGATGCAGAGGACTATGCACATACTTTTAGTGTGGGGTGGATTGTTGGTGACTCTCAGGTATATGCTGTGAAGATTTAATGTTGCGGTGTTGAGAAAGAAGGTTGCTAAGGGTGATTGACAAAAGATTGCTTCTCAAAGATAACCAAGGATGGAGATGAATGAGGGAAAGTATAACGCGAGGTAAGCGGTGGCCATGGTAACTACCAGGAGATGGTGCAGTGATGAGGTACTCGGGTGCTAGAGCGTGTGTTGAAGAGAAGTCTATGACAAAGGGTAAAAAGGTGTGCTAGAAGGTTATAGCTTTTGGCGTGAAGATGTACCATGTGGAAATGACAAAAATGGGTAATAAATGAGGAGAATTTGGTAGGTGGAGGAGTAATTAATGCAAAAAAAGTGGAAATCTATATAAGGATGGGATGTGATTTCATTTTTACCCTTGTGACTATGAGAATTGACAAAGAGCTACGTGTGAAGAGCCAAGTAAAGTGATTCAAGGTGTGAAGCAAGTGAACTAGGTGTGAAAGACAGATCTGTGTATTGGAAAGGCTTGTATCCCCATAGGAGAAGGGTTTGAATGAAGTAGAGTGACAGAATAGAGCTAGGGCATGTGATTTCATGATTACAAATTAGGGCATGGTTGAATCGAGTTAGGGTTTGAAGGAAACTAATAAAAACTTGTAGCA
The DNA here is from genome assembly GCA_018340775.1 of Taxus wallichiana var. yunnanensis. Classification (NCBI taxonomy): domain Eukaryota; kingdom Viridiplantae; phylum Streptophyta; class Pinopsida; order Cupressales; family Taxaceae; genus Taxus; species Taxus wallichiana. The sequence goes on from CM031244.1 coordinate 39,620,982, forward strand.
GAAGGTCTAGAAAACAAAACCCAAAGAGAAGAATGGCTCCAAAGAAGAAAGCAACACCAGTAAAGGAAAAGAAGAAGGTGGTAGTAGAAGAAGAGGAAGAGATGGCCCGGAAAGCAATTTTTAGAGATGTAGTACCCTGAGGACGTAATTGTGGGCCAGGAATGGGATACCCACATACGACAGAGCAAGATAAGTGAGTATAACCACCGGACCAAGGATAACCAGAAGAAATTAGATGACTTGCTCACCTCCCGAATGAACAGATGAACTGAGGATGGCATGCCAGTATATGATGATGTCACTGGGGAAAGGCTACTGAAGAGGATTGGTGTCTACCAGCTGTATGAGCTCCCATACTTTGGGAAATATGCACCATTGTATAGATGGCTGATGAGCCGAGTCCATGAGGACTTTTTCTATTTTGTAGGATGGAGGGTAAGATTGACACCCATTCTTATTGCCATCAGTAACTGGATTAAAGGCAAATAGGTGAGGATATTAAGATTGACCTAGCTGACAAGAGCACCATTTTGGAGACACACAAAGTGATTGGGCTACCAGAAAGGACCACGCGTGGAATGGACATTGATAAACTACAAAATTGTCCAGTAGTATAGGCAGCAACGCACCTGATTACAAAGTTGAATGACCAAGATCGTTGGTCACAAGTTAACTCTATGTGGCTGCATGTGGCAAAGCGCATGTCAAAAGGAGTCACTTACAACATTTTCGGCTTCATTGCAGAGAAAATAGTAGAGGAAGCATGTGCAGGAAACAAGATAAGTTTTGGTTGTGTTTTGCTAAGTTTGGTATTCATGGAGATTGGGGTACTAGATGGCCCAAAAGAGAATATATGGGAATACCCCATGAATCACAAGTCTCCAGCTGAATGATTCAAGCAAGTATCTATGCAAGGGGTCTATGACGGATGAGGTAAAGGAGTGAGTGGAGATGTGGTATGACAAGCTCCACGTGGCGTTTGAAGAGGAATGGCGTATACCCAAGGAGTTGCCTTGGTTCTAGGGAAGCAGGCATAGTTTGTAGTCTACCAACACTTTTTATATTGCATGCTTTCCAATGGTAGATGGGTCATGGAGCCCCTGGTGCAAACTACCTTACGCATTTTTCCATGATATTTCCAAGCTTCAGTTCATTGGTTCACCAACACACATGAAGGTTAGTATTTAATGCAGACAAGGTGGACTATGAATACCACACCTTGTGGAAAACATATGGATATCCAGGGAAGAATGCATACAATGAGAGTATTATCTTAGAGATTTTGAGCATTAAACCTAGAGACACTTGCCATTGCGGATATCGGGGCCACGTTGATATACCTTCAACTTAAGCTGAAAATGGAAAATAACAAGTATGTGGAAAATGAGTTGCTTCCAGGGCCACCGAAGGGGAAGCATACCATGGAGAACGTCCGACACCTAGGCCCTCTGAACCCAAGCAAGATGATGAGGAAGAGGATGAAGAGTAGGAGGATAGTGGTGGCTTGGTGCGGAGGAGGAAGAAAGCCATCTGGCCAAAAGGAGAAGGAGTGCATGATGGCTTCACAGGGAGAAGGAGTTACTAGGGAAGAGTAGGGTGACCAAATATTTAAGAAGGTATTCAAGCACAAGGGTGCAAGGAGAAACCCAACAAGTAAAGGAGCTAGAGGAGAAGAAAAGAAGAAAACTTAGGCTAGGTGAGGAAGTAGAAGAATCTGAGGAGAAGGTGCCCTCATCTCCAGCAGAAGAGGAGCCTCAACATGAGGAGGAGGAGAAAATGGAAGGAGGAGAAGGGGAACAATCAGAGGCCACACAAGACAAGGGTGAGGATACATCTAGTATTCCTAACCTTGATGCAGCCATTCCAAAGGGCCAAGATCCCATCGAACAAGTGAGGGGATAAGGCACATACAATGGGATATGTGAAGACCCAAGAGATTGATTTTCGCTCGCTCGGTTCAGAGCACCATCATGTAAAAAGGATTTATTCGGATGGGTGCTTATGGATGAGAACAAGGTGACAGTTATGAACATGAAAACAACTTTCATGGTCGATGCATACACATATGGATGAACCAGATTTTGATGTCGGTGAAGAATCATCATGCATCAAGATGATTGAAAGAAGACACCTAGAAATAAGGCACATGACAATTAAAGCCCAATGATGATGACGGATGAGTAGGTAAGCAATGCATTGGTAAAAGTATCTACTGAGGTAGCAAGAAGAACATTGATAAATCTGCTACCATTAAAGCGCTTAGAGAAGAGTGAAAGCCAAGGATGTGGAGATAGTGTTTAGTATAGAGAAAGGATCTCGATCAAAAAAAATATGACACTTTTGTTAGTATGGTGGAGGAAATTGGAGATGATGTCCTAAAGGTACGCCCACATTTAGAATCCCAAGTACCAAAAGAATTTCCTTCTGCGATGCACTACGTAAAGACAATGATAAAATTAGTATTGGAGGATGAAAAGGTGTGTATACCAAAACAGCCCAAGGACCCCAGCAGAAGAGGTAGAGAAAGTGTAGGCTGTAGTAGCAAGGAAGATTGCTACTTATGAAGGCCTACTGCAAGCCATCCATGATGAGCTGAAGAAATCCGATCATGCACTAATGATATGCACAACTCCAGATGCGCTGATCATGGTAAAAACATTGGAGGAAGATAATGAAGTGCAAAAGGCTATGAAGGATGCAACCCTAGGCCACGTTGAATGATTAATCCTGGTGAAGTAGAAGTGTGAGACACTAGCTGCGGCACATAGGCACCACATAAGGAAAGGTTAGATGAGCTTGGAAAGCTCATTGCTCAAAAGATGGATATATTGGAAGGGGTGCAAACCTCTATGTCAAGCGTAATGCTTGTGATATAGAATGAGTAGGGAAAGCTAACTATGGATGAGCTGGAGTCTATCATTGTAGACGTGCCAGAGAAGGTAGGAATGGCGTTGATAGAGTGGGAGAACTTGGAAGTAGATATAAAAGAGGAATATCTAGAGTTACTGCTTCAGAATGAAATGGAGGAGCCTGAGGCCTGAACATTTTTTTGTTGTGTATACCTTATTCAAAATTCTTTATTCAACCATTCTTTATTTATCCATTCTTTGTGTAAGTTTTGGACATCACCATTGTTGGGGTGACAATGAGATTAGTGTGGGGTAATGTTGATAAGAGAAAACACTTAGTAGAACTCACACATAGAGTCCATGGGAGAACAACACAGGAGCAAAGGTGCGAAGGTATAGGAAGGCGTCGCACGTGGAGGTGTAGAGTCAGACTTTTGGGACTTAGCGATTTTGGAGATCAGGGCTATTTTTAGAGGTTGGCGTGTGGAGCACACAAAGTGATGCCGAGACTTGCGTGCCACTCTTCATGGAGATTTCAAAGAGCATGTCAAATCACTCTTGCATGGACATAAGCTAAGAATAGATCCACCACTATAGTTAACTATCAATGATCTATAGATAGCATACTTGCATGTATGGCTATAGTTGTAAAAGGTGCGTGGCTATTATTAGCATGCGACCTATTTTGGTAGAGTTAAGTGGTGAAGGGCTAGTCCCCCACCCTATATATATGTAATGAATTACTTAGTAAGATATAGACAGGACACATACTGCTTTGAAGGGTTAGAGATACATGAGTGCATGAGACTGGATAATTATAACAGATCCATGCATGTGCATATGTTGGTATTGTATGAAGCTTTTGTACTATTGGTATGATGAATATATGAAGAATATTGGCCGAACAACAGTGTTTGATATGTTTTGTCATTGTATACTATTGTTATCATGATGATTTATACTTAAGTGCTTATAGATTTGGTATGGTGTAATGATGTATAGATGGATTAGTTTCTAAATATATGTTTGTTATACAAAGCAACCCTAAAGAGGGAATTGGTACCTTTGCATGCTTTGGGCAAGTTCTTAGCCTAGGTTGAGTGATGTGCCAGCGTGAGTGATGTGCATCAGCGTGACTAGATGAATTTCACTTTGAATATCACTTTGCAACCCAATCGCTGAAGCATACAAAAATATTTCTATGTATTCAACCTCCTCATGTGATGTAGGACACTGATCTTTTCTCAATTTGAAGTGTCAAGCCTTAGGTGTACTTATAGGTTTTTAATTTTGCAAATTAAACCTTTCCAACACCTAATTGATCTAATGCTTCGAGACAAATAAAACTTCCTATTTTTTCTATCTCTGTGAATTTACATGCAAAGGATTCTCTTTGTAGCTCCCAAATCCTTTATTACAAATGTGTGATCTAGATTTTATTTAAGCTCACCAATGTCCTACATACTAGATCCTACAATAATCATATCATCCCACGCTGATAACAAAATAATATAGCTCCCATTTCTAATCATCTTGAAATAAAAAAATGGTCGATTCACATCTCAAATAACCATGCTCATGTATGAAACTATCAAACCTCATATACCATTACCTTGGAGCTTGCTTGAGCCCATATATGCTCTTTTCAATTTACACACAAATCTCTCCTTACCCTTCACTTCATACCCAAGCGACCGATTCATGTAAATATCTTCCTCTAAATCACCACGAAGAAATTTTATCTTGAAACTAATTTTCTCTAAATGTAAATCCTCTACTACAACTAAACTCAATACAATACAAATAGAAGTCATCTTAACAATAAGAGAAAATATTTCACCAAAGTCAATACTTGCTTTCTATGCAAATCCCTTTACTACAAGCCTTGCCTTGTATCTCTTATGTCCACCCTCTTCTTCCTTGATCCTATAAACCCACTTGTTCTATAATGCTCTTTTACCTACTGGCAACTTAACCAAATTCCATGTCTGGTTCTGCTCTAAGGAGTCCATCTCCTCATTCATGCCATGCTCCCACTACTTGTGGGATTTATCTTGCATTGCTTCTTCAAATCTTTCTGGTTCACCACTATCAGTCAATAATAAATAAGACAAGGAAGGTGAAAATATTTCTAGAGGTCTACTTACCCTTTGTGACCTTCTCACTGAGATTTGGGGTGTCGAGAGGCTCAATCTACTCATCTTGTAGATTTGTATCTACTTCTAATAGTGAATGACATCGGTCACCTTCTGCTGATGCTGATTCGGCTAATCGATGATAGTCTGTCTCTTCTGTAACCGATGCCGATATAGGGGACCGATGTTAGTCAGGGGCAAACTGATGTTAGGTACTATGTAAGCATGTAGGTGTTAATTTTAAATATGAGAGTTCATTTTCATCCACAAAATTCTCCACCGGTTCACCTTTGGGTACCAAAACTTGATCCCTATACATTCTCTTTTCATTCCAATCAATGTCATGACTCTAATTATCTTAGAACCTTCTAAATCCTAAAATTGGAATCCGAAATCACCAGAGCCATAACCAATGAAAGTACATCTTTTGGATTTAGCATCCAATTTCTTTCTATTTTCCTTATCAATATGCACTAAAGCTTATGAGATAAATACTCTAAGAAAATAAATATCCACCTCTTTTCCGTCTAAGCTTCTTGGTATTCCACCATCCAATGCACTTGAAAGTCCATGGCTAATTAAATAAACTTATGTGTCTCTTGCTTCCACCCAAAACTATAATGACAATCCAATATGTATCCTCATGATTTTAGCATGTTCCATGATTTTCTTGTTCATTCTCTCTACAAGACCATTCTCTGTGGTGTTCTAAGAACTGTCCTTTCTCTGCATATACCATTTCTTAACAAGTAATCATTGAAAGACTTGCTGCAAGATTACTCACCACCATTTTCAGATCTAAGGAATTTTAACTTTGAATTTGATTCATTTTCCACAAGGGCTTTCCATATTTTAAAAGTTTCAAAAACATCATATTTATGTTTAATACAATAAACCCATACCTTTCTTGTGGCATCATCAATGAAAGTAACATAGTATTGGGATCCTCCATGAGAAGCTACCTAGGTTGGTCCCCACACATCTGAGTGTACAAGCTCCAATTTATTATTCTTATTTGTTGCCCCAACTTTGAGAAATATCACTCTCTTTTCTTTCCAAAAATAAAATGCTCATAGAAATAAATATCTACACATTTCAGATCTGATAACTTACCCTTTGCCTTTAAGATCTGCATTCCCTTTTCACTCATATGGCCTAGCTGATTATGCCACATGCTTGTATATGAATCTGAAGTAGATAGAACAGAAAAGGAATCAGTAATACAAGTAGATAAATAAAATGATCCTACCTTCTTGCCTCTTGCTACAACAAGAGATCCCTTGGTAACTTTCCAAGATTCGGCTATGAGTGTAACCATGCAACCAGTTTCACATAATTATCCTGTAGAAATTAGATTTCTTTTGAGGCTTGGAACATGCCTCACATATTTCAATATCCATGTGTTTCCATTTTGTAATGCAAGATGAACTTCACCTTTACTATTAATATTACATGGTTCATCATCTCCTAGATAAACATGCCCAAAATGACCCTGGACATATTTTATGAAATAAGCCTTATTAGGGTTTACATGGAAAGAAGCTCCTGAATCTAAAATCCATGACTTAATTTTATTATTTAAGGAGATAATTAAGACATCTTGCATTACCTCTTTACCTTTCTATGGTAAATTCTCTTTTTTCCTTGAACCAACAATCCTTCTTTGCATGTCCTTTCTTTCCACAATTCCAGTAGGTTATTCCTCTACCTATGGATTTAGATATGTCATTCTTAGACTTTGATTTCCCATTATTCTTGCTCTTGGATCTCTCCTTCTACCTTCCCCTAATTTCTACATTCAAAGCATTCCTAGATGATAATTCTCATGTACTTTTCCTACGTATTTCTTCATTCAAGATTATACTAACCACATCATCAAACTTTAAAACATTAGTAGCAGATGCTATATTACTAATAACCATTACCAAGTTATCCCAACTATCTAGAAAAGAGCATAATAATAAAAGTGATTTCACTTCATCCTCAAATGGAATACTAACTGATTTTAATTGATTTACAATAGACTATAAATAATTCAAATGACTTGATGCAGATCCACCTTCTTGCATCTTTAAATTAAACAATTTTTTCATCAAATAAAATTTATTTGAAGCACTAGGTTTTTCATATATATTTGCTAAAGATTTCATCAACTCTACTGTAGATCCTACTTCAGTAATATTTGAAGCCACAGATGCTTCTAGACTCAATCTTATAGATCCCAAAGCCTTTCTATCAAGAATTTTCCATTCTTCATCAGTCATCTTTGTAGGTATTTCATTCTCATCCAACGGTAAGTATAGTTATTTCTAATATAGACAATCCTCCACCTACATCTTCCATAATTGATAATCACAGACCACCAAATTTATATACCATGGATTTGTTTTCTTCTCCCATTGCTTTTCTCCCACTCAATCAGAAAACCCTCTGTGAGTAAATCTTTCAACACACACAACCCTCAAACAAAGAAGATCTGATACCAATTTTTGGGGTTAACACACCAGTTGTATAGATATATTATTCAGATCTAAGCATATAAACAATCAATACAGAAATAAACAAGAAGAAAAATACACAAGATTTAACGTGGTTCACCCGGTGGGGTACGTCCACTAAGAAAAAACCAATTTATTATCATAGAGGAAATATAATGAATAATTTCAATCTTTCACACCTTGGATGTCATGTAATTTCTTCTCCACATATTTCTCTTTTTATCTCTAAAGGAAACTTCTCTTAATTCTTGATGAGTTCTCTCTCTTCTAACCCTAGCTTTATGCTTATATATGCATATACAATCTTGGGGCATTTTAGCTATGTAATTTTAACCATTAGATTCACTTTACAACTAAATATAAATCTAATTCCCACAAATTAATTAGAGTAGTCACACATAGGCAACCGCGATCTTTGGTTAGCCTTAAGCGATACCGATTCCTCCTTGTGCAGTGATATCGGTCCTTGGGTGATCGATGTCGGTTCGTCAAGCGATGGTAGTTACCGTGTATTCTAGCAAGTATGTAAAATCATGCCGGTGAAGCAATTAAGATTAAAAAACTCAACACTGGTGGATGACCAATTTTGTGTCCCCAAAGATCGTCAGAAGCACCTTAATCCTTTTCTTCTCTGCAATAAAAAGACCATGCACTAATGCTTCATATTTTTCTACATTATTAGAGCATGTAAATTATAACCTGTGTGAAAAGAATAAATTCTCATCCTTGGGGGAAATGAGAACAACTACACGTGCCTACACCATTTCTTCTTGGAGCAGTCAAAGCACAACTTCCACATACTAGGATTTTCTTTATTTTTATTGAGCGTGCGTGGCAACACACCTTCTCCTTCAAGGATGACGTAAGTACCAAGCTCAGATTTTAAAATATTCAAGCTCATCAACATATGGATCCAATTTGTTGTTCCTTTCTACCCACTCATCTAACACTAAGTCAGGTAGAGGGGGAGGAACATGTTGCTCTTCAGAAACTCGAAACTGTTCTTCTTAGATTAGGAAATTGGCTTGGAAGGGGGATGTGTCATATGAATCAACATGATAGGAGAATATTGAATCAGCTTGTATGGTAGACTAGGTACCATACCTTGTCTTGAGTAACATATAAGACCAATCAGAAGAGAAGTAACCACCCAATTTAGCAATAAAATCCCTTGATAGACCTAAGGTAAACAAAGGAGGTAGGTCAAATATTGACACATATTGAGTTATAGTGAGGCTTGGACATGCATGGAGGATTAACTCAAGATCCTTGATGAATCCTAAAGTGGTAACAATTGATCCATCAAGCTCCGGAATCCTTTGGATAAAGAGGTGTACTTAAGGCCCGGACATCAACAATTTTCTTTGGCATGAAGTACTAAGATCCGAGTCAATCATACAATTTTGCACAAGGTGTTTACATATGATCAAGGACATATAGAAAGGTGTGATTTTGACAACCTTACTTACTTGCTTCTCCTCGGCTGATAGCTATTGAAAACAACACACATTTTTGGACAATTGGATTAGTATGTGGAATTTGGGATAGAGCTTCATGCAATAAGTCACACCGAGATGGAATGGATGGGGTATCCCACACTCGTGGCATTTATATTGGTCTTCTTCATTTGGTCCACAATGTTGAAAGGAAGGCCCATTGACTTGTGCATTTTGGGCACAACAACATCCTTTCTTATTTGTTCATGCGCAAAGGTAGGGGCCTTAACTTACACGAGAGGGTTTACATACCAAAGGAGGGATGCGTGTTGCTTATGTTAGAGCATTACATAGAACATCGCGCACAAGAGTTTGCACATTTTTACTATTGGATGCCTTGTTTACATCTCTTTTCTTTTGAAGATTGACCTATGTGATAGGAGCTGAAGGTTGTGTGCATGAGTCCAACATTATCTTCTTATACCTTATATTATCAACAACTTGGGCACGCGGTCCGTCAGATCTGTTTCTAGTTTGATTGATTACGAAGTCTTCGATGCCAAAGAAAATTAGGTTGGTGTATGGAGAAGCTTCTAATTTTTCTTGATTATCTACTTCAGCTACACTAGTCAAAGGCTCACGGTTGGAATAATTTTGGATCATGTAGGCTTGCACGCACATGGAATTCGACGTGATGATATTGACTATGAGGCATATTGCAAGGAAACTCCATTCGAATCTTGTTCTAGATTATTTTGAATTGGAACCAGTGCTTAGCTTGCAATGAGTGCAGGAAGAGGTTGTGTAGAAGGGATAACTTGTAATGGCAGGTGCGCATTAGCATGCCATATATTATTTTGTTGGTTATTCCCATATATCGGTTTGCATCTGACTCCACCAAGGCTAATTATTTTGGCTTTGATTATACCCTTGATTAAAAATATTTCAAGGCTTGTGTGTGCTACTTCTCTAAAGATATACCTTTATTGGATAATTTCCTAATCAAGGCCTTCATTTTTCATTTTCCTTTTTACTCATGCGGGATAATAGGATTTGGATGTAGCAGTTGAGTGATCTTCTCGGGAATGGGAGCAATGGAAGGTTGGGGTGTGTGAGAAATATCTAGGAATACGGGTGTGGGTGGTCTAGCGGCTAAATTTCCCACCTGAATGAGACTATTTTCTGACCTTAATGCAATGTTATAAGAAAAAAGTAAGGTTCTACCCCCATGGAATGAATCATGACTGAGATGTCACTATTTAAAGCCCTTAGATAATACAAGAAAACATGTTGGGTTGTAGGCCTTACCACTTGAGGGATTCTGTCCTAGGTCTTCTAAAATCTGATATTGAAATCAATCATTTGTTCATTGGGTACCCTCTTTGTTGTAGTCAGTTTCTCCACCAGTGATAGGTGATCTGACTTGTATTAAAAGTAATTACATAGAGCTATTCCAAGCTCATCCTAGGTGGTAATAGATACAGGTCTCAAACCTCTATACCATTGAAGCACTTTCCCTTTGAATGAGGTTGCAAACAAACGATTGCTACATCATCATGCGTGATTAGATAGACAGTACACATTTGCTACATTCGGATGTGCTCAACAAGGGTGACTTGATTCTCACTAGTAAAGTATGGAATTATTTTGAGAGCGGTTCTTTGGAATATCATGTTGCACATTCGAGAATAAGGGGGTTACGCTAGTGAAGTTGGAAAAGTTCCTCGGAGGAGGAGGTGGTGTAGTGCCATAATAGTTTACACAAGTCGCAAGAGGTGGAGTAGAAAGCACATGGCATGTTGGAGATGAAGATGCGTGCACGAAAGCTCTACTATGTGTTCTTCTTGGAGAAAGTTAGAGATAATCAAAGGATTCTTCAGCTATTGCACTTTGTCTCGTATGCACTCTTCTCATGAAAGGTGCTTAGGACTACTAAAAACAATAGATTTAGAAGTGTTGGGAGTTTCAGATGTGTTGAAATGAGCCTCCAAAGGCTGGAAATTGTAAGCCACACATCAGAACTTAGAAATAATGAAATTTAAACTTTTAATATTGGACCCTCCTGTGCATGCTAGAAACTGTTGGAGCTCAAACTTGCACATGTATTAGATCACATTGAAATGAGTCATTGAGGAAACAATATGAGCTGTCTCCAAGTTGTGGGACCTTGCGTGAGTTGAGACATACCTACAAAGAAGTCTAGTTCCTCTACCTATTTCTACAACTATTGTTATTCCCAATGCTTTGGAAAGGAAATCCTAAGCTAACATGTGAAGGGACCAGGGATAGAAGGATATGCATAAAGGGAAAACTAAAACTAACGGAGATGATAACACTAGAAAGAAGGGGGATGAATGTGATCATATTTGGGCAAAAATAAAGTAAATATGCACAGAGGAAGGGTAGACATGCATAACATGAACCAAAACACATAATGACACTCATTTTCATGGGACACGGTTAGAAAAGGAGTTGTAAGGGACATGAGATAACAAAATAGGCACTCAACATGGAAGAAATGCAAGGAAGAAGAATAAAAATAGGTTAAGGTAGAGAATAACCACAAAACAATGCTTCTATTACTTCAAAAATGCACAATCAATTACAATGGCATATGAGGCTGATATCCACATGAAAATACCAGATCTAAAGGTCTGTAACTCAAAATGCAAGGCAATGAATATATAAATTGAAATAATCCCACCCTTAGTAATGAGTAATTCTCTTACATTTATAGATGAATGGATGAGAGAAGGGGAGGAGAAGGAGGGAAAATCTGATTTGAAAACTCAACCACCAATAACCAACAATGAATGCCTATAAATCCTCTTGTAAATCCATCAAATATGCTTCTCCATGTATATTTAGTATGTGGGAGAAGGAAAGGGGCAACATGTGAATCAAATCAGATGGTTGGAGCAATTAGATATTGATTTAATGGCATGGGAGATGTTTTCTAACTTCTTACCTACCCAATCCCACTGAAATTTGAACTTGAGTGATCTAGAGTGTAACCCACGTCATCAGATATTTTGTCATCTTCTACCAAGTATCACACTTTATTTGGTTGTAAGGATTTGGTGCCCTATTTACATGCTTTAGAAGGTTGCATGTGGTTCACTCAATGTCTGACAGTACACGTGGCATAGGAACTAGCGTAGAGGAAGGTGCAACAAAGCATGAAGGAAAGAAGTGCAAAAGAATAAAGTACAAGGATGCACATGAAAGTGATGTGCATGGGAGGAACATAAGGAATACATACAGGAGGAACATATGGAAGTGGCGCAATCATTACAAGATAATGTGTGGCAATAAGGAAGGGGGCACGTGATGCAAGGGACTTAGCTAATTTTGGGGAACAAGTCTAAGGTGCGCGCGAAGGTGCCCGAACTATTGGGAGGAATGAGAATGCATTGAGAGTGGGTAAAAGGAAAGATGGAATTGATGGAAAGCACAAAGAAAATGGAGAGTGTGGAAGGGTGTGCAAGGAACGAAGCCAAGGTAGCATGCCAAGAGAACAATTGAAGTCAGGTAACTGCGATGTAGAACCTCATAGCCAAAATGGAAATAGAAGTTGTCCAAATAACTAGGGGAGTTATTTTAGATAACAATCATATTGATACACATGTATACCTTGTTGATTATAATGTTTTTCAAGAACATGGATATGATTAAAATGATGGATATAACTTGATATCTAATGATGATTTTTAGTTACAAGTTCACCACATGGAGAAGAACATGTAGAGATATAAGGAGCTATTTGAAATAATGGTAGCTGATGTGCCTAGTCTGGAAAACTATGTCCATGTGTTGGTCCACTACCAAGATGATATATCCCACAAAAAAGCTAGAGGTAATGGATTAAAATTTGAATAATGATAGAGTTTATTGATGAGATGGAGGCTAATAAATTTGGTTTTAAATAGACCTGTCAATGGGGAAACCCTTCACCACCATCAAACAATTTTCCCAATCATCCACTTGAATCCTTGCATCCCTCTCAGCCAGGGTTTCATACTCCTAGTTTTTTCTCAGCTCTTGTAAAGAATGTTTCTCCTCGCAAAGTAGATAATATACCTCCTCTACCATGTTAAACTCAATAAAATCAGTCAAGAGACCAATCCTTCCCCATTCTATGGGACTAAATTCATGTGTGTACGAGCCTCATGATGAAACACTTGAGAAATTTTAGCTATCATCTAGGATTCTCCAACCCAAATAAAAGTTTTATCTAATCCTCAAGAACCTCATGATGAACCATGTCCAAATCATGATGAATTGCATACCAACCAATAGTTTAAGTGGCCAACCACTTGGTTATCATGTTTCAAGTCCTTACTAAATTGGAAGCTAAAATTTTTGTTTCAAGTGCAGATGATCTTCATCTTTCTAATAAAAAAGATGCATGATTATGCTTTGATAGGAAGCCTAAGGAGGAACCAAATAAATAAGACCATCTGTAACATCTTAGAGTTTGGAAGAAAGAATTTGAGATTAAAATGATCCTTCAAATATTACATGAATTAAAATCAGCTGAGATAAAGGAGAAATCGATACAAGGGATGAAGAAGAGATTATAGAGAGCTTCTCTCTCTTCTTTGAAGGTGAATATTTTGACAATATTTTTCTTCATGAATGGGATCAAATTTAGAGACACCTTTGGGGCTAGGAAACACCATATTTCAATATGAGATAGAGGATACTAGACTAGGCCTTCAAGAGGAAATGGTTGAGGAAAGAATTTTCCAAGAAAATGAGATCAAAAGGTAGTTTCACTCGTAAACAAAAAATCTATGCACTTAGGTACATTTCCAGGTCCTAAAGCATACTACCACCATCACCTAAGCTTACACAAAGGCACAAGAGCATTACAAGGCATACATCTAGCACATCCATATAAGGGATAATGGCTACAAATATCTACATACACAACATAGGAAGGGATTTTATTCTATTTCATCACACACATTCTACATACTCAGTACAATTAGATCTAGCTCACTATCATCATACAACTTGCATAAAGGAAACCTAGGGCATCATTTCACACACAAGCACAAAGAACTACATGGAGTCTGAGATGTAGTGCAACACTCAGTTATAAGTTCACTCTTTGGGTGACCTTCACGGTCATTCGACTCCCCATTTTGTATCTTTTCAATAGATTTGATGTGGTTTGTGGGCATGTACATCTAGTTGTCTACTTTAAATGTTTTAGGTATGAATGACTACATTAGAGAAAAAATAGAGTGATAAAAGAGGATAATAACAAAGCTATTCCAACATAGAGAAGATCAAATCCCAAGCTTTTGAGTAGACACAAGCACCCGGTTCAAGAACTAATGACTAAAGTGCTCTTGTCCTCTTGTGGGTGCTTCTATCCAAGCATAGTCTTAAGTTATCAAACCCTCACCAAGCTTGTTCGACATTATTCCTAGTATGTTCCAATAGATACTCAATCCGGATCACTTCCAAGTTGTGCATAATCAGCTAAGTCATCTTCCTCTCCCACTTACTTAGGGTTTTACATTATTGAATGCTTATTTACTTGTGTCTTACTATAATTTATTTCTTGTATATCATAAATTGCAGTAGTTACTATGAAATAAAGGTTTAATTCACTTTAGTTTAAATCATTAGGTGAACCTAGATGTTTGAACCCTACCTTACTTGAGCCTTCATTTTATGCATGTCACCCGTAGTGGTAATTTTGGTCCTCTTGAGCATATTTAGCTTTCTCCACCTGCATGTTAGCACTCTAAACCAATGGTTTATGACAATACCCTAATTAACTCAACCAACATTCCTCTAGAAAACATTGAATCTTCTGATAGTGAACACTCTTACGATGAGAACATTAATTTTGATCATGAGCAACTTGAAAAGCTCACTAACTTTCATTCTTCTTTACGTGATCACCCCACACATATTCCACATGTCCTCAATGATTTACTTATTTTCAAAAATATCTAGAGATGCTATCACTCTCCCTCTCATAGGTTTCTCCTCAGCTGTCATGACATCTACCCCACCTTCTACCATTCCGATTTCTATTTCTATAACCACTGATCCTCTTCTCCATCTTAATACTTCCCCTACACAACCATGATCCTCTTTTGGAACCTATGAGCTAACCTCATTATACAATGATTTGAAAACCCAAATTTTCCAATTACAACAAGCATCTTTATCCATCTCTAAATTCCTCACTTCTCCTTCATATCCCTTTCACACCCGCCAACTCCTCTTATTTGTTTCCTCCTAACTTTTCACACCTAAGTTTCCTATGTTCAATGGTTATGGCAAACCTCGGGAACACCTTTGCTCCTTCCATGTTTCATGTCTTGACTATATTGATGATCTTACACTATTGGATAAGTTATTTTTGGAAGCTTACACGACTATGTTATGCAATGGTTCTATGATCTACTTGTCCATTAGGTAGACTCTTTTATAACGCTAGTAGATGCATTCCTTTCTCATTTTTCTATAAATATCGAGCACTAAGATATCCTATGCATAACTAGCTAAAATCAAACAAGGATCCAATGAGCATCTTACGGACTATGTCTTGCACTATAAGAACAACCTTGCTAAAATGACCAATGTCCTCATTGATTTTGAATTGCAAGATCTATTTGTTCAAAGTATTTTTCCTCCTCTACGAGAGAGTGTAATTTTTGAGACATCTTCTTCCTTTGATCAATTATGCCACACACTCAAATTACACGAAAGTAAATTTTTACCTACGGGAAAATTAAAGTATTATGATATTTCTTACTCATATTCCAACAAGTTTCAATCTAAATCCACATTCAATCCGTTTTCTAATCCTACCGATGATAAAGCTACGATCAACATTGTTTCTCCAACAACAAAGCTTCAATTATAACCCATGAGACACACTTTTAATAGGCTACTTTATACACCTCGGTTCTTATTACCATGGCTCATTGAAATCCATCTCATTACTATCCCTCCACCCCTCAATCTCGATCCCTCATGACCACATGGCCATAATTATGATGAAAATACACACTGTGATTACCACCAATGTAATGGGCACTCTAATGATTATTGCTTTAAACTCAAACATATTATTTAATCTAGATCTTAGATTGTATGAAAGATGAACTAAACAATAACTATGATAATATTAACCATACAAGAGCCAAATTTAGTTATGTCTAATGCCATTATCCAACCAATATACTCCATTACATTAAATATTGTAAAAACATAAGCTTCTTACACTATATCAGTATCTCCATGAGTCATGTGTATGTCAAAACCAACAACACAACTCTACAATAATTCACCACCACACTAAACTACACAAATCAATACATATTTATAGGGGTGGGGACTTTCCCTTCACCACCCATGCACTTCTCAAAATAGGTCACATGTTGATAATAGCCATGCACCTTTACAATAGTATGCACAACATGCAAGTTCTCTAACAATAGATGTCCTATAGTTAACTCCAAGTAGAAATCCTATTATTAGCTTAAACTATGCATGGCACTTATCTGCCGCTTGTTCCCAAAATACCATTGTGTGGAGCACAAGTCTTCATCTCTATGTGTGCTTCACACGTTATCTCTCAAAAAATAGTCCTTATCCACAAAAATGGCTAAGTCCTGATCCAAAGTGTTCTAGCACGTGTTTCCTTTCCTATCTTCTGTGCCTTCAAATGTGCCTTGTTCTGCATGTGCATCCATCCACTGTGTGTGTGTCTTCTCCTTAGCTTCATTAGAGAAACAAATTTTTCTACTCAACATTACCCCACACTAAAGTACATTATGTCATCCAAAATGGGAATTATTTCTTGATGTCTCCATCAATAAAGAATAAGTAATGAAAGAATGAATGAAACACTACACAAAAGAATGAATTTGAAGTTTACTCAGTTACACCCCTCTTTTTGATTGGAAGGATTAACTCTGGATATTCAGTTTTGATTTCAGCCTCCAAGGTCTGTCAGTCACTTAGCACATTCCTTGTTTTCTCAGAATATCGGTGGTTATGGCATCCAATTCATCTGAGTGATCTTCTCTTTCTCATTTTTGTAGCACATGAGGACAACATTGGCCATACCTGAAACATTCCTTCCATGAGATCCATCTTTTTGATATGAGTTTCCCAATCTCATCAATTCTATCCTTGTGTGGATCTAGGCTATTGTGAGGGCCTCACACTTTTGTTTTACCAGTGCTAATATTTTTACATGCACCAAGTGTTTCATCTTTCATTTCCTTTATAAACTTCATTGTCCTCTACTATAGTTTTAATCCTTATTATGGCTATTTGGTGCCACACATAAATTGAGAGCTTGGTCAGCTTTCTTCAGCTCATCTTTCAAGGTTTGGAGAAAAGCCTCATAAGTTGAAACTTTTCTAACAATATTGGCCCTTGCTCTTGTTGCTTCTTGTTAGAATATTTTGGTGTGGGCATTCAAATTGGTCCATCATCTAATACCAAATTGACCAAAGTTAAATAATGCATAGTAGAAGGAAATTTTTAGGAACTTGAGATTCTAGATGAGGCCTTGTTTTAAGAATGTGATCACCAAGCTCCTCAGCCATGTTAATGAAGGCCTCATTCTTTACCTCTTCTCATTCCTTCTCTTCTTTTAAGTGTGTTATCTCTACAAGTTTTATCCTTGTTATCTTCAAGTAGTGCTCGAATGGTGGTGGCCTTATCAATGTTCCTCCACCACCTCAACAAATACCTTGACCAAGGCATTGTTGACCTTACTCATCGAAGACATTATAGTAGGTTTTATTGTCATGTGTGTGCCTTTGTGGTGCCTTCTTCACTCTGCGTGAGACACATGACTCTTCACACACATCAAAATATGGTTCATCCATATGAGTTCTGCATGGACCAGGATATTTCTTCCTTGTGCATGTGTAGTAGCCATATCTGGATCCATCAGCTCCCACCCATATAACTCTTTAGGCCCACATGATGCTTGAAAATGGGTGCGGATGATTTTTCTCGTGTCTTCACATAGCCCATATTAGGGACAACATATTCTTCACTTTTCCTCTCTCTTTTTGTCCTTGGCCCCTTAGGAACTTGGGTGCTAGGTCAGAGTTGGCCCTTCTCCTTCTGAGTAGTAATGGGTGCACTGTTGGGTGGCTCACCCATAACTTCCTCTACTTCTTTCACCCCTTCCTCATCATTCTCATCTCCTCATCCTAGGGCTCTTCTGCATCTTAGGTTGAACTAGGGTTCTGGCACGCTCTCCCCGACTCCTCCTCCTCATCATCTTTAAGCTTCAAACTTTCTTCTCTTCTTTTTCTCGGGTGTTTCTTTTTAGGGGAGAGTTGAGGTGACCTTCGTAAAGGTTGGGATGTCCATGTGCCTTGGGTTCTAGTTCTTCTAAACACCCTCTTGAACTAGTGTTCCTCATGGACTGTGTTTATGTCCAAGTCTTCCTCTTCTCCTTGCTTGTTGTGGAGGAGTATCTATGCACTCACTTTCTGCTTTGTCAGTGGGCTGCCTCCGGCCTCTGTGGTCTAAGCCTCCACTATCCTCATTGAGTTCTTCTTCCTCATCTTCCTCTAAGGTTGAGGTAGGATTTGGAGCTGCCACATTTTCAACTGTATGCTTTCCTTTAGGTGGGCCTGGGAGCATGAACTCATTCTCCACGTATTGGCCCTTTTCCAATCTAGGCTTAAGTTGGAGATAGATAAGCATGCGGCCCCACTATCCCCAATGGCCAAACTTATTGGCTTCATACTTATAACATCATAAATAAGCCTCTCAATGTAGGTAGATTACCTGGATAAACATAAGTTTTTCTTAAGGTATGGTAGTCACAGTCTACCTTGTCACATTGTAGCTTAACCGGTGTGCATGTCGGTAAACCTATGTACTACTTCTGGAAGAATCATGTTGTGAAGGCGTATGGTAGTTTGCACCAGGGACTCCATGTCCCATCCTTCATTGTGAACCGTGTGATGCAAAAATGTTGATATACCACAAATTGCATGACCTTTCCCACCACTGAGGGTAGCTCCTTTGGAATATGCCATTCCTCCTCAAAGGCCACATGAAGTTGGTCATACCATAACTCTACCCTTTCTTGAATGGACCACTCATTGATCCTTCACATAAATATTTTCAAACCTCTCTGTGAGGGACTTATTTTCCATAGGGTATTCCCAAATTTTATTGTTTGGCCCATCGGGCACTCCAATTTCTACAAACACAAGTGATAACAAGATAGCACCAAAACTTATCTTCTCACCTATGTGTGCACTTCCTCAATGATTATATCTACTATGTACCTTAGCTAAGTTGTAAACTTCTCCTTGTGAAATATTCTTAGCAATGTGTAGCCACATGGTGTTCACTTGTGACCACCTTTCTGATCATTCAACTTGGTGAGTAAGTGTGTGACCACTGTATCATAGGGTACTTCCTCAACTTGTAAATATCCATCCCGCATGTGGACCCTTTGTATATCCCAACTCCTTGTTGGTGGCCATGACAGTTGCCTTATCAGTTAGATCATTGCTAACCTCTATCCTGTGCCCTTTAATCCTATCAATGTAGAAATTAAGGGTGTTGTGATCCTCACCCGCCACCCAAAAAGTAGAAGAAGTCCTCATGGACTCTGCTCATCAGCCACCGGTATAGATTCTCTAGTTTTCCAAAGTATGGGAGTTCATATAGCTAGTACACCCCTACCTTCTTTAGAAACTTCTCTCCAGCATCATCATAAACTGGCATGTCATCAACCATTCACTTGTTGGTCTTTCTATTCAACAAATATGTCCAATTCCTCCTTGTTCTCGGTGGTGTGATGTTTGTAGTCACACACCTTACACTACTGTGGATATGGGAATCCCAATCCCATCGATAATTACTTCTTTTGGATACTACATTTCTAAAAAATTACTTTGGGAGCATCCTCGACCTTGGTTTCTACCTTCTTCTTCCCCTTTGTTCCTACTCTAGGTGCTTTCCTCGGTGCCATGATAAGAAAAGTTGCACCTTTTTCCTCTGTCAAGCAAGCTCCCATGCCCCCTAGCTTGAAATCACGTGCCTAGGTCAAAACCATGTGCCCTAGCTCCTTCTCAACCCTAGTGCTTTATTTCTTCTCTCTGCATGCTTCTTACTTCACTCAAACCCTTCTCGAATGGGGACGTAAGCCAATTTTGTGCACAAATCTACTCTCCTCGCCTAGTTTCTAGACATCTCTCTACACCTCAACGCATTTTTCTTGGTTTGGTCACAACTAGCTCACTCGAATACTTGTGATCACAAAGGTAGAAATGAACCCACATCACATGTCTTTATATAGAGTTGGGAAAATTTATCACATTTATTTCTCCTTTACCTACCACCATTGATCCTCTCATTAATTGACCATTTTCCCAATTTTTTGTGATGATACACCTACGTGCCACAACTATAACCTTCTAGTGTGCCTTCCTACCTTTTGGCTACAGACCTCCTTCTATGCACTTCCATGCACCAAAGTACCTCACCATTGTGCCTTCCTCTAGTAGTTTTTATGGCCCACGTAACTTACCTCACGTTATATTATGCATTCATTTCATTTCTAGCTATGGTCTTCTTTAGGAGCAATTTTCTTTCTAGCAACACCTTTTCATACTATCTACACTTTTTAACAAGAGAAATCACATGTAACAAGTATTTTCTTATGTGTACCCATGTTTGAATGAAAACCACCCCACACCAAGGGTATGTGCAGTCCTCTGTGCATAAAAACACTTTAGATTGTGATCAACTTTGGTGCGCAAAAATGCTTATTACACAAAACACTGAACTAAATTGACAAAGCATAGCGATGAAGAAGGAAACACATTAAAGGAAATATAGTAAGGAAATCTATACTAAATGGAAAATATTACCTTATTACAAACACCAAGAAGGCTTATTTATAGTAGGGCTTCAACCTACTCCCGTTGAAGTAACGGGTAACCATGTTCCATCAAGTGCCTCTAACTAGAAAGCACTTGATTCAAGTATGTGAGTGATAACATACGGTCCCAACCAATGCACCTTAAGCTTTCTGGGTGGTGCATAAAACTTTGAATCATAAAGAAGCACCATCTGCCCAACCTCAAGCTTCTTTTCCTTGATGTGTCTATCATGCCATGCCTTTTTGTCTAGCCTTTTCCTACTTTTGACTCCAACGTGTTATGGCGCGCCTCTCATCCAACTGTATTAATTTGTCAATTCTTTCTTCCAATGCTTTCTCATCAGCTAGACCTCTCGTGTGTGCAATATACAAAGAAGGTAACATAAATTCTATGGGAAGAACTACTTCTACATGCCAAACACCAACTGAAAGGGTGTGGCCTTATTCAACCTTTTGTA
This sequence comes from Taxus wallichiana var. yunnanensis, assembly GCA_018340775.1. Taxonomy (NCBI): domain Eukaryota; kingdom Viridiplantae; phylum Streptophyta; class Pinopsida; order Cupressales; family Taxaceae; genus Taxus; species Taxus wallichiana. Next base: position 39,642,266 of record CM031244.1, read on the forward strand.
GGTTGTTCTATATGCCCAAAGTACAACAAAACTTTATCATCCCAATCTTTCCTTCCAACATCACAAATTTTTGTCAAGGTTTGGCTCAATATCTTGTTGAAGGCCTCAATAGTCCCATTTTCTTGAGGGTGATAGGGTGTGGTCTTGTGGTGTGTGACCATAAATTCATCCAATAATATCTTGATTGTCTCATTCAAGAAATGTGTGCCCCTATCACTTGTCAAACTCAATGGACATCCATACCTAGTAAGAATATTTTCCCATAAGAACCTTTGTTGTTGTAGCCATTGTACAATCCTTTTTGTAGGTTGTCTTCTACCCACCTTGTAAGATAATATGTACAAGTGATGATGTAGCGTGATCAGTTCTACGTGTGGCTAGGGAAATAGGACCCACAAAGTCTATTGCCCATTTTTCAAATGGCTCTACACTAGTAATAGGCCTTAAAGGCATTTCATCTCTTTTCCCAGGTTTTCCAAGGCACTGATAGTGATCACATGCCTTACAATACTCCTTACAATCCTTGTACAAGGTTTCCCACCATAAACCAATGAGTAGAATCTTTGTGCGTGGTGGTGTCACCTACATAGTGTCCACCTACAATACCACCATGAGCCTCTTCCATGATTTTCATGTGCTCATGCTCTAGTACACACCAACATAATACTTCATCTCATCCTAGTTTGTATAGGTCACCACTGATCAACATGAAAGGTGTGGCATGAATTGCAAGTTGTTTCTTTTCCAAGGATTTCATTCCTTCTGGCACCATACCTATGCGTAAAAAAAGACAACAATATCCTCAATTCAAGGGTGCACATGGTTTAACCTATACAACTGTGCATCTGGCATTGTATCTTCAATTTTTTTCATGTCCTCTCTGATTGAATTCTTGATAAGTGGTCTAGACCAAAATTTTTTTCCTGGCTTTACCATGACTATAAAATCAAACTCTTGGAATAATAGAACCCATCGACATATGCCCCCTGTAAAATGGGCTTATTTACCAAGTATTTCAATGCCATGTGATCTATATAGAACACAAAAGGTGTTTACTAACAAGTACTATCTAAACTTATGCAACACATAAATCATTGACAAGGCCTCACGCTCTATAGTTGTATAATTTATTTCAGAGAGTCAACTTTCTACTAGCAAAATAGATAGGATGATCTATAATACCTTCTCTAGGATGAGCTAATACTATGCCAATGGCCATGCTAGAGGCATCCACATGTATGTGAAAGGTTGGTTCCATGAGGGAAAAGCATAGAATAGGCGTCGTAGTAAGCCTCTCCTTCAATGCTTCAAATGTGCGTTGTTGTTGTGTTCTCCCCAATAGAATGTCCCTTTACCTTTTAATAACTCCTCCAAGGGTGTGGAAATCTTAGCATATCCTTTGATAAATTTTTTGTAATACCCTGTGTGGCCCAAGAATCCATGCACCTCACTCTCTAATTGGTAGGCTCCTCTAGGCCTAAGATAACTACAACCTTGGTTGGATCTACTAACAAACCCTCCTTGTAGATGATATGCCCTAGTAGAGTTCCAAAAGGTGTAGAAAATACACACTTCTTGATGTTTAAAGAGATGCTTAACTATCTGCACCTCTCAAACATTAATCAAAAATTGTCACAATGATCCTTGACAAGCCCATATATTGTCCAATCATCAAGTAAACCTGTAAGAATTTGTGAATAAAATCCTAGAATGCTTGAACCACAATGTGTGAAAATACTGCAGGTGTTTCTTAGTCCAAAGGGCATCACCATGTATGCAAAACTTCCCCATTCAGTGGTGAAAGTTGTTTTCTCTTGATCCTCCTTTGTAATTCTTACTTGATGATACCAGAGAATCCATCTGTAAAAGAGTAAATTTTCACCCTGCAACACCTTCTAATATTTCCTCGGTGAAAGGTGTAGGAAAAGGATCAATCACACATGCAACATTCAGCTCCTGTAGTCCACACAAATCCTAATCCTAACCATCTTTCTTTATATTGATTACCATGGGGCTAACCCACTCTGATTCTTCTAGGGGCTTAATGATGCCAGATTTCAACATCTTGTCAATTTCTTCTTTAACTTTTATGCGTAGGTTAGGGTTCATCCTGTAAGGTCTCTTCCTAACCGGGCATGCACCTTCCTTTAACTTAATCTTCATCTCACCCAAAGACTCATGCACTCCCTTTAACTCATGGTAGCCCCTAGGAAATAAGTCCTGGAAATTGCGTAGTAACTCAATTATCTTAGCCACTTAGAATCAGACCAATAGTCTCCAATTATGGCCTCCTTAGGTTCAACATCCATGCCAATGTTCACTTTCTTGGTCTTCATAGGTTCATGATAGGGTGTGTGCCTTCTTATCCACACTTTATCTAAAACCTGTGCATACCCTCTGAATGATCTATGTCCAAATTTTCTACTTCTTCCTCATCATCCACTATGTAGACCATATTTCCTTTCTCCTTCTCAAGGAAAAGCGTGCTCAAGTAGTTTGGCATCTGTCTCATCTACTTCATCAAAAAATGTGCTCCTAGGTCTGCCTCACCAAATAACTCTGAATGAGTTCTTTCAGCCTTTGCACTATCTCCCATAGTCAATCACTCCATAACTCGTAATGCCTCTTTCACGGAGGTTTAGTGGAGAAGTAGTCAAAAGTATGGATCATTCCTATAGTCAAGTCTTGCCAATTTCTAGTCTCCTATGTAGCTCCACATAAACATACCAAGCATGTGCATAACCTCAAAGTGAAATAAAGTTTGTGCACCCACAATGAAAGGTGGTAAATCTTCCTGACCCCTCTATCCAGAGTCTCTCACACTATTGAATGTGGTGTTGAACAGGATGATTACCATGATATATGTAGATTTGAGTAGGTGCATTGCTCTGAGAAATTGGGTTGTTAGAGAAATTCTCACTTCATTCCATTCTATGAGATTATCCTATGAACCATCCACCAGCACGTTGTTGTCCGTATAGGTATACACTAACATATTTCTTCTATCCACTTGATCCTTCCATTGTTCTTCCATGGTACATGCAGGAATACCTCAGGGTCTCCTTCTCTAGTGTACCGGGGTATAGAGTTGTTACTTATCTCCTAACATACAAGAGTGTCTACCTTATGCATGCAGATGCACTTCTTACTTCATGCCCAACCATCTCGTAAGTTCCATGTGCCCAATTATCACAAGAAATACTTGTAGTATCACTAATGGATTATGCATCATCCCACTAGAGGATTCCTTCCTTAGATGGCTCAAGTACTTCTGGATCTCGAATGTGCACACATAAATTTTGTTCAAGGTCTTCCTCACTCAAAGGTTCAACATAAGGTGCAGATTTCCCATCTGTCAAAGGGATAATAACTCATTCTTCCTTGTTCTCAAAACTTATATACCCCTTGTTGAACCATAGATCAACATTATTTGCATAACACCAAGGGTGCCCAAGTAGAGTTGGGAAGTTTTTCTTCTGCAAGTGCTAAAACCTCAAAGTCCCTAGTGAACTTGGCCCCTTGTATAGTAATGGATGCATCCTTTAAAACTCCTATTGGAGTGGCCTTAGTTGATTTTCCATAAACAATACATTAGAGGATGGTTGTAATGGAGGTCTTCCCATTTGCACCCATGCATCTAAAGTAAGCACATTAACTTTATTTCTATGTCAATCAATATATTTCTCAAAAGCCACCCATCCACAACAACATTCAGGGTGATCTCCTTGTCATAATCCAAGCTATGAGGGGGAGATTAGTGTGTAGGGGATTTCATCCATTCTCAATACCTATGCGTGGAGTGTTTCCCTTTAACCAATTCCCTAGTAATGGAATAATATTCTCTGGTGCAACATCTTGCATACCTCTTTCAGATCATCAACACATTTGATTGGACCATCTCTGTTGCCTTTTTTTGCTCAACTTCCATGATTATTCCTTTAAACATTGTATTTCACCCTGAAGATTTTTAAGCACCTCCATGGTTTCTGATAAACCTCCTTCTGATGTGTAGGATATGGGTATCTTGCATGTAAGACCTCCTCCCTAGTAATGGTAGGATTTTTTTGCAATGCTTCTCTAGTGTGTGCAGCAACTTCAATGTGTGTAGTAATTTTCATAGGTACTACCTCAGGATCGGTGCCAACTTTGGCATCCATTGGTTTTCCATGGTGCGTTGTATTCTAACCATCCCTTGTGCCCTTTTTCTCTATTTATGTTTACTTGCTAAGATGCTCATATAAGTTTGGGCACTCCTCATAGTTATGATTCTTTCCAAAAAAAAACAAGTAATATTCTGAGGACATTCACACTGTAGTGGTCAGGAGATCCACATGTATAACATGTTCCATGAGGAAACTCACCTCATCCACCACCATGGCCTCGGCCCCTGAATCCACCATGATATCCTCGACCTCTACCCATGACCTCCTTCAAAGTTCCCTTCATTTTGATCATAGTGCCCTTGAGTGTGATCATGATCATGGTGCTCACTTTTACCTTTAGAGTTATTCAAAACTCCATGTTATCATACACCAATATCAATGGCATCATGGATATGATCAATCAACCTGTAATCTTTGGTATTGTGAGTCGTGGACTGGAAAATATTATAGTAGCAAGATACGTTCTTCCTTATCATGTGTTTGTAACAATGGGAAATGACTTGCATCATGGTCTAAATGACATATCTCATAGTCTAGAAATAATGAATGTATTGATCTATGGGGAAAACTATCCTTAGTGTGCCCCTCCACTTCACAATATGTACACCAAATCCCAGTGCATTTCATGTGCTGAATTGGCTGATAGTTTCTCCAACTACTTTTCCATAGCTATAATATGAGCTTCCAGGAATGGGCTCACTCCTAGTGTCTATACTTCTTAACTTGCCTCAGCATGCAATGCTACTTCAAGTGCTTCACACGGATCCATATATGTCTTATGTGACAGTGCCCTCTAAAAGGTGTGATCAAAGCCTCCAATGAACCACTTGTGCATGTTGGCTTGCATGGATATCATAGAAAGTTTAGACAAAAGTGTTTTGAAATGGGCATCATATTCCCAAACACTCTTAGTAGTGCCCTACTTAATATCCTTGAGCATGCTTATACTCTTCTTCTCTGAACTCAGGGATATAAAATTCCTTAAGGAAAGCATCCGTAACATTGTATAATCTACGTAAGTCTGATCAGGGTCAAACTTCTCTATACCAACTGTGTGTGTGTCCCTGTAATGTAGTTGTAAAAATAACTTTCCTTGTGCTCAGAAGCCATGATCCCTTTTGTGCACATATATCTCACACATGTGCACATGCTCAAACATCTTCTATTCCCTATACTCTGGAAGATGAAGTGACATCTCCATGTAAATATTCTGGGGTTGGTGAGGACCATGCCCACCGGATCTAGAACCTCCTGTGTTACCTCTACCCCCAGACCCACTAGATCCACCAGATCCCAAGCCACTATTCCTCTTGATCCTCCACATGTAGTAGGAAGTGAACCAGAGGATGTACTTCCCTGTGTCCCAACATAGTGGTACTAAACTGAACTCCTACCATTTGTGAGGTGGTACTATTCCTAGAGGTGAGTCCAAAATTTTCTGTGTGTTTGAGTTTATGATGATGCAAATGCACCTGCCTAAAAAGGTACCTCCAAATAACAAGGAAGATGTCTTCCTGACCATAGATGTACTTTCTATTTGATTAAAACTCTTGTTATTTCTTACCCCAAACCCCTAAACTAGCTTGTTGACTACTGGTTGTACTAGAAACTAGAAAACCAAGTGCAAGGGCTAGGTTTAGGTAGATTCAAGATGTGCACCATGGCCCAAATTGTCTCTATTGGCATGCTCTCATAAGAGGCCGATGAGGGTTCCCTGTCATGTTTTCCCAAATGGGGAGTTCCAAATGCTCTAGCTCCATGCCCTCTACGTGAGCTCCAAATCCTTCATGAGCCATCTCTCTCCTCAATGCCATCCATTCTACAATCTCGCGTTGTTTTCCTAAATCCCTCTCGTGCATGCCTCATTGTACTTAAGCCACCTTTCTTCTCTTTTCCTCTCTCCTTTAGGTTCCATCTTTCACCAAACCTACTCTTTCCCCCATGCATGGTGGGGTTTAGCTAGCCATCGACTTCTCTTCCAAATTTAGGGTTACCATCAAGATTTTGATCACTAGTGGAATGCCTTGCAGATAGGTTCCCCTAGGATAATGTAAAAATTGAAACTCAGCTACCTCGGGAAAGAATAAGTGGAAATTGAGTACTCCAAAATATAGCTATTCAGAACACCATGGAACCAAGTGTCCACACATGCACGTCCAAATTAGATCAGCATCATAGAGGGCCTAAAATTCTTCCTACATCCAGAACAAGTGTGTGAAACCTCAATTCCTTTTAGACACATAAGCAACCAGCCACTCATACAACTCTATGGAAAGATAGCAAAGAAACTCTCATATAAATAATCATACAAGTTCTTCTCCACCCATGTGCACACATCAAACTCAGATCTAGTGTTGAATCTCTGAGCGTATTCTTCTTCTAGATCTACTATCCACTCCTCAACACTTGATAAGGTCAATCGGTATGTCTTCATCATGAAACATCCTGAAAACAACTGAAAAAGAGGTCCGACAATGGAACCAATGATGTAGCCTAGAATTTATTGTGAATAACCCAGGCGCGTTGGCACATCACTCAACACTTAAGTTGAGTGCTCACCAAAGCACACAAAGGCACCAAGGTCCCTCTTTAGAGTTTCTTGTATAGAATGTTAGCATGATGATGTTTAAACATATTCAGATTCATAATTAGTAGTAAACTACCCACAATGCATAAACCAGATCTAGATCTTAGATTGTATGAAAGATGAACTAAACAATAACTATGATAAGATTAACCATACAAGAGCCAAATTCAGTTATGTCTAATACCATTATCCAACCAATATACTCCATTGCATTAAATATTATAAAACACATAAGCTTCTTACACTTATAAGTATCTCCATGAGTCATGTGCACATCAAAACCAACAGCACAACTCTACAATAATTCACCACCACACTAAACTACACAAATCAATACATATTTATAGGGGTGGGGACTTTCCCTTCACCACCCATGCACTTCTCAAAATAGGTCACATGCTGATAATAGCCATGTGCCTTTATAATAGTATGCACAACATGCAAGTGCTCTAACAATAGATGTCCTTAGTTCCCACTTCCCTTTGACACTTTTCCACCATACTCCATGTAGACTTCTTGATACTGTTGATCTCATTTTGGACATTACTATGTTTTGATTTAGTATGATGTGTAGATGTTAGATCATGGATTATTATGGATTTGGATTCAGTTGTTATGCATGATGATTATTAGAGACATTTTTATATGTGGATGATGACATACTGTTTGACATGGACTGATTATAGATGTTGACTTAGACATGTGACATTGGATATTATGGGTAAATCTAATATAGAGATTATTGGATGATGATATAGTTTCTAATTAAATTTAAATGATGATGTTGAATTCTTGATATTGTTTTGATTTGTAATTGATCTTTATATGTTGTTTATATCATTTTGGATGTTCTGATATGGCCACAAGGCTGAAGGAGGTATTGTTGTTTTGCTAGGTTAAGATATCACAAAAATGTCGGGGGACTAGAGACTAACAATATTAGAATTTTGAATGAATTCAATGAGGTCATCATGGCAACTGTAATTTTTGTATGTTGTGTTTGTTAGGGATTCCCATGGGGGGGAATCACCTTTAAAATGTGACCAAGGGATTTCATGTATTACTTTAATGTGTTTCTTTTTTGTAATGTTTGCATGTATTTTATTTGTGATGTGTTACCCTTTTCATTAGTTGTTAATTGATTTGGGTTTATGTTATATATAACCATGTGTTAAATAAATAAATCATTATGTCAAAAGAATGTAATAAATGAAGTCATAAATATTAATGCATGTTGTAAGAATGTGTAAGAAGATGTAAGAGATGTGAAAGATTGTGTAAATCAGATTTTGGAGTGTAGGAAACTTCATCCTCAAAGGAATTTGAAATTGTCCTCCACCAACCATACCTATAGTTTGGGGGTTCAAAATTAGCCTTTTAAATGTATTTTGAAATGACTATGTGTAAGTTTTTATTGCACTTCCCTTACAAGTTTTTAATTCAGTCCTTGTTGGGGTATGGGTTAATTTGGAGTGTGTAAGTTGATTGTCATTTTCATTTATTGTGATTAAGTTGTGATGTTAAATTTTTATTTTGGGGTTGAGGAAGAATGATGTGGCATCCCACATGGAATCCACATCATCCTCTCCTCTCCCTCTCCTTTAAAATTTGAATTCTTCTCTTGTTTATGGTTGTTGAAACTTTGTTCTTCCTCTTTGGGTCAAATTTTTATTGCTGTTTGGAGTCTTACTTGTGGAGGGAGTTTGGAAATTCATTTGCATGCTTGGTGTTGTTGTTTTGGACTGCATTTTGAGCATTGGAAGAGCTTGCTTTTTGGGAACAAACTCCATTATGGAGAGGTAGGATCTTGCCCTTTTTAAATGTTGTTTTTCTTTCTCTTGCATGCATGTTTAAATGGTGAATGTGTTTTGTATTCTTGGCTGGTTGGGTAGACTGCTTAGGAAAAGGTGTAGGAGAAGGCTATGGGGATTTCATATGGGGGGGCATAAGGGATTGCCAATGGCACTTATTCTATTGTGGAGGGAGTTTTGGTATTGGGATCCACCTTGGAAAAGAAAGCGCTTGCATTTCTTACTATGGGGGGGGCATAAGGGATAAACTTGGGGGGCATAAGGAGGGGTTGGGAGATATAAGTTTTATGGGGTTGATATGTTTATTTGTGGTATGAATTTTTGTGGATGCCCAATTCTAAATTGGGAGGCATAAGGAGTTCCCCATAGTTCTTGCTCTTGATGGCTTGTTTGATCAAGCCTATGTGTTATGTGAATGATTCTTATTACAGTTGTGAACTGCTATCTTGTTTGGACTGTGTATTTTGTTGTATTATGCTTATGAAAAGAATGTTGCCTTTTTGTTATAGAAGCCTTTGTTGCCATGTGTTGATTTTCATACTCTATTCCAATATGGTTGGGGCTCAGGGGCCAATGGGGAATGATGGCTTCTCCTTTCCCATTGGATGTCTTGGTTGGGTGGAGAGCATTGCCTTTCCCATTCCTTATTTTGATCAATATGAAAAGATGGAGAAAATAACATGCTATGGTTTTGGAGCAAGAATAACATACGGTTTGACAAATTCCCTTCCTTTGAGAAAAATTATTGTAACCTTCCCACTTTGAAGAGGATGATTGTATTATTGTTTGTAATGAGAAGACACCTTGTAATGCAAAGGAAAAGATAGAGATTCATTTGTGAAATGCAAAGAGTTATTATTTCATACTCTATTTTGATAATAACATGAAAGAATGAGACATGTATTGTATTTTGTAATTTGAAGCTCCAAGAAAGAACGAAGTAGTAATGTTGTTGTTGAAATCAATAAAAGAAATACATTCTTTTCTTAAATTTGTATTGTCATTTTGAATTGGAGTTGCTATTTTGAAATGATATCTCTGTGTGAAAAGAAAATGCATATGAGAGGAAAGGACAACATTCTGTTCTTTGTATTTGATTAAAATTTGAGATATCAAATGTTGTCTTGATGCTCTTGAATGATAAGATAGATCAATTAATTTTTTAGACAAAATTTGGAATGCTTTTCCATAGTTGGAAGTTGTAAATTGATTAATGAACTTGTTAAGTGAAAGATCTTTGTCTTGTTTTAAATCTGGCAATCAATTTTATCTAATAAATGCACAACTTGAAATTAAAACTTGTAATAAGAAAATAAACCTTGAAATTTAGCTTTATTATAGCCAAATGAACTTAATTGGAACTCTACATTTATGAAATACATTTTAGAACTTTGTGAAATCAAATTTCAAACTTGCATAATCATTTTCCTGTCAAAAGTTGTAAAATTATAAAATTACACTCAATCAACAAATTGAATCTTGAAAACACTCCTAAACCTACCCAAGATCAATTCTCCATGTCCAACTGACATGTTGAGAAGAAGGAAATCAAAATTTGAACAAAATCTTATAAGTTGAAAATTGCCAGTTTTGAATTTAAAACCCTACAGATTGTTTTCTTAAAATTAACCTTCAAAAATTCATCAAAATCCAAAATTGATAGCTCCTATGAAAAGAGGGCATCGAGATGTTTCCATAAAGTCCTCGTTTTCCCAAATTTGAGCTTCCTATCAAAAGTTATGGCCATTTGAAGTTTTACTTCAAATTGGCCATCAAAAAATAAAAATAAATCTAACTCTTAACTTTAAAACTTGACTTTGGAAAAATTTCACCAAGAAGTCCGTGGCCCCCACTACTCGCAACCAATTAGAGGTTTCCATGTGGCACTTTGTAGGGCGGAACCATTTAAAAACTTAGTTTTTTGAAAATTTTGACCTTGGGAAAATTTTCCCATTTTTCTCCGCAACCCCGCGGCCCCGTAGCCAATCATGTGCTGACACGTGGCTTCAAGCGGGCACACAAGAGAATTTTGAAAACTTAAATTTTTAGCCTCTTTGGAAAAATTTCCCTTTTTCCTCCATGGCCCCGTGCCCCACAGCCAATCCCATGCTGACACGTGTCCTGACGGACGTGTGGGACCGCGCGATTCATTTTGGCCTTTAAAACTTTTTGGCACAAAATCTTAAATCCCTCCGCCTCCCGCCGACCCGCATCCAATCACAGGATGCCATGTGGCATCTATTTTCAATGGTGGAGGTATGGAGGAAAATTTTCCTTTGGAAAATTTGGTTTTTGCCTTGGGGAAAATTTCCCAAGTTTTTCCCGCGGCCCGCCGAGTCGCGTCCAATCACGTGATGACACGTGGTAGATTGGACCTTGGCGGGAGCACGAGTTGCTTTCTCCTTTGAGATTTTAACTCCTAAAATATCAATTTCCTTTTTCACTCTGTTGGTCTACTCCTCCCTGTGACCAATAGGATTTTGACATGTGGCAGGAGTTTTGTCCTTGGCGGAGGCGCACGACAATTTTCACCCTTGGGCTTTTGGCCTAAATTTTCCATTCCCAGAATGCTTCACCAATCCACATTTTCTCGCACCAATCAGGAAGTGACACGTGTCTCCCTCACCAAACCCATGGGTGCACAAGTGATGTTTTGTGCTTTTGCACCCAAGGAAGGAAAATTCACAATTTTCCTCCCCGCCTTGCCGACCCGCTCAAGGGAAAATTTTTCTCCCTAAGCTCGCGAGACTCCCCCAAGGGAAAATTTCTCCCCTAAACTCCATCGGCCCATAACTTGAGATTTATAAGGAGTTAGGAGGACTTATTTATATGGTTGGAAAGGTGAGGAAATTTCCTATCCAATGGGAATGATTTAGGAAAGTTTTGATGTCTCTTTTTGTGAAAAATCAAGTTGAACCCTATAAGCTTGTTAGAGCAGGGTTGAGTGAGAAATTACTCTCCTAACCTAAGTGATGAATTTAACCTCTTGTTTTGACCTTGTGCCTTATTGATAATGGTTGCTAGAAGCACTTGTTGCAAGTCAGTCTTGATTGTTAATCTTAACCATGTTTGTGTTAACTGTGATCTTGTAACCTTATTGCAAACACTCTTAATAAAAAAATTATTCCATAATTTTTCCTAGCTAATCCTAGTTTGTTTCTTGGTCTCAAGTGGTAGTTTGAAATGGGCATTACACTCCATTATCTCGGCCCACTTCTTCCTCTATTTTAGCACCAATCATGACATCTAGGCCTCCTGCAACTCTCAATCCTAAATCTATCTCGACACCTAACTCTCCCATTTTTACACAACCTACATCACGACTCCATTGTCCTCACTTTCCCATGAGTCCACCGCATTTGCCTAAGTACCATACTTAGGAAACCCATTCCTATAGGTTTTCTACACATATTTTACCACATTTTTCTCCTTCACATACACATAAATACTCTCCTACACCATTGGACCTAAACCATGATCACACGCCTTCTCTTTCTTGAATATCAACTAAGGAGCCCTCGATATTCTCCATCATTGGATAAATTTCCATTACTTGCATGCTTAGGGGATCAAACTTTCAGCCCACCTACATCACCATTTGATGTATTTATTGTCTCCTCATAGCTTATCTACTATATCTCATGCTTTGTGATTCACGATAAATATTTACTAGCATCTACTCTCACAACACATACAATACATTCATTACCCGATGACACACTCTTTTTCTATGGTTCATGCTTGAATGTTGAGGGTAAAATTCCTCCATGAACCTCACTTATCACATCCTAGCTACTCACGCTATTTTTTTCATGAATATCTTTTTGAGCATCACTATATCTCGGTAAACATACTTTATATTCATTACCTCGATGAAACACTATTGTTTTATGGTTCATTCTTGAATGTTGAGGGTACAATTTCTCCATGAGCCTTATTTATTGTATGTTAACTACTCACACTTTGTGCTTCGTGAATATTTTTCTGAGCATCACTACATCTTTAGTAAACATACTTTACCATCATTACTTGATGATACACTCTTGTTCTATGGTACATAATTGATTGTTGAGGGAACATTACTAAATGCGCCTCATCTCAAACACATTTTCGGGGACAACATGGATCCTCTCATCTACACATCTAAAATATCGCAACACACCATCACATGCACACCACATCTACACACCTTGGTTATATTCACTCTTGATTAGGTTATACTACTTATATGTACACTTTGTTTCCTATGATAGTTGGATACTTAGTATGTCATTATCTACTTCTATACACACATGCAAATTCATGTGGTATCTTTAGGTGAATGAAGGAATCTTACATATTCTTACATGATGTTTGATCCTCGACACCACTCTTTACCAATCCCGTCGAGGCTCTTTGGGGAATCTACATTTGATAATATCATACTCCACACATCACACATCCCATTGTTATAATTTTTACTACTTCTTGGAACTATCACTTACTTTTTTGATGATATATAGATGCTTTTACATATTATTTATCTTTATAACATGCTAATAAGTGCTTCATGTGTATCATTTTCCTTGTAGGATACCATACAACCATGGTTATCTATTACTTCTTGTTTACTATTGTTTTCTATTATTTGTGGGCTATGCCCTACGTCATGTTTGATTATTGTTTTCTTTTGGCCACTTCGTCCATGATTGTTTATTGACATTAAGAGTGATGTCCCTTGATGCAACAAAATTTTCACATTACCTCTTTTCTTCATAGTTTCTTATTACTTAATCTTTTATTTCATGCTATATATTTTTACTAACTTTTGTTTATAGTCTATCTTGTTTACATGTTCCTTGGTTTCTACCATGCACATTCCCTACCCCCTATAGGTATCTCGACACACAATATGCATACAATTTTTAGTTCCTCTCATTTGGGACGCATCCTCCTACATTCGTCACATGCAACCTAATTGAGGGGTGCATCTATTGGGTGAACAAGTCACCCTTCCAACAACACAGATCTCTAGAACAATACAAAATTAGTAAAGGCACACAGTCATTTAGTGGTATAGAATTATACTTGGATCAAAAACATAGAGCGAACACTAGTAACCCGGTATCAAACATGAGCAGTGGGCATTTGTGTCTAGGGGAAAAATCAAACATTTTATCAGTTTTGCATAGTTTCTAACAATTCATAGTATGGATTTACTGGTTTCATTCACTTGACTTCAGTTACAAAATTCATTCAATCAATTGTAATTCAATTACAATACAGATTACAAATTGAGATGTGCTAATATATAGTGGCACTTATTTGAGAAGCACTATGGAATGGAGAGAAAAACTTACCTCTATCACTAACACTATTCTCTTGGTGTTAGATCACCCAAAAAACTCACTCTTGGAGTGAGATCACCCAAAAACTCACTCTTGGCGTGAGATTGCCTAAAAACCTCACCTTCCCCAACAAGATACTCAAATCCATCAACATATCCAAATCAAATAGGAAAATGTTTTTTATCTTATACTCTCTCATACATTAGGTCATGTTTACAAGCAATAAAAAGTAACTCATATTAACAAGCACAAGCTCCTACAACATGCTACTATGCATACACTTCACCCATAGGGTCTACCTCTATTTCCTAGCTAACACACTTCACATTCGCAATCAATTCATACTTCACATGGCTACTTTTCCACTCGATACACTATCATATATAATTATCCTCGGTTCACAAGGTACACATCTTCTATCTACTTTATGCTATTGAGTATTCACTCAAAAACATAAATTGGGGAAAATGTAGACAAAAAATCTATGCACTTGGGTACATTTATAGGTCAAAGCATTCTAATGTATAAATGATTCCTAAGAAAGAAAAATAGTGGTTGATAACTCTTTTAGTTCTTTGATTTCTTTATCTTTTGCACTTTATTATGGCATTACACACCTTACAACTCACTGTTGGGACTTAACCGATTTAATTTTTGATGACCTCGACACTAACGCCCAATTAGAATGGAAACACCCTAGTGCTCCTATCCCTCTTAGGTTCTCCTACCCTTATTTGTCTTCTTTTCGTTCTTTTGGGTCCTTTTCTCTTTATTGTCTTGCAAAAGTGCAACAAGGCAATTGTGATTCTGAGCATGAAAACTATACCCCAATGTTAATTTTTTCAAGTCCTATCATTCAAAGACACCATGGGTCTTTCAATTCAGTCCAAGTGACCTCCCAAATAATGTTATATCATCCCCCTAGGTGATTTAGGAAAATCCATTGATTCCCCCTAGGTGATTTTAGGAGTTCATTTGCAAATCTACATGCAGTTATTAGAAGGGCTATCACTAGCCTTCCTAGAGATGGAGTAACCTCACATAGTAGATCAAAAGATCCTAAGTCAACATGGAGATGACTCAAAGGTATTGGGACATCATGGAAATAATTCAAGAATATTTTGGAAGGGCTCGGAGAAGTTGGGGTAGTTTTGCCAAAATTAGGGTTCACAAGCCTAGGCAGTACACATGCCTAAAATAACTACTGAGATTCAAAAGAATATTTTGGGAGATCTGAATGGAGTTATGAGTAAAAATATATTCATAAATAGGATTCCAAGCCCTACATGACGGTGAAATAACATTTTTCACAACACTTTGTTGCACTGTGGTTTGTAGGTAGTTTTCTCGGCACATGTGGAGTACCAAATCACAATTCTGATTTTTAAGGTATAAAATGGATGAATAAATACATGATACCCAAACCATTGAATTCAAAAGGTAATTTAATATCAGGATCATATAAAATTTCACCAATAAATTCCACTAGGAGCTCAAGTTATCATCGTTCCAAGTTACCCTCTTGGAGACAGTTCAGGAGTTAGTCAATTTTCGGGAGGACACGTGTCAACACTAGGAGCCTGGCGGGATTTTATGTCCCTAACATCCCTGAGGTCAGGTACATAAAAATTGGAAAAATTTACCCAACCCCCATGTGACCTCTGGGACCCTCATGTGACCTTCAAATTTGACAGTTCAGCCCCCAAGTGCATTTTTGGAGCTCAAATTCCCTGTTGTTGGATCGAGGACACGTATCAGCTCCAAGACCACCGTGGAATTTTATTTCCCTCACTTCCATGAGGTCAAGGACATAAGACATGTAAAAATTCATCCATACCCTATGGGGAGTCCTTTGGTCATCCATGTGATCGGCTTTCAACCCCCAGTGCTTTTATTAATTTTCAAGCAAATTCCCTACCGCTTGTTGAATCGAGGACACGTATCATCCTCTTGCTCACCATGGAATTTTATGTCCCTCACGTCCATGAGGTTAGGGACATCATACATGAAAAAATTCACCCCACCCTTGCATGATAATTTTTTGAATATTCAAATCCGGCACTTAGTCATTTCTTCCCCCTCATTTCTCCTTCACAACTTCTCACCATGCCATGGCCTTGTTCTTGCTTTTCTAGACATCCAATCCACCATTACTGATCCAAACTAGATCTTTCATGGTCACAAAAATCTCCACACTATGAAAAAAAAAAACAATATCAGAGAAAAATGGATTGAAACAATGAAGAACGAAGAGAAAATGGAGATTTTTCGCCAGATAACTATGAAGTCACCCGATCGAAAAAACCTCATATCTTACAAAATACAAGTCAGATTGAGATGCCGTATTTTGTAGAATTCCTCATTTTCAAGGTGATAAAGATGTAATAAAATAGAGGTAAAATGGTGCCCAAAATTATTTTTTCCAATAAAATCCTCACTTCATGCACCGACTCACATTTGTCAGATTTCCCATCATTTCAGCAATGGAAACGAGCTAAAAACTTGCACACGAGATCTAAATGAAAAACCTATCGCAATGGAGCTGTTTTAATCATGAATGGAGAAAAAAACTAGACCTAAAATTTTTGAGCTCCATTAATGGCCGCCATGGTAGCTCATGTGCCCGAAGCCTTTGTCAAAGTTAAAATTTCAAAATTTATTTCCAAACATTCTAGCGAGAAAAATCAGGTTAAATTTAGAGGACATGACCATGACGATAAGATGAGTCTAAAAATATGTTCCATCAAAAATCTAGCACTTTGGAGACACACTTTCTAAAAATAGTAAGTTTTACGTCGATGACAGACTTTCTATGTTTGGAAAGTCATCATCAAAAGTAGTTGTGGTGAAAGCAGTGTGTACCCAAGGTCACCAGGAAGACAAAATGATAGTCTCGAGCAGAAAATAGTTAAAATGACCACTTACTAAAAATAGTAAGTTCCCTATATGGATGCTTACTAATAATAATAGGTTAACCCAAAAAGTGGTTGAGGCAAGGGTAATGTCCACGAGATAAAATGAGGGAGTTGTTAGTGCAAAATCACAACACCCCCAAATGAGATCTAAAAATCTGCTTTTCTAAGGTAGACTCATTTGGTGTGATTTGCATAACATTGGATCATTCCCCAAGCTGTGGGACTTTCAAATGGGAATGATCCTCTAGAGAATGCTGGTTCCTCCTCCTAATCCTAACACTAAACTACTTCTAAGGAAGGAAACGTGACTATATACTCCTAATCTAACAATTCCAAGGGACCAAGGAGAGAGAGAGAGAGCATGAAAAGGGAAATCCTACACTAACGAGGTGATAACACCAAGAAAAGGGAAGTGCTGGTCATAATCTCAGCTACCTAAAGTGGAGAGAGGTGAGTAGAGGAGAGGGTGGACAAGATGCACCACAGACCAGAGATAGATTTCACATAGAACACCACTTCAAAACCCAATAAATACATCTCCCAAAACCTGTAATGGACATCAGAGATATGCACAGTATACCTTGCAATGGTGAGAGGCAAGAAGAGACAACAAAATGAGCAAAGGATGGACAAAATGCATCATGAAAACATATTTTATTGCTCCAAAAGTTCACATAGTACATCATTAGTGGGAAAGAGGCAAGAAAATGCCATTACAAAGCCAAGGAGGAGACTTAAACTCCACATTCAACCCTGGAGAAGAAAAAGATAGAGGGGAAGGGAAGAAGAATGAAAACCCTTTACAATGAATCCTTCCCTATATTTATAGATTTGATCAGAGAGAAGAAAGAGAGAGGGAAGTGGGAAAAGTGGGTTGAAGCTCAACCACTGCTGTTAATGCTTCTGATAAAATATGCCCTAAATCTGTCTTTACTACATGATTCCTTGATTTGGTGCCTTGAAAGAAGAGGAAACGATAGAAATAGATTGAATATGATCTGGTTGTTGAGATAGATGGATCCTACATTGAAGGCCTGAAGACATTTCCTCCATTTTTCTTCACCTAACCTCCTCAAAATTAAAGTTTTAGACCTCCATGACATGGGTGAGGCCGAGATCTTTCCAACGACATTAGATTTGTAATATTTCAAGCCCTAAATCAAAAGATATGCCCCTTTGAAGTTTGTATCAGGTCCGTATAGGAGGGTTGGAAAAAACTTGAAAAATGGGTCACCTTTTGATATGGGACATGTGGCAGCAAGATTAGAACAAAAATCAGGCCTATGGGTTTGCAATTTATCTTTTGCCCTTTCCTCTAATTCCCTACTTTGGCTTTGACTTGGGTTCAAACTTTGACTTTTCCTTTGCCTTGCCTTCTGAAATGTGAGCTTGCAGGTCTGAAATGTTTTCCCTTCATATTTTCTCTATGTGCGGGGTTTTCTTGACCAAATTTTTAGAGGGGTAAATTTGGGATAAAAATTTGGTGACTCATGGGGACATCTTCCTGCTAGATGAAGAGACCAGTGGCCTTGAAGCATCCATTAGGCATGGAGTCTTCCTGATAAACACAAAACTGATTTGAACTTTTGAAGATCTGATCCCTGAGCCACTTGGAAACCCACTGAACTTGGAGTTGAACTTCACCAAAATCCAACTGAATGTACTGTGCAAGAGCAATAGCACCAAAACTATGTACAAACTGAAAATCATACATGCTCCAAATGGAACATGCAAAGTGTGCAAAAGCACTTCTTCTACTGAAAAAAAAACCTACCTACACTACTCTAACCAAGAGAAAAGGGAGCTCAAACAAATCCTACAACCGACAGGAAAAATAGCTCCCCTTCCTAAAAAAATGGTAGCCATGCAACTTATTTGTGCATTGAACATGGTTGGTTGGATGAGTGAAAAACTTATAATAAGTGGTCCTCCACCCAAATCATTAAGGTATCAACATTAATGGAAAATACCTCCTTAAGCTAACTTACATCGAATTATGGAGGTGTTGATGATGACCCTTGGTACTTTGATGCTCATCCTCATGCCCTGGAGTAGGCATGCCTGGTTTTGGCTTCTCCGTTGACTCTAATGAAGCCAAGCATCTGATTGGGCAAGGTATGGTCCTTTGAATCTGCCCATGGTTCTAAACTCTAACTCCAAGAATGGAGCCTTCTTT
Source organism: Taxus wallichiana var. yunnanensis (assembly GCA_018340775.1). Classification (NCBI taxonomy): domain Eukaryota; kingdom Viridiplantae; phylum Streptophyta; class Pinopsida; order Cupressales; family Taxaceae; genus Taxus; species Taxus wallichiana. The sequence goes on from CM031244.1 coordinate 39,661,245, forward strand.
CTGACTCTCATGGATGGATGGTGTGAGAGGGATGATGACATCTTCCTACTTTTTCTCTTCCTTCTCTTGTGAAGAACATGGGATAGTCATGTCTTCCAATCTTGGTTCAGGAGAGGGCTGTTATGAAGTGCGAGTTGTCTTTCCGAATTTTCTCCTCCATGGCAACAGTGGTCATGTGCTTGGGATGTGAGATATGGAGGAAAAATGACGTGATCTCCATGGGTTCCCCTCCATTAAGGTAATCCTCTCATGTCGACATGTAATCTACCTCCTCTTTGTCCTACTACAGGTGCTCAACCTCCTTCATGGAGTCCTCCTGATCTACAATTGACTCATCAGGGTTCCCTTCATCCCCAAACATGAATTTTGAAAGACCAAACTCTTCCTCAACATTATATAATGAAGGAGATGAAGTGCGAGGAAGAAATGAAGGTTCTTCTATGGCCTGCTCCACACTTGGAGCCTCTGAAATTGTATGGTCCTCCTCCACAGCCAGAATGTACTCCTCTTATTTTGGATTAGGAGTAGCTCCTTCTTCCCCTACTTGTGTTGTAGCTAGAGCTTCCACCACTTGTGGCTTGACCTCATCCTCCTCCATAGGATTAACCAACAAGGGAACCTTTGAAAACTCAAATTTAGTAGCCCAACTCTTCAGATTTTCTATCATTTCTTCTTTGTTGGGTTCCTTGTTTGATGTTCTCCTTGGCTGGTTTTTGGAGTCTCTTCCCAATATGGACTTGGGAAGGAAAGAGGAGTGGTGGGTGGGTTCTCCACTAGGTGTTTCCTTGTTTGTGGTGGAGGGGAAGGCATTTATTTTAGCTCTTGTAGAGGGGAATTGGATTTGGAAGAGAAGAGGGAAGAAAAATTGAGATGGGATGGAAGACTAGGGATGGAGGGATGGTTTTCACAACTAGAGCAGCATTGGCTGGGTTTACAACTTGACATTCAAACTGAGATGGTGCTGCTTGAGGAATGGAAAGAGAAATACCAGATGATGGTGTAAAACTTACCCATTGACAAGGCTACTTAGCACCAAGTTCATAGGCCTCTATCTCTTCTATCCATTGTGCAAGTTGGGGTAGCATTCCAATCATGAAGTCCAACTTCTCCTGAGGGTTGTAGTGTCTTGGAAAAGGGCCTTCCCATGGACAAGGTGCCCTACAACCAATTCTAAAAGCCATCATTTGAGTTGTTTCCCTTGATTGAACCATGCCAGTCTCCATTTTTTGAATTTTCTCCAGCAGACCAACATCTTGCATTTGATTGTCTTCATTGCATGCATATCCCTGTTCTTGGAAAGCCCCATAGCCAAACTAATTTTGGCACTACTGCTCATAGGGATAGACATGTTGATTCGAACCTACTCATAATGATGATTTGAAGGAGTTGTAAAGCATATTGGAGGTGGAATGATCTGTTGTTGTTGTAAATGTGAGTTCCATGAAGGGAATGAAGTCATGATTGCACAACCTCATGGAATGGAAGAAAGTGAAAGAGATGGAAGAAGAAAATGGATGAAAATGAGTGGAAATGGATGGAAAAGGTCTGTAACTTAGAGAATGGGTTTTTGACCAAATGGAGTCACCAGATGTGCTTGTATGTGCCTCAAAAGGCTGACCCTTAACAAGAACACATCAACCTGTTAAGATGAAGTGGTAAGGTGCTTCATACCTATCCCCTTTGGACGTGCCAAAAATGTTAGTGTGAAATCACAGTACCCCTAAATGAGCTCTAAAAATCTACTTTTCTAAGGCAGACTCGTTTGATGTGATTTGCATAACATTGGATCATTCCCCAAGCTACGAGACTTGCAAATGGGAATGATCCTCCAAAGAAGGCTAGTTCCTCTTCCAAATCCTAGCACTAAACTACTTCTAAGGAAGGAAACGTGAATATCTACTCCTAATATAACAATTCCAAGGGACCAAAGAGAGAGAGAGAGCACAAAAAGGGAAATCCTACACTAACGAGGTGATAGCACCAAGAAAAGGGAAGTGCTTTGGTCACAATCTCAAGCTACCTAAAGTGGAGAGAGGTGAGCAGAGAGGAGAGGGTGGACAAGATGTACCACGACTAGAGATAGATTTCACAAAGAACACCACTTCAAAACCCATTAAACACATCTCCCAAAACTTGCAATGTACATTAGAGATATGCATAGTATACCCCGTAATGGTGAGAGGCAAGAAGAGACAACAAAATGAGCAAATGATGGAAAAACACATCACGAAAACATATTTTATTGATCCAAAAGTTCACATAGTACATCGTTATGGGCAAGAGGCAATAAAATGCCATTACAAAGCCAAGGGAGGAGACTTAAACTCCACATTCGACCCTAGAGAAGAAAAAGAGAGGGGGAAGTGAAGAAGAATGAACAACCCTTTACAATGAATCCTTCCCTGTATTTATAGATTTGATCAGAGAGAAGAAAGAGAGAGGGAAGTGGGAAAAGTGGGTTAAAGCTCAACCACTATTGTTAATGCTTCTGATAAAATATGCCCCAAATCCATCTTTATTACATGATTCCTTGATTCGGTGCCTTGAAAGAAGAGGAAACAACGGAAACAGATCGAATTCGATCTAGTTGTTGAGATAGATGGCTCCCGTATCAAGGAATGAAGATGTTTCCTCCATTTTCTTCACCTAACCTCCTCAAGATTAAATTTTTAGATCTCCATGACATGGGTGAGGCTGAGATCTTTCCAACGACATCAGATTTGCAATATTTTGAGCCCTGAGTCAAAAGATATGCCCCTTTGAAGTTTGTATCGGGTCCATACAGGAGGGCGGGAAAACAACTTGAAAAATGGGTCCCCTTTTGATATGGGACATGTGGTAGAAAAATTAGAATAAAAATCAAGCCTATGGGTCCACAATTTATCTTTTTCCCTTTCCTCTGATTCCCGCTTTGGCTTTGACTCAGGTTTAAACTTTGACTTTTTCCTTTGCCTTGTTCTGGAATGTGAGCTCGTAGATCCAAAACATTTTCCCTTCATATTTTATCTATGTGCGGGGTTTTCTTGACCAAATTTTCTGGGGGGGTTAATTTGGGATAACAGGAGTTCATCACATCATGATGGTCAAGAAGAGGTAAAAATCACCTCTCACTAAAAACAATATATCATACGCAGGATGGGAGTTGCGGTCATTAGTGGAATAGTTCAATCAACTTGGAAAGTGTTCATGAGATAATTTGAAGGAGTTTTCATAGTTTGTAAGGATTTTGAAGATTCAGATTTTCACTACATTTAGAGCTTTCCATCAACAAGGATCAATGAAATTCATCGGGAACAACATCTCCTCTTCTTCTTCTCTCTCTATTTCTCTCTCCTCTTCACCCCCAAATTTCTCTCACTTTCAAATATTCTAATTTCACATTGGGGTTGTACTTTTCATATGTCCTAGTGTTCCTAATGTAATAAGCCACCTTTATGTTATAAAAAGGGAATTAATATTCTCCTAGGAAGTTAAAAAGTTGTAAGTTGCATAGGAACATATGAAAAGCCATTGGGAGGTAGACGATAAGTCACCTCTCATTCTATAAATTTTAAAGCCATTCCCATTTCAAAGGGTTGGTCATTAATTTTGTAAGCTCAAGTGAGAGAACAAAGGAGATAGCCAAATTCTTCCTTTCCCCCACTCTCTATTTTTCCTCCATTCTCATACTATGTATAACTTGGTTTAATCAATCAATACAAGAAGGAGTTTTGAGCCTTTTTTGACTAAGGGGTTTATTGAGACTTTGTGATCATAAATTCCATTTGGTCTTGTTTTATGCGTAGAGTTGTTTCCTCCTAATTTTGATGCATGTGATAAAACTTCTAATTGATGTATACAGGAATTTGATTTTTCTACCTACAACATTAGTTCCCCTACCTCTTTTCTCACTCCCCTTTCCCACTCTTCAGACAATGCCTCCCCTAGCAAGAGATTACTAGCTTTACCACGGTGGTCGGGTTGAGTGCCCCTGTTGGATCCCGTCGAAAGGCCACCATAGAAATCCACCTTTTCATGTACATGCATTTATAGCAGATGCACCAGTTAAGTAGAGGGACTTAGATTCCTAGAGCATTGGTATGAAATCCACAAGTTTGTCCACTTGACAAATTTTCTTGCCAACACGCCTTTTGGTCACCCTTTAACACTTTATGTTGGAATTTTAGTTGTCAATTATGAAATTCAAATAAGGGAGTCATATATATACTTAGTTATTGCTTTTAAATAAGGGTCCAAACACTATAAACATTATCTACCATCACCTAAGCTTGCACAAAAGGCACAAGAGCATTACAAGACATACATATAGCACCTCCATACAAGGGACAAGGGATGCATCTATCTATATACACAACATAGAGAGGAGTTCATTCTATTTCATCACACACATTCTACATACTCAATACAATCTATATCTATCCCTATATCATTGTGTAACTTTCATAAGGGAAACCTAGGGCATCATTTCACACACAAGAAAAAAAAGAACTACATAGAGTTTGAGATGTAGTGAAACACTCAAGTAGTAAGTTCACTCTTTGAGTGACCATCGGGAAGTAAGTACGACTCCCCATTTTGCATATTTTTTATTAGATTTAATGTGGTTTTTAGGAATGTGTATATAGTTATCTATTTTACGGAGTTACATGTATGACTGGCGATATCACAAAAAAATCAAAGTGAAAAAGAAAGGCTAATAGTGAAGCTCTTCCAACCCAGAGGAGATCGGATCCCAAGCTTAAGAGTAGACATAAGCACCCAAATCAGTCACTAGTGCCCAAAGTGCTCATATCCTCATTTGGGTACTTCTTTTCGGCATCATCTTGAGTTCTCAAACCCTCAACGAGCTTTTTCGACACCTGTTCCCATTCTTTTCCGAAGATACTCACCCAGATCACTTCCAGTTGCGTATAATCAACTAAGTCATATTCCTCTTCAGACTTGCTTACAATTTTACATTATTGAATGCTTATTTTCTTGCATCTTATTGTAATTTATTCATGTATGTCATACATTATATTAGTTAATCTAAAATATAGGTTTAATTCAATTTAGATTAAATCATCACCCAAGAGTGGACAATGAAGAGGAAAAAGTGTTATCTCGATCTAGAAGATTTGAATGATAAAGAAGAGTCGATAATGTTGGTGCCATTTTTGAGCTTGCACCATGTTGCCTCAAATTTTCAAATCTATATGTGCTCAAAAACATTTTATCCTTTGTTTTGATGTTCTAAAATTCTTCCCCTCCAGTTGGATGCTTTAAAAATGCCCATAAACTTGTTGTTTTTCCTAATTTGAAACAATATTCCAAGTTTGCCCCTTTTTCTGCCCTAGTTTTTCCAATTTTGCGGGCTGTGTCATTTTCCCTTTGCCAGATCATGCAAAAAATTGAAATTGATCAAATTTTAATTGTTTGCAATTGGAGACACATTCCCAAGGTTGAAAATAATGTCAAATCATGCTTCAGTTGATTTAAAATCAAGAAATTTTCCATCCTTGTTGAAAATTTTGAATTCTAGGGCATCCTTTGAAATTTTTATGTTTTTGATAGTCATACGGGTGTCATTTGCCCGTCAAATTCATCATCGAAGGTAATGGCAATGTGGTGGTTTCCTATTGGTCGGGGGTGTCGGGAAATATTTCTAACTTATCATTTTTGAAATTTTGGCAAAAAGGAAAATTTTGATCCGTGGCTCCGCCTTCTACAAGAAGTGCCTACGTGGCATGTTTTGATTGGCTAGGGATTGGCGGGTGCTGACTTTCCTTAGGAAATTTTGATTTCATTTTGCAAAATTTTCAAAGATCAAATTTTGGCCCGAAGGCCCGTAGCGAATAGGGAGAGGACATGTGGCACATACTTTGGTCTGAGGGCATGCGGGTGGCAGAGGGACTTGGAGAATTTTGATGTTTTATGGCTCAAAGTGATAAAGTGAATTTTTGGCCCAAAGGCCCTCGGCCAATCCCTGGTGGACACGTGTCCAGGAAAGGATAGGATGGGGCAGCAGGTTTTTGCAATGACTTTGAAGTTTTTAACTTCAAATGGTAAAAATCAAATTTTGGCCCGAAACCCCACAACCAATCGCAAGAGGACACGTGTCCTAAAAGTTTCAAAACAAAAGTGCGGGCCACGGGGACTTAGAGTTTTTTGGCTCTAATTTTATAAAGTTTCAAAATCAGTTTTGTCCCCACTCCAATTAGCGATGGACACATGGCAGCATGACAAGGCAAGGCGGGTTGGAGCCGACAGGGAAGGAAGAAATTTTTCCCTTTTGCCAAAAGAGTTCAAAATAAAAAATTTAAGCGCTGGCCCGCTAGCAAATCACAAGGAGACACGTGGCAAGGGAAAAATTGGAGGTGCGGGCCTGTGGGGCAAAAAGTGAAATTTTTTCCAATTTCCAAAAAGGTCAAAATGCATGAGAATTGAAGCGCAATTTCAATGGGACCCACCATATGCCACGTGTCAACTCCAAAATTCAAAGGCGGAGGGGCAGAGGAAAAAGTCAAATTTTTCCATTTTTTCAAAAATGTCAAAAAGTCAAAAATGTGTCTAAATTGATTTCCAATCATTTTTGGCCACATGTCCCACCTTATCCAAAGGTTAAAAAGGTAATATTGAGCTTATTTTTGGATCTCATCTTCCATGTGGAGGGCTGATATTAAAAGTTGATGTAAGATCAATGGTTACTGTGCATCCATTTATTTTGCCGCCATGGGAGCTCCAGGAAACTTGGAATCACGATTTCTCCATCAAATTTCATCAAATCTTATATGATTTTGTGTCATCTTGGCCTCCTGAGAGCATTGGCATCATTTTCATGACTTAATTATTCGATCTATGGTGTTTTTGAAGTAAATTTTTTCCCTAGCCCAAGCAAGCACGTGAAATGACAAAATCAAAAGTTGCAGAGGTAGTTTAAAAAGGTAAAAAGGTGAAAATGATGAGTAAGAGGTGTTTGCATGCCTCAATGATGAAAAACATGCCTCAGGATGGATAATGATCCAGATATTTGTAATGATTTAATCTTTTTGGCACACCTAGCAACATGCGAGTGTTTTTCTGTTTGATGTCATTTTCATTGAATCATGAAGAGTTTTGTAATAAAATTGATCCCATGGCATATTCTTTGCTTGGGAAAGAAGGCTCCAAGGTGGCATAGGATATATGAGGCATTTTGGAGAAATTAAAAAAGGGGGGGAGGGAGTTGAAAATTATGAGCAAATTCTGAGAGAAAGCTCATTTTCTGAGAAATCCACCAAAGAACTAGGTTAATGTCTCATGTGTTGGAAATTCATGTATGTGAGTTGGTTACATGTTTATAGCCATCACACAGCTCTGATATTGTTCATGTAACTCTCCCGATGTGGAATCTAACAAGTTTTGAATTAAATCTGTGTTTTCTTTGGGCAATATGATGTCTGTTATCATTTTTAAATGCCTGCAAATAAATTTTATTGTTCTTGTTACAATCTTGCATTGAAAGTCTTTAGAAATCACATAGGATCTCCATTTCTGATTGATAGTTTAGTGGAATTTGCAATCTCATATTCAAAATATCCTTCATCTGATAAGGAGATAAACAAATTTAAAATCACTTTACCTTCCTTGACTGCAGAGATTTCTTGTAAGCCTTTGGGGGTACCTTAGGTGCGGATTGATCATGGATTTTTCTATTTAATTGAGTTCTTTACTTCAAGATTTTGTTGTGAGTTCTCAAAGATTGTGTGAAGAGTACAACCTGGGCTTCCATTTGTGCCTCTTCTGGTTGAAAGAACATCCTGATTATTTTAGCCATTTCATCTGATAGTTGTTCAAGTATTGTGCAAATTGTCAAAGATCTGATCTATCCCAGTTTTTCTTGTCAATCCCCCACCAAAAATCATCTCACAACAAAGATCCTATCATGTACTATCCCTGATTTGCATTTGTATACCCACAAAGATCAAAATCCATTTGCAAAAGTATGCATAACAGATCAGGATTTCCAATGTCTTTAGTAACCTTCGCCTTGTTTTGAGAACATACCCATGTTTTGAGAAGTGTGACTTGTGAGAGTTCAGATCTGGGGTGTTGATCATGTTTTCATCAAGGTCTCCATCATAGAATTTCAAGCAAAGAGAAGGACATCTTCACCTCCTTCACCATTACAAGGTTACAAAATAGGTCCTCTTACCTTGGTTGTAAGGCACAACCTAAAACAACTAGGACAAGATCAAGTCCTATTGGAGTGCTATCCATTTCTCCACAAATCTGAGCACCAGCTAGACCACATCCCCGGATACCAATGACATACAACATGGTCTAATATTTCTTTAAGCTCTATGACATATCTATGGTGCTACTCAGACTGAAAAGGAGAACAAATTTGGATACCAACACAAGTGGCGCCATTGCCGGGGACTTCTTGGAATTTCTTGGTGTTTTTGAAGTGTTTGAAGAGTTTGAGCATTTATGTATTCAATTATTTTTCCCTTCCAGGTTTCTAGTTTTGGTTAGATTGGTTTTCTCTTAGTTAGAGAAGGATTAATTTAGATTTTTTTTTTACAAAACAAGTTCTTGTGCACACTCTAGATGGATTTATTTGGATCATGTCTAATTTTTATATTTTGTACATATTTTTGTGAGCCTCCTTGCACTTATTCATAGTTCAAATATTTCACCTTCACGGGAAATAAATCAAATATTTTGGGAATTTTCCAAGTAGCAGTGTTCTTTCAAAGCTCCAAATCTCATTTTCAAGCCAATGCCAAGTTCATGCTTCATGTTGGTTCATGGTTAATTTTAAAATTTTGGATATTTTTTCAAGATGTATGTTTGACTCCATGCCCAATGAATATGTAAAGAAACCGGTACTCACATCTAGAAATAAAATGGTCTATTTGAGTCACCATAAATGTTTCTAAAATAAACACCCTTCTTATTTTCAGACCGCTAGTTACAAAATGAATAATTGTGTTCCTTGGTGTCTCAAATATTTTTTAATTACTTATGTGGATCACATCCAAGGTTTCATAGTTCGAGTGGTTAAAACCTTAACTATTTTTCCTTCTTGTTTTGGAAGCCTACACAAGTCATGGAATAAAGGAATGAAAAAATTAGTGCTCCACATATTTACCTAAGCCAAAGAACAAAGGTTAAGTACTTTGCAACATTGCAGGGATAAGAGAAGTGTTCCATAGAAATGAGAAAAAAAGTTGGTCTTTTGTGGAAATGAATAAAAAGTTAGTCTTCCGCAAGGTCATAAAAGTTAGTGTTTCACGGGAATGGAAAAATCATGGTGTTCCGTGAACCTCAAATAACATAGCTCATCATGGATTTTGTAAGTCCACATAACAAAGGAAATTTAAATCATGACAAAATTTTAAAGATGGAGAATAAAGGAAGTCAAAAATTAGTGTTTTGTGGGTTTTTAGAACTTAGTGTTCTAAGGGTTTTTGGAATTTAGTGTTCCATGGATTTTCAGAACTTAGTGTTATAGAGAAGTTAAAAATTTAGTCTTTTGTGGGTTGGAAAAGTTATTCTTCTACAAGTTGGAAAATTTAGTCTTATGGAAGTTTGCAAAAGTAAAGTCTGTGGAGGAAAAGTTGTGAAACATGAAAATGTGTTCATGCGGCACCATGAAGCAGGAGAAAGAAAGTTAAATAATGTAAAAGGGAAAGCCACATAATTCATAACTAGTGTTATGTGGAATTCAAAACTTGGGTTTCAATGGAGTTCAAAAAGTGTAGTGTTATGTGGGTTTTCAAGTCCATGTAACAAAGGAGCATCATATGCCACATAACAAAGGAAAAAGTCTAGTAGTACTATGGGAACGGAAGTAAGGTCCGAAAGTACTAGAAATGTTCACATAAAGCTATCCACTAAACAAAGATAGCCACATAATAGAAGGAAATCCACACAACATGAGAAAAATTCCCGAAATGAAGTTACACTTTGTGAAATGCAATGTATTCCTTGGGACAACAGATAGAAGGCCATGGGTAGTCAAAAAAGTTGTATAGTTAGCGGTTGTTCTCATGATTGAGGAAAAGTCGGGAAGAAACATGTGGGACAAAGGAGAAATGAATCTGCTGGAGATGAAAAATATGAATCCACATAACAAAGCTATTATGTAAAATATTTAGACCCTACGAAACAAAGGTAGCATTTAGGTAGAAAACTCGTGGAATAAAGGATTTTCATGTTTTTGTTAGGAATCTTAATAATTCCATATCTTTTGATCTAGAGATCTTTTTAACATGAGACCGGTCTCATTGGAAGCATTTTTAGGGGGTTCATTAAAAGATCACTTTTGAGGAGAATTATGGATATACTTGGGATATTTTAATGACAAATTTTTGGGTCATTTTGAGTCTCTTTCTCAATTAAATGATGCCCAATTCAATTTCATATGCTTTTGTTTGATTCATTTTGTCTCATGATGCTTATTGAATGATATATTCTCCTCATGACCCCAAAATAATGAAGAGAATGGTTTGAATGGTTTGAGTAATAAGAAATGAGATGTTATCTATGGTCTAATGCATGATTATGGTTTAAATGGACATTTGGAAGCTCACTCTTAATATATATCCCCAGATTTTGTGGACATCCATTGATCTAAGTTATATCTTATCCACATAGAAAATATCTTAGGGTTTTCTTACAAACCAAGGCACCCCATAAGTGTGGATCATCATAAGTTTGGGGAATTACCTTTTGGGCTAGTTTTGGGGTAGTTTGGAAGGGTCAAGCAGGTTGAGCATCTCTCATGGCATCTTCAGATCCCTTATCCTCTCTTCTCCTTCTATAAATGTAATGAGTTTCATAACTGAAAGGATCCTCTCTTGAATGCAAAAAAACTCTACCCAATCGGTTTCGAGTGTTACGAGTATGTGAAGACCCTTATGTTGAACTATGTAACGTGTTTAATGCATTCTAAATGACTATGAGAGATTGTGTATTCCTTAAGAAATAATATTTGTCTCATCGTGATTATTATCAATCACTTGGTTTTTTTTTTTCATATTAAATTTCTCTAATTTTATCGTGTGATGTGTAAGAATTATATTTACATGGTTTTAGTCCATTGTGTCATTTACATAGAGGGTTAAATGTTTTTAGAATGTATTATGGATCGCGGCTCTTATATTCCCTTTCATCACTATGTTCTTCCCCTTTCTCGCGATCTCGGGAAGAGTGATCCCTTCATACTCCGGTGTATCACCATAATTTTCATGTTTTATCACTCTTTATCCCTTAACCTTGTAGAGTTTTATTTTCATCATTAAACAATTTTGACCGAAATTATGAATTTGGGGTTCTTGGGTCCCCTCCCTTAACAATGCCAACATCCTCAGACAAGAAAAAGTGACCTTTGAGCCCACAAAACCAGCTAGTGATGTAACAACCGCTACCACTGATAAACCACCCTAAAGGGGATCATGCCTAGTGGGATTTGAACCTAGGTGGATCCAGACACAACTGTCCTTCTTAATTGATCTAATCAAACCGAATTGGCTTAACCTTGTAGAGTTTTATCATAAGATTAGAGTATTAATTAATCTAGAGATTTCAAGGAAAGGATTCAACCTTATTCTAGGGTTTTATCTCAAGGGTTAAGGTCCCATACCTTAGAGATATTCACATTATTTTTACAGAGACCTTTAGACATTTGAATAGCTACCTAAATCAAAAGGGTGCACACAAATATCTTCCAATAAGAAGTAATCCTTTAAACCTAGCGGAAAGATTCAGACTTGTAGATGATGTTGTCCTAATGTATGTGCATAGGTATTTTCAGATTGTATGGATCTTTGGGTGCCTTTTTTGCTAGGTTTTGAAATAGGATTTCATAAGAGTGCTAGGTTATAAATAAGGTGTGTTTCACTTGCTTATATATGATTTTGAAGGTAATTTAAGTTACAAAGGCCAACTGAGAAGGAGTAAATGACCCAAAGAATAATGTACAATCAAAAGTTTGGGACCAAAGTGAGCAAGTACAAAACTATATACTAGGTCAGGACCATATGGGTGTTCATGTCCCTATTGTATGCTTTGACCATATAGTGGTAATTTTAAGTGTGAAGTTTGGAAGTTAATAAGTGGAATTTCTAAATAGATTTCATGCATTCATTTTTCGTAAAGTGTTGATATATGAGTGTGTATAATCAATAAATCTAGATAATAGACCTAGAGATGTACTGGATGGGGGTGAGTAAAGTGCAATTATTTGAGAAAGAGAGAAATTTCAAGACTAGCAATGTCAAAGAGTAGAATTACCAAGTTTGAGTGTCTACACCAATTAAGGAGGATCCTCTATAAAAACTAGTGGAGTTTCTATCCAAATGTCATACATGATTCCAAAAGTATAAATATGCAATTTCAATGGGAATGATCCGATCATATGAATCAACCAAATGGAGATTTTTTTTATCTACATCAAGCCCCATGTGGAAAAAAGGTGGTAATGGCATCCTTGTATCTGGAACTAGAAAAATTCATTTGGTATAAATGGATGTGTGACCAAAAAAAAAGAATGGTCTTCCTATTACTTGGTCTATATTCATTAATGAGCTCCAAACTCACTATGGTAATTATGTTAGAGATAACTATTTTATCTAGATAGAAAAATTATGAAAAAACATGGATATATAAGGATTATATCTAACAATTTTATAATCTATCATTATGAGTGAATGAAATCTCAGAGGACCATCTAGATGATTTCTTCTTGGGAGGAATCAAGGATAACATCTAACTTGATGTCACCTTCTTAATTCTGGTTTGAAATTAGAATCCATGATAGTTACACATAGGGTGGAGGAAATAGATTTGGTCAAATGAAGGGGTCTCAATAATCACAAGGAACACATGATGCCAATATAATAATTCCCCAACCAAAATGATTGAATCCTCAACAAATTGAAGATAAGATAGTAAAATGTCTTTATTATAGTTGTGATATTAAGTGGACTAAGGGACACAAGTGTCCCAAGAAGAATTTATTACACATTGAGGGTACTAATGAGGAAGAGGAAGAGGAAGTAACTAATGAAGAGGAAGAGGTTCCTATTGTCATGAAGGATTGAAACCTTAGGGGAGTGGTGTGATGTCTCCCCTTCCAAGTGACAAAATTGAAACATTCCTAGGCTTTGGGTGACTTGTATGTTAGAGTGAGTCTCCAAAGATGGTTGGTTCCCCTATTGTAACACATAAGACTAATTATACTCCTAAAACTACTCTACTTTATTGAATCAATAATGAAAAGGGAGAAGGAATTAAGGGAAAAACTTAAAAGATAGTGATACACCATAAAGATTGAGGATATCAATTTTTTTGAACAATGCAGATGGACCATAGGTACTACACACACCATACACAACTTACAATGGATATATAAATGAAAAAGTGTGTTTGAAAATGGTTTGAAGTTGTGACATAATTAAAAAGGGAAAAAAATGGCTCTAGAAGGGAAATTTGATGAAATCCAAAACTGAATCCTACAAGAAACTTGGTTAAACATATATGACTTGTAAATTAACATATAACTATATAGAGGTGTATGCATGTTAAAAAAATCTAAGTTAATGAAAAGAACCTAACACCAAGTAGATTCATAACTTAGTTAATCAAACAAAAACATCATGATAAAGCATAAATGAAAGCTTAACGAATTGCATAAAACATTAAGTCTAACATAACATGAAAACCTCTTTTAATTGTTGGACATGCTTTTAGATTATAGGTACTTCCTTTATGAACCCAATGTAACTATGTACGATTAAGGAATTTCTCCAAGGAAGAGGAAGAGATCTCATCAATATGGTTTGATTACCATTTTTGGTTATTCTCTTACTAATTTTTGCTAAATAGAAAGGGGATATTTACTTGATTTAATAAGATTTCCAATATGAAATACTTTTCTCAAGTGTGAAATGTACCTTGTAAGGACATGGTTGATGGTGTACAAGATGTACAAGGTATAAGATTGGTAGGAAGGTACTAGGTTTCTTTATATAGCTTTCTAGTTTGGTAGAAGCTTACAACCTATGAATGTGGGATAAAGGTAAAGTAGAATTTGAAAGGGATAAATATGATTAGAACATATTAATTAAATATTAACAATTCATGGGAGTTGAGGATGATTTAATTAATCAACTAGGATTAATTAATAGGTCAAATTAAGCTTATAAAAGCCTTTGGAGATTAAAATAGTAGAATTTGAAGGGTTTGAGAGGGGTATTTAACCAATAATAGGGTTTGTTGATTAAATAAAAGATTAAAAGACTTAATGAATTAATAAAATGCTAATTGGCATCCGAGATGGGGAAAGGCCAATTAATTAATGAAGTGCCGTTAATTATCCGAGATAAAAGGGAATGCTAGCTAATTAGCGGAAAAAAACCAATTATAAAAAATGACGGAAATATGATAATTAGTGTAATTTTAGTATTAAAACTGCATAGTCAAATTTAGGTGTCTACATTTGCCCCTTTTTGATGTGGTGTAGTGCAAGTGACACCATTTCAAAGATAGTAGACAATTTTATTTTGAAAGGATAGAAGAAGGATTAGTAGGATATATGATAATTCCACATTGAGTAGTGATGGGGTGATAGAAGAGGGTGATTGAATCTCGAATAAAATAAGAGAAAATACCACTTTGGCAGAAAAATCATTGCAATAACAAGGATTCAAACTTGGCTTGGTTGGCCATTGTTTGATTTGAATAAATTTTTGTATGTGCCTCAAGTGGAGGAAGTAAGGGAGGGGGGAGGAAATGCATTATGGTGATAATCTGTGTCTCAAAGGAATACGTATAAGAAGTGGAGAATGATAGGTATAAAGTTAGTTAGAATGGAAGATAAGATAGATGATGAATAGAAATATTGTGACATAGCATATGTACCATCTTGGCTCGGAAGTACCTTTTTATTTGATATAAGCATACAACAAAAAGATAAAATGACATGAAGATCCATAATACTGATTTTTGTGCGATGTTAAAGGACTGACTCAAAGAAAAATACATAAGAAATGCAATGTAAGAAAGTATACAAGCAGGAAAGAAAACATACTCAAACAAGCAACATTCAAGAAAGTTGTACAAATGTTTTTTTATCTAGCTTTAGTTCCCAAATGTTTGAGTTATACGAAAAGGGTTAAAATGATGCCCCAAGCAAGGATACATGCAAGGGAGTAGATGGAGGACAAAGAAGTCCCATGAAAAGTAACATGCACTATAAAACTACCCTAAGCAATGATATATGCGGGAAGACAGACATAACAAGCAAACTATATTTGTCTATGAAATAAGATCACAATATGATTTGCATGTCATGTTCTAGAACAAGAAAGCAATGAAATAGGATGTTTTGTAGGATAATTTCCAATGTTTAGTGTTTTTGAGTTTTTCACATGTTTTTGGATTTTTGAATGTTTTTGGATTTTGAAGGTTTTACCAATGTTTTTGGATTTTGAAGGTTTTACCAATGTTTTTAGATTTTGAAGGTTTTACCAATGTTTTTGGATTTTGAATGTTTTACCAATGTTTTTGGATTTGAAGATTTTACCAATGTTTTTGGATTTTGAAGGTTTTACCAATGTTTTTGGATTTTGAAGTTTTACCAATGTTTTTGGAATTTCTGGGATTTTTTGAATTTTTTAGGAATTTTGAAAGTTTTATGAAACTATGTATAGGAAAACAAAGATAAAAATATTCCCCCATTTGAGAGATGAGAATATATAAGGGTGAACATTTCACATATACAAGAAGAAGATAAGTCAAATTAAGGCCAATATGTTTAGGAGAACTCAAACCAATGAGGAAAAAGGAAGAAGTAAACATGCCCCTAGTGTAAGTGGCCAAGAAACAGATGATAAAAAAGAGGAAAATATTGTTTATTGAAATAAGGGAAATTTTTGCCTCAAACATGGTGAAAAGGCAATCTTATACACATGGATCTTTTGAACGAAGCATAAGAACAATGTGAATGCTATGGTCGATACCAAAAATGTAGCTAGAATATTGGCAATGAAAAAGTGATGAGCCAAAGGGAAAAATTATGAGATAAAATAAAGAATAAAGCAAGAGTCTGAAAAAGATCCAAAATCCACTGCAACATACTAGCCCCTGATTTTTCATCGAGATCTAGTGTGTGCACGTGGAAATGAATTACTTCTTAAAGGGAATATTTAAAGATGAAATAAGTGACGATACACTAGCAAATGTATAGGAATGACTTGTTTTGAAAGGTTATTTGTGAATGGATGGTGGAAGGAGAGTCATACATTGCTCCACTGCTAGCCAAACCTCCATAGCCCCAATGAAGATGTATCTAATTCTAGTTGTAACATTGCTTTAATTTCAGCCAAAGGCGTCCATAGACCTAGTAGAGATACTGGAAATATCCCCAGAGAGAGTTTTATATTGCTTTACTTTTTTCTTATGATTTTTGATTGATTTTTTAGATTTCAAAAAAGTATTTTATCTCTCTCAAATGTTTTGATAAGGGGTTAATAACCACTAATTACTTGATGGAAGGATGTGAAAGTGATTGTGATGACGACATTGGCTAGTGTCAACAAATATGCCCAAAGGTATTCATAACAATTTTATTAAATTTATGATAGTGATAAGATCTCTAAGAGGTCATTCATTCTTTAGTTTACCAAGGTGATGAAAGATCAAGGTCAAATGTACACCATAGAGATAAATGTCACACATGGAGTGCAAATAGATTAACCAAAAGTTCACCGAAGGGATGAAAATGGTGGGTGATTTGCAGAGGACTGAAAGGAACATCCATGTGTATGTAAAACCTGATTATAATGTCTGATGTTTGTACCTTTGATGTTTTTAATGTTTTTGATTTTTAATGGATTTTTGAAATTTTTGATTTTTTAAGTTTCGAGATAGTTTTATAAGGGGAAAACTGCAAAGAGAGAAGATGAAATGTGGATAGATAGGAGGAAAAGTATTAAAGATAGGGTAGGAATAATATGATAGGATGAATGGGAAGGTTGGGACAAAAATTCCACTCCATGTGATAGGATCCAACAACAATGTTTGTGATTTCTTTGATGAGGGAGACTAGGAGTTTTTGTTTATCAAGAGTGATATTATCTCCAATCTTGATGATCGTGGTGAGATCATACTCGATAAGTGATTGTAACTTATCGAGGAACATGATTTTTTATGCCAAAGATTGAATTCCCTATCCATATTTCTACACTTTGTGTCATATTTGGTGTTGACGTTAGTGTGCATTTTTGAATTGTGTTTATGAATTGGATTTGTGTTTGCTAGAATTTTTGGAGGTTTGGAGCTCTTTGAATTTTTTATCTGAGCTTGACAAATAAATTCTTGGTGTTTCATATAAGCTAATGTGTGATTTTTTTGAAGTGGGAGAAGAAAGTGGATGTTTGGGATTGATGGTGGGATTTCCAAAGTTGTTGATAGAGGATGATATGATGGACGAATAGGATATGGTCCAAGGATTGATGGTAATAGGTTAGTAGGAGGTGGCCTAAGAATAGAAGGTAACAAGCTAGGAGGTGGCCCAAGAATGGATGGTAACAGCTAACTGGAGGTGACCCAAGAATAGAATGTGATGGGATACTAGAGGTGTCCCATAGATACAAGACGATGGGATATCTAGAGGTGTGCCATAGATAGAAGATGATGGGCTACCCAAAGGTGTCCCATAGATAGAATATGAATGGATACTAGGATGTGGCACATGTATAGAAGGAAATGGGATACCAAGAGGTGACCCACATATAGAAGATGATGGGCTACCAGACGTGGCCCAAGTATAGAAGATAATGGGCTATCAAGAGGTGACCCATTAATAAAAGATAATAGGATACTAGGAGGTTGACAAAAGATAGAAAATGATAGGTTACCCAGAGGTGTCCCATAAATATAATATGAAGGGCTACTAGGATGTGGCCAAAGTATAGAAGATAATATGCTAGTAGGAGGTGACCCAAAAATAGAAGATAAACAGATACCAAGACGTGGCCCAAGTATATAAGATAATGGGCTACCAAGAGGTGACACATATATAGAATATATGGGCTACTAGGAGGTGGCCAATAGATATAATATGATGGGCTACCCGAAGCGTCTCATAGATAGAAGATAATGGGTTACCCAAAGGTGTCCCATAGATAGAAGATGAAGATCTACTTGGAGTGTGCCAAGTATAGAAGATAATTGGATGTCAAGAGATGACCCACAGATAGAAAATAATGGGATACCGGGACATGGCCCAAGTATAAAATATAATGGGCTACGTGAGGTGAACCACATATATAAGATAATGGGCTACCAGAGGTGACCCACATATGGATAAATATGATGGGCTAACCGTAGGTGACCCAAGGAGAGATTGTGATATATAAGGAATTAATGGGTGATGAGATGATATGAGGAGAATAAAGGATGGACCACGTCATATTTACATGTAATGGGAAATGAGAAGATAGAATATTAAGAGGAGGATTAAGTTTGATGATCTTATGATCTTCCTTTATTTGTTGATGATAGTACTCAACATCTTCCTCAAAATAAGTGTATCCATAGAGGTTAATGATGAATCCTTTCTCATGATCTTCTATAGGAATTTCATCATGTATTCCCATGAATGATTTGATTGATTTTTCATTCGAAAGAAATTGATAGGTATGGATCATTGTTGTTTGATGATAGAAGGTTGATTGGAAGGAATTGATGAACACAGAGATTTTAGAATTGGATTGGTAGAAGAAGAAGACTTAAGAGATGAAGTAGATTTGTATTTGTCCATCTCAATAGTTTAATTAGATGTGTATTTATGATAGGTTGGTATTTTATTAATTAAAATATTGTATAGTGTAGGTAGAAGAAGGGGATCTTGTGGAAAGACAATGGGTTTTGATGCATGGGTTGAATTGGATGTTTGATTAGAGTAATTTAGATTCACACATATCTTTAATTGAGGAAGACATTGATGAGGAAACTAATTGAGGGTGTCCTATGGAAAAAGAGAGGATTATGACTCCAGAGTCAAATTAGATGTTTAATTAGAGGATTTTGGATTCACACAGATATTTAATAGAGGAAGACATTGGTGAGGCAACTGATTAAGGGGGTCATGTAGAAAAAGATAGGACCGTGACTCCAGATTTGAAATGGATGTTTGATTAGAGGAGTTTGTACCGAAACATATCTTTAATGGATGAAGACATAGTTTGGGTGAATGATTGTTCCATAGAATAAATTTGATTGGATGAGGCTCAGGATTTTGAGGAGAATCAAAAGAATAGAATTGATTAGGAGATGAAGGTGGGGAAGTGGAAAATAGAATAGGTTCCTTATTTTAAATAGCATGAGGAACCACCGAGATCTAATTATGATTGGCATTATTTTATGTGAATGCCTAGACCTAGATTATTTGATTAAACTCCTTTATGTTGAAGGAAGTTTCGTGTCAATTCGAGCAATGTAACGGATGCCAACTAGACATTTTGCAAACATAGGGATGCTCATGTGATTTTCTAAAGGTAATCTAAGGAAAACAAGAAACATAATGATGTAATTTTAAAAATCAAGCAAGGTTTGTAAAATAAGTTGAAAGTGTGCATTTCAAAATGGTTGATGAAACTTTGGCAAAGTAATGACTGAGAAGGAAGCTTTTCCTTGGTTTGAATGCCACAAAATTTGTTTAAGGAAACTAGGAAAATTTGAATACCACAACAATGCAATTTCAACACTAATTCGAGTTTGAGAAAACAAGATTTAAGTATCAAAATGGGTTCATATGAATTTGGCATTGTAGCAACATGATTTCAACACTTAAATCAAGTTTTAAGAAAACAATGTTTAAATATAAAAAAAAATTGCTACAATTCGTGCAACATAATAACACAATTCCAAAACTCAAATCAAGTTTAAGAAAAAAAATATGTAAGTATAAAAGGGATTGATACAATGCAAGCAACGTAACAATGTACTTTCAAGACTAAAAATAAGTTTTAAAAATAAGGTTCAAGTATCCAAAATGGTTGATAAAATTTTGGCAACACTTTAGATGGTGCCTTTTGATAAAAAGGGAGCCAAAATTTTGTAGAAAGGGGATATGTTTGGTAACCAAAAAGTATGTGATACAACTTTTGGCATATTTTCTCCTTATTCTAAAACAAAGTGGAAACTAAGACAATTTTTTTTGTATTAAGAGTTTGATACCAATGATAATGGATATGGAAAATTTGGCCCTGATGCCAAATAGCTTCCTAGGGATTTTGTTCTCAAAACTCACCAATATTTTTCTAAGAGAGGTGTGTTTTATTTAGAATAAATTATAAACAAGGACCATTACCCCATAATCAAATTAATGAAAGAGGCCTCATATGGACAATATTTGATATTCCTCATGGGTTTTACTAGTCAAGTAGGTGTTTGGGGCACTTCTGTTTCGTTGGCCAGTTCCTCAATGTGCCAACTACTTTGGGGTTCCTGTGGTACTCCTCATAATGAGTTTTATGGCTTAATCCAAAGCACTTCCCATATTTTAAAGTGGATGGGTTTTAGCCTTTATCCAAACCTACAAATACAAAGTGTGATTTGTTCATTTTTAATCTTCTTTTAAAGTTTGATTGTCTTAAACACGTCTTTGACTACACACAAAGTATTAGTAATTTTATTTTGATTTGTCTTTGACGATCGTTAATGGTACTATAATCAAACACTTAGTAGGTTTCCATATTGCCAAAACATTAGAAAATATCAAAGATCACAACCATTTCTAGTTCTCAAGGTCGCTAGAAAGCACAAGAGAATAACATATGTGACGTTGATCGAATCAAACCAACGTGAAATTTTAAATCAAGATAAAAACTATTAGAAAAAATTTCAAATGAAAACTAAATTGTTTGAAAAGCATGCAAAATCGTATTCATTTCTAATTCTCAAGATCACTTGAAAGTGTAAGAGAAGAGCATACATGGTTTTGATTAAATTATAGAAAAAAGGAGATTTCTAACAAATACTTGAAATGTTAGCATTAATTTAAAAAATAACCAACATATCGAATTAGAAACATGCATAAAACAATAGGAAATTGAAGATCAAAACAAGAACATTAGAAAATTTTGAGAAATTTTAATAAAAATTTCATAGATTATGCTAGTGCGTGTACATGAACGTTAGTGCATGGAAAGATACACATGTGCAGATAGAAAAAATGTAAAGTAAAACACAAGTGCATGTAGATGGACCTGCATAGACAGACAAACATAGGCATGAATAGAATGACACTAGAACACACCGATAGATGCTAGCACATGTAATCCAAAAATCAATGAGACGCTAAGTACGTGTAAATGAATGGTAAATCGCATTGATGGACATTAACATAGATAAACAAATGATGGTGCACACAATAGGAAAACCCGATAGCAACGCTAACACAAGGAATGATATTCAAATGCATGTAAGTAGAAATTCAATGTAACGTCAACATGTGTAATGATACACAGTGTGTGTAGATGAACGTAGACATGAACACCGATACACATGCACACATATATGAACGCTAGCACAAGGAACCTATACCTACACACAAAAATGTTAAAATGAGAAAAAAACAACACAAAGCTCATATTTTCTCATCAAGATGAAAATTTGACAATATTTTTCCTCCTAAATACCTACATAGAAGGCTCGACACTATCAAACATCATGATGCATGCTAAATTTTTTTCCAACAATTTAAAAGAAATTTACATGTAAAAATGAAATCTAAACTAAGAAAGGATAAATAATGTTATGAGATAAAGGAGTGTCCCACCGAGTGTGCCATAATGTATTCATGTTGAATTAATCTAAGTTAATGACAAAAACCTAACACCAAGTATATTCATAACTTAGTTGATAAAATAAAAACATTGCAATAAAGCATAAAGGAAAGCTTAACTAATTACATAAAACATTAAATCTAACATAAAATGCAAACCTCCTTTGATTGTTGGATGTGATTTTAGATTGTAGGTACTTCCTTTATGAACCAAACACAACTATGCATGATCAAGGAATTTCTCCAAGGAAGAGGAAGAGATCTCACCAATATGGCTTGATTGCCATTTTTGGTTCTTCTCTTACTACTCTTTGCCAAGTAGAAAGGGGAGGTTTACTTGATTTAATAATCTTTCCAATATGAAATACTTTTCTCAAGTGTGAAAGGTGTCTTGCAAGGACATGATGGCTGGTGTACAAGATGTAATATTAGTAGGAAGATACTAGGTTTCTTTATATAGCTTTCCAGTTTGGGAGAAACTTGCATCCTAGTGAATGTGGGATAAAGGTAAAGTAGAATTAGAAAGGGATAAGTATGATTAGAAGAGATTAATTAAAGATTAACAACTCATGGGAGTTGGGGGTGATTTAATTAATCAACTATGATTAATTAATAGGCCCATTTAAGCTTATAGAAGCAAATGGATATGAAAGTAGTAGATTTTGAAGGGTTTGAAAGAGGGATTTAACCAATAAGAGGGTTTATTGATTAAATAGAATATTAAAAGGCTTAATTAATTAATTAAAAGAGGATTATAACTAACGAAGTGTTGTTAATTGGCATTCGAGATGGGGAAAGGCTAGTTGATTAAAGAAGTGTCGTTAATTGACCAAGACGAAGGGGAATGTTAGCTAATTAGTGGAAAACCCACTAGTTATAACAAAATGATGAGAAATATGATAGTGAAATTTTAGTATCAAAATTGCGTAGTCAAATTTAGGTGACTACAAAAGGCATGGGAATCAAACTCAGTAAATTAGGGATAAAACCAATATCAAGAGATATAATTAGCTTAATGACACAAATTGCATGATAAAAAGGTTGTAAGAAGGTAAAAACAACTCCTTTATTGATCCAAGAGGTGAAACCAATACAAAAGATCACTCGTGACCCCTATTCTTCCACTCATAACTCTAAATCATTCCACATAAGCTAATAGAAAGTGTAGAGAATATTTTTTACAATGAATTCCATGGAGATTTATAGGAAATGAGAGAGAGAAGAAGGGGAAAAATTATACTTGTAAGTTTGGTTAGTAAAAATAGAAAAATATGAGAGTGATGCATGCACATTTTACCCTTTTATTCTAGAAATAGTTGATCTTTCTTGAAATTAGTAGATTTATTCATAGAAAAGAGTAAATTATGCCCAAAATAGGAAATCCCACACTTAAAAAGTGATTTTGCATGCCCGAAATAAAAATTGGTGACCTATTGTGTAGTGCCCACTTCCCTTTGACACATTTTGATGCTTATGCTGATCTTGTTGATTACATTATAGACATTATTATGTTTTGATTTAGCATGATGTTAGACATTGATCATGGATTATTATTTATCTAGATTTGATTATGATGCATGATGATTATTAGAGACACCTTATATGTGGATGATGATATACTATTTGACATGGATGTTTTATGGATGTTGTTGGACATGTGATTTTGGATATTATGAGTAGATCTAGAAAATGGATATTTTATGATGATGATATAGTTGTTGATTAAAAATGCAAATGATGTAGTTGTTACTTCGATGTTGTTGTGATTCATTTATATAGTTGGTTTAGTGATTTTAATTGTATCATATTGGATGTTCTGATATGGCCATGAGGCCAAAGGAGGTATTTATATTTTATAGGTTAAAAATATCACAACAAAACATCAGGGGATCGGAGACCAACCAAAGTGGAATTCTAGGTGGATTCAACAAGGTCACCATGACAACTTGTTTTGTGTGTGTGTTGTTTTGTTAGGGATTCCTAGGGGGATTTCCTTTATATGTGACCATGGGTATTATGTATTTTATTAATGTGGTTAATTTTTATTATTGTTGTATGTATTTTATTAGTAATGTGTTCCTTTCTTTTAAGTAATTAGTTGTGATAGATTAATGTGAGAATCATATGATTAAAATTTAAATAAATTAAATTGGGATATGGGAAAATAATAATGGGAGTTGTTGGTTGTTTGTATTTAATTTTTAAGGGATGTGTAAGTTGTGTAAGAGCTTGTGTAAGTCAGTTTTGGAGTATGAAATACTCCACCTCCATGAAAAATTCGAATTTGTCCTTGGGAGCTATTTTTGGAGGCTTGTGGGACAAGTAAAACTTGTCCCATGCCTCTAAATTTAATCTACCAACCATACTTATGGATGGAGATGTGATTTGTGACTTTTATAATGACTTTTTTGGAATGCAATTTTACATTTCATTTATTTTGTTGTCCCTTGAGGTGTGGGCTTTTTGGAGTGTGCAAGTAACTTGTCATTTTCACCCACCTCTTTATTGTGCTTTGGAGAATGGAGTTTGTCTTTTGTGTTTGAATTTGAGGATGTTTGATGTGGCATCCTACATGGATCCACATCATCCTCTTCTTTCCCTCTTCTATTTAATTCAAACTCTCTTCTTGTTTTGGGGTTGTTGAATCATTTTGCAACTTCTTGGGGGTGCATTTTTTTGTGGGAGCTCTTGTTTTTGGAGGAAGTTTTGGAGAAAGATTTGCATGCTTGGGAGTTGTTGTTTTAGACTGTGTTTTCTTGGCATTTGAAGCTTCTTTGTTGGGAGAAAAATTCACCATGGAGAGGTAGGAATTTAACTCTCATTCTTTTGTTGTTATTTCCTTGTTGTGTTTTGTGAATGGTGCATGCTTTGTTTCTTTTGTTGGCTGGTTGGGTAGACTGCCTTAGGGAAGGTGTAGGAGAAGGCTATGGGGAATCCATTTGGGGGGAATAAGGAATGCCATTGGCATCTACATTTTGTGGAGGGATTTTGGGTTTTGGATCCACCATGGAAAAGAAATAACTTGCATTTCTTACTTGGGTGGGCATAAGGAAATGTGTGGGGGCATAAGGAGAAACTTGTGGTGGGGGCATAAGGATGTGTGTGGGATGAATTATTTTGGTGGGTTGTTCTGGTGGATGCCCAATTCCCAATTGGGAGGCATAAGTAGCTTCCCCCATAGACCTTTCTCCTTTGGCTTGCATGATCAAGCCTGAGTTCTATTTTGAAATGATTTTAAATGTAGTTGTGAACTGTTGTTTTTGTGTTGAATTGTTTTTAAAAAAGAAAAAGTAAAAAGAAATGTGTATGTGAAAGAATGTTGTGTTGTGGAAGCCAGTTGTTTCCATGGGTTGAATTTCATCTATTATTGTATTTTGGTTGGGGCTGGGGGCCAATGATGAAGGAAGGCTTCTCCTTTCATTGGATGTCTTGGTTGGGTAGAGAGCATTGCCTTTCCCCCTCTTTTGTTGTGATCAACTTGGAGAAAAGAGAAAATGTGCATGTTGCTATTCTGGAGCAAAGGAAAAATATAGTTTGACAGTCCCTTGTGAAAACACATTCTTTGTAATCCTTTCCCACTTGTTGTGGATGAAATTTTATCATGTATTTGTGAAGGAAAGATGTATGTAATTTGATTATGGAGTTAGCCTTTTGAATTGT
Source organism: Taxus wallichiana var. yunnanensis (assembly GCA_018340775.1). NCBI lineage: Eukaryota > Viridiplantae > Streptophyta > Pinopsida > Cupressales > Taxaceae > Taxus > Taxus wallichiana. The sequence goes on from CM031244.1 coordinate 39,686,725, forward strand.
AAAAGACATTTAAATTTTGATTCTGTTTATTGGAAAGAAATGAAAATTTGTTAATTGCATTCAAGGAATGAAAGAGATGTAAAGATGTTTTTTTTGAATTCAATAAAGAATTGCAAGTTTATCTCTTATTTGCATTGTTGTGATGAAATGGGAATATCAAATTGTGATTTGAAGCTTTGTTTATTTGCAAAAAGAAAAAAAAGAAAATGCGTATGAAGGAAGGATGTTGCTTGTTTCTTTTGGGAAATATATGAAATTGAAAGTCAGACCTTATCATTTAGCTTTGGAAATGAATTGTTGTAAACAAATAAATGCATTAGATTAGTTTAGAAACTATATACCACACTTAAATGATAAAATTGATAAATAGATCCTTTAAAAATTTGATCACTAGCATTGTGACTTTTAAAACTAACAAATTTAATCAAATTACATAGTTTGGACCAGCACTTAACAATCAACTTGGAAACCTTAAAATTCAACATGATATATTAGCAATGAACTCAATTGACAAAGAAGATTTAAGAGAATAACTTGAACCATTGCAAAATTGAGCTCAATCTCTTCCTCAACCATTTTCTGTCATTTGTTGAACAAAATTCAAATTTGAATAAATTAAACAAATCAACTTCCTAAAACACTTTAAACTCTCCCTAGATCAATTCTCCATGCCTGTTTGGCATGTTGAGTGAAGGAGGAGATCCAATTTAATCAAATTGAAAAGTTGGAAATTGCCAGTTTGCTAATTAAAATCCTTGCATATCCTTTTGCAAAATTGACCCCTTAAACTTTTCAAAAAGTAAAATTTATGTTTCTATGCAAAGAGGGAATCGAGATTTTCTAAAAGTCCTCATTTTCCCAAAACTGAGCTTTCTAGCTCAAGTTATGGCACTTTGAAGTTTTTGTGCCTTAGCGGGAAAATTTGGGAAAATTTTCCTTAGTGGGCCTACAACCCAAAAATTTCCCGTCAAATTGCCTTAGAATTTTTTTGAAAAATTTTGAGTGGAAAAATTTCATCTTTTCCTCCACCGACCCCACAGCCAATCAGAGGCTGCCATGTGTCCTCACGGGAGGTAGCAATGGAGGCACGACATTTTTTTACCCTTAGACTTTTTGAAAATTTTGGAAAAAACATTTTCATTTTATCCCCGCCCGGCCCGCAATCATCGAGGGAGCCACGTGGCACCTTGGGGGTGCAAGCGGTGGAGGGGGAGAATTATTTGTTTTGTTTTTTTCCTTTGGGAAATTTTGAAAAATTTCCCGTGGCCCCAATCCCGCCCTCACCTTGGGAATTTTATCCTCTGGTGGATGCACGGACCCGTGTGTGCCTTTCACCCTTTTTCTTCCTTTTGGCAAAGATTCGCCAAATCACCCACCCACCCCGCTCACCTTCCTTCCCTCACCCTCTCCTCTTTGAACCATAACTGACGACGTGTGTCCACCCGGGACCCTGTGGAGGCATGGGAAAATTTTTCCATTTGTGCCACATGGGGGAAATTTTTTCTAAAGCTGCCTTGTGACCCGCCAACCACCAAAGGGGTTTCCTCTCCTCTTGACACGTGTCCCCTTGGGGAAAATTTGACTCCAAAACTCCACCTGACCATATCTGAGTTCTCTGAAGGAGTTAGGAGGAATTATTTATATCACCGGAAAGGTGAGAAAATTTCCTATCCAATGGGAATGATTTAGGGAAATTTTGGAAGCATTAAGTATGTGAAAAATCAAGTTGAAACTCTGAGCCTACTAGAGAGTGGGTATGGGGGTAAATTACTCCCTGAACCTAACTGAAACTTCTAACCCTAAAGTTGAACCATGTGACCTTGATAATTGTTAATAAATGAAAAGTATGATCTAGTAATTTTAGAATTGTTCTAGAACCTAATAGGGTCAATTGTTGTCTTGTAACTTGGTTGTGGACACTTCTAATAAAAAAATTATTCCATAATTTTCTAACTAACCCTAGGTTGTTTCTTGGGTCTCAAGTGGGTTGTTTTAAATGGGCATCACAGTTTGGTATCAGAGTAATGGTTCAAAGCTTGGACCATTGGGAACACTAGAAAACTTGAGACATAAACTTAAACCTAGCACACTTTTAAACCTAGAAAACAACTTAGCTAGAATTTGTATATTTTAGTAAACATGGAAGTTGTGTAAAACTTAGAAAAATGACTAACTCTCATTTTGGTCTGTGTAGGAGGCTCAGATGGAGTGAGAGGAACCTTCACAGAGACTCATACTCACCACCACCACCACCACCGGATCAGGGTGTAGCAGATATTCTACCTCATATTCTACAGACCCTTTAGGATGTTAATGTCACTCTATGCGGAGAATTAGGAGGAGGACATGCAACTAGTCATGACAGAGCCCCTTTTATCGAGGGTTAGGTATCTCCTCAACCTAGTGAGGAGCATAGAGGAGAGAACTCCCATGGAGTATTGAGTAGAGTCAGTCACCCTAATAGATAGGGTGATAGAGTTTCAGAGCATAGAGAGAGGTCTCGGAGCCCTAGGCTTAGGGATGAGCATGTAGAGAGACCTAGAGGCCATCAGACCACAACAATGGATCACATCAGGGAGATCTGAAGCTTCACCATCACATTACTTAGGTGACATGGGTGGATTTTAGGTAGAGGCCTGGCTAGTGAGCTTGAGTGGTTGCTTCAAGCTTTGTCCTTGTTCTAGCAACACAAAATCTCATGTTGCGATCCATCTACTGAGGGATGGAGCAGGAGTATGGTGGAGGAAAGAGGAGCAGAAGCTCCATGTAGATTAGAGATAATGACCTGGGAGATTTTTGAGGAGAGATTCAGGAGTAGGTATTTGTCATGGAGGTTCATCTAGTAGAGGATCGATGAGTTCCATGACCTCGATAGGCTTCTCTTTCAGTAGTAGAGTATGAGAGTAGATTTCTAGATCTACTCCAGTATGTAGAGTATATGCAGGATGAGCAGGTGTGGATTCATAGGTTCATCTAGGGCCTAAATTTAGATATTAGAGGTGTAGTGGATCCACTATCCACAAACATTAGCAGAGGCCATCGAGAAGGCCTATATTGCAGAGGATACTGGGGTAAGACCCAACAGGCTAGAGACCGAGTCCGGACCCATATACAATCAGATGTAGGATGGTAGATCAAGGGGGTTAGTACCCCTTCCTCATGGTGGCTAGGGTACAACATAGTCATCCTTTAGGCCATAACAAAGTAGCAAGCAGTCCCACCCACCTCATAGACCTCCATAGAGAGCTGATGCATAGAGAGGTCGGAGTATGGGGCCTCCTCCTAGGGGTCCCATTAGGACACAGGGTGGACCTAGAGCTCAGTCAATAGGAGCTCACCATCAGAGACCTCAGCAGACCACAGTTGGATCATCAAGATCCACACCACAAGCTTTTAGGGCACCTACTGGAGGTGCTACTCATTGGGAGGATGTTTTGGTTGTGGAGTTATTGGACACTTTTGGAGAGATTGCCCATAGAACCCTAACAACAAGGGTAAGACACAGATTTGAGCCGACTATTGGTGACATGGGGCATAGCCATAGGATTTATGTAGTGGTTGAGAACCACCAGGTAGAGCACCAGAGCATAGTCATTGAGACCATAGGTAGCATTGGTGGTATTCCTACCTCTGTATTGTTTGATTTTGGTTCTTTTGATTCTTTCATTACACCATCTTTAGTAGAGCGATGTAGGCTAGTGGTAGTTAGGCAGGGTCTTAGTTGGGATGTTGAGATGGCTTCTGGAGCCAAGATCTCTGTAGACTCCTTAGTTAAGGAGTGTGTAGTGGATTTGGGACCTTTCACCACTACCTCAGATCTTCGTATCCTTCCTTTGGGCTCGTATGGAGTCATTTTGGGTATGGATTGGTTATCTACACATAGGGCCATGATGGATTGTTATCACAAGACTATATCTTGTGTAGATGATTTGGGAGTTGAGTCGAGTGATTTTGGGGTTAGGAGACCCATTTCTATTTACACCATCTCCACTATGTAGCTTAAGCGGTGTGTGTGACGGGGTTGTCAGATGTATGTTGTTACAGTTAGTGACAGATCAGAGGATGGGTCTAGTGGACCATCACTAGATGATCATCCCATTTTGAGAGAGTTTTTGATGTCTTTCCAGGGGAGCTACTGGGGTTACCACCCCCACGTGAGATTGATTTTCATATAGATCTAGTTCCTAGAGCAGATCCTATCTCACGAGCACCTTATCGGATGACCACCCCGAGCTCTATGAGCTCAAGTTGTAGCTTGAGGGACTTTTGGAGAAAGGCCTTATCCATCCTAGTGTATCCCCTTGGGGTGCACTGGTGATCTTTGTGAAGAAGAAGGATGGATCCTTGTGGTTGTGTATTGATTACCACTAGTTGAACAAGGTAACGATCAAGAATCATTATCCTCTTCCTCGTATTGATGACTTGTTTGATCAGATGAAGGGAGCCATAGTTTTCTCTAAGATTGATCTCAAGTCAAGGTACCATCAATTGAGGATTTCGGAGGTGGACATTCATAAGACCTACCTTCCACATGAGATATGGGCACTATGAGTTCACAGTGGTGCCTTTTGGTTTGACTAATGCCCCACAATGTTCATGAGTTTGATGAATGGGGTATTCAAGACCTTCTTAGATCACTTCGTGCTCATCTTCCTAGATGACATTTTGATATACTCATGTACACGTGAGGAGCACGAGGGGCACCTTGCCAGGTTCTTCAGTGTCTTTGGGGAGCAAGCAACTTTACGGGAACTTGGAGAAGTGTGCTTTCTTTCAAGATAGAGGTGTAGTATTTGGGTCATATCATTTCTAGGGAAGGTATCACATCGATCCTTCCAAGATTAGAGCCATTATGGATTGGCCAACACCCACTATAGTGACCGAGGTGTGCAACTTCATGGGATTAGCAAGTTACTACCGAGATTTGTTCAGGACTTCTCTCGGATTACACACCCTATCACTTCCCTTTGAGGAAAGGGAAGAAGTTTGTTTAGTTCGGATAGATGTGAGTAGGCCTTTAGGACACTAAAGGAGTGCCTCACCACAACACCTATTCTTGTAGTGTCAGATCCATATGGTGAGTTCTTTGTTTGCATAGATGCTTCTTTGGCAGGACTTGGAGGTGTGTTGATGTAGGATGGAAAGTAGTGGCTTTTGAGTCTCGCAAACTCAAGGATCATGAGCTTAATTATCCGACCCATGATCTTGAGCTTGCAGCAAGTTTTGTACATGCTTTGGTTAGATGGAGACACTTTCTTCTTGGATGGAGATTCACACTTAAGACAGATCACTGATTCTTCACCACCTCTTCACGTAGCCCAATCTCAACGCTAGTCAGCGGTGTTGGATGGAGTTACTTTGTGAGTATGACATGGAGATAGAGCATGTGAATGGGAAAGAAAATGTGGTAGTAGATGCTCTCAGTAGATGGAGACATGTGGCTATGGCCACCTCAGTGAGCACAAATTTGTGGAGCAAGATTCTTTAGCAGCTTCCTCTTGACAAACTTCTACATTGCAGTTCGAGAAGAGATCGAGTCATAAAGACCCCTTGAGGGAAGTTTGATGGTTTTACCTTAGAGGTAGATGGTCTTCTTAGGCACAGAGGCTAGATATATGTTCCCAAAGATGGAGGCTTGAGGAAGGACATCTTGGTGGAGGCACATCATGCACCCTATTCAGCCCATCTCGGGGTGAAGAAGATGCATGCCACCTTGAGATAGTTGTATCATTGGAGAGGACTTCGTCGAGACATGGCTCAGTTTGTGTCATGGTGTTTAGAGTGCCAAAGGGTTAAGGCAAGCATCAGCATCCAATCAGGCCTTCTTTATCCTCATGCTATACCATAATGGAAGTGGGACACCATTTCCATGGATTTCATTATTAGGCTAGCGAATGTCGAGATATCACCATGATGCCATCATGGTCATGGTTGATAAATTGAAAAAGTGGCTCACTTTTCTCTGGTGAAGACCACTTATACAACTAGAGTAGTGACACGAGTATATTTGGATGAGATTGTCAGGTTGCATGGGATTCCATGGAAGATCATTTGTGATCGGATCCTTTGTACACTTCACATTTCTGGACTACCATGCAGTATGTCCTCGGGATGAGGATCAACTTCAGCACAACATATCACCTTGAGATAGATGGATAGACTAAGAGGGTGAATTAGATTTTAGAGGATATGCTCAAGATGTATGTGATGGATTAGCAGACTAAGTGGGAGGAGAACCTGTACTTAGTGGAGTTTTCCTACAATAATAGTTTCAAAGTTCTATAGGCATGGCTCCTTTTCAGGATTTGTATGGTAGAGAGTGTATGACACCTCTTAGCTGGGACAAGCTAGAGGACAAGGTATCTCTTGGACCAGCTCTTCTATAGGACATGGAGTAGCAGGTAGTGTTGATCAAGTAGAGATTGCAGGAGGCATAGGACAAGTAGAAGAAGTATGTGGATCAACATAGGATTGACCGTAGTTTTGATGTGGGCATGAAGGTGTTCCTTTCGTGTCAGGCCACACAAGATCCCTATCCATTATGGAAAAGGTTCTAAGTTAGCTCCTAGATTCATTGTTGGTCCTTTTGAGATCTTGGAGCGTATCGGCCCTTTGGCCTACCATCTAGCATTGCCACCTAGCTTGTCTCGCATACATGATGTTTTTCATGTTTTAGTTCTCAGGAGATATATTACAGATCCTTCTCATGTGTTAGATTGGACATCATTGTAGGTGTAGGATCAGGGGCAGGTGATGGTGGAGCCCATTCACATCTTAGATCACAAGACCCTAGGCCTTTGAGGTAGAGAGGTTGATTAGGTTTGGGTGCAGTGGGACAGATATGATGAGACTGCAGCTACATGGGAGGATGCTACTTCATTACGAGTTCAGTTTCCACATTTGTTCCAGTGACTTCCAGGAGGAAGTCAAGTCTAAGGGGAGGGGATGTAGTGCCCACTTCCCTTTGACACCTTTTGATGCTTATGTTGATATTGTTGATTACATTATAGACATTATTATGTTTTGATTTAGTATGATGTTAGACATTGATCATGGATTATTGTTGATCTTGATTTGATTTTGATGCATGATGATTATTAGAGACACTTATATGTGGATGATGATATATTATTTACATGGATGTTTTATGGATGTTGTTTAGACATGTGATTTTGGATACAATGAGTAGATATAGAAAATGGATATTTTATAATAATAATATAGTTGTTGATTAAAAATGCAAATGATGTAGTTGTTACTTTGATGATTGTTGTGATTCATTTATATAGTTGGTTTAGTTGATTTAATTGTATCATATTAGATGTTCGATATGGCCATGAGGCCAAGGAGGTATTTATATTTTTCGAGGTTAAAAATATCACAACAAAACATGGGGGATCGGAGACCAACCAAAGTGGAATTTTAGGTGGATTCAACGAGGTCACCATGGCAACTTGTTTTATTGTGTTTGTTTTGTTTTGTTAGGATTCCCATGGGGGGATTTCCTTTATATGTGACCATGGGTATTATGTATTTTATTGATGTGGTTAATTTTTATTATTGTTGTATGTATTTTATTAGTAATGTGTTCCTTTCTTTTAATTAATTAGTTGTGATAGATTAATGTGAGAATCATATGATTAAAATTTAAATAAATTAAATTGGGATATGGGAAAATAATAATGGGAGTTGTTGGCTATTTGTATTTAATTTTGTAAGGGATGTGTAAGTTGTGTAAGAGCTTGTGTAAGTCATTTTGGAGTATGAAATACTCCACCTCCATGAAAAATTCGAATTTGTCCTTGGGAGCTATTTTTGGAGGCTTGTGGGACAAGTAAAACTTGTCCCATGCCTCTAAATTTAATCTACCAACCATACTTATGGATGGAGATGTGATTTGTGACTTTTATAATGAATTTTATTCATCATGTTGCTTGTTTTGGAATGCACTCTCTTACATTTCATTTATTTTTGTTGTCCCTTGAGGTGTGGGCTCTTTGGAGTGTGCAAGTAACTTGTCATTTTTCACCCACCTCTTTATTGTGCTTGGGAGAATGGAATCTTGTCTTTTTTGTTTGAATTTGAGGATGTTTGATGTGGCATCCTACATGGATCCACATCATCCTCTTCTTTCCCTCTTCTATTTAATTCAAACTCTCTTCTTGTTTTGGGGTTGTTGAATCATTTTACAACTTCTTGGGGGTGCATTTTTCTTGTGGGAGCTCTTGTTTTTGGAGGAAGTTTTGGAGAAAGCTTTACATGCTTGGAGTTGCTATTTTGGACTGTGTTTTCTTGGCATTTGAAGCTTGTTGTTGGGAGAAAAAGTCACCATGGAGAGGTAGGAATTTAACTCTCATTATTTTGTTGTTATTTCCTTGTTGTGTTTTGTGAATGGTGCATGCTTTGTTTCTTTTGTTGGTTGGTTGGGTAGACTACCTTAGGGAAGGTGTAGGAGAAGGCTATGGGGAATCCATGTGGGGGCATAAGGAATGCCATTGGCATCAAAGTTTTGTGGAGGGAGTTTGGGTTTGGGATCCACCATGGAAAAGAAATAGCTTGCATTTCTTACTTTGGGGTGGGCATAAGGAAATTTGTGGGGGGCATAAGGAGAAACTTGTGGGGGGCATAAGGATGTGTGTGGGATGAATTATTTTGGTGGGTTGTTCTGGTGGATGCCCAATTCCCAATTGGGAGGCATAAGTAGCTTCCCCATAGACCTTTCTCCTTTGACTTACATGATCAAGCTCGAGTTTTGTTTGAAATGATTTTAAATGCAATTGTGAACTACTATTTTTGTGTTGAATTATTTTTTTTAAATGAAAAAAGAAATGTGTATGTGAAAGAATGTTGTGTGTTGTGGAAGCCAGTTGTTGCCATGGGTTGAATTGCATCATCTTTATTGTATTTTGGTTGGGGCTCAGGGGCCAATGATGAAGGAAGGATTCTCCTTTCATTGGATGTCTTGGTTGGGTGGAGAGCATTGCCTTTCCCCCTCTTTTGTTGTGATCAACTTGGAGAAAAGAGAAAATGTGCATGTTGTTGTTCCTGGAGCAAAGGAAAATACAGTTTGATAGTCCCTTGTGAAAACACATTCATTGTAATCCTTTCTCACTTGATTTTGGATGAAATTTTAATCATGTCTTTGTGAAGGAAAGATGATATGTAATTTGATTATGAAGTTAGCCTTTCAAATTGTAAAAGACATTTAAATTTATGATTTGTTTATTGGAAAGAAATGAAAAATTTATTAATTGCATTCAAGGAATGAAAGAATATAAAGATGTTTCATTTTTTGAAGTCAATAAATAATTGTAATTTTATCTCTTATTTACATTGTTGTGATGAAATGGGAATATCAAATTGTGATTTGAAGCTTTTTTAATTGCAAAAAAGAAAAAAGAAAAAGAAAATGCGTATGAAGGAAGGATATTGCTTGATTCTTTTGGGAAATATATGAAATTGAAAATTAGACCTTATCATTAGCTTTGAAATGAATTGTTGTAAACAACTAAATGCATTAGATTAGTTTAGAAACTATATACCACACTTAAATGATAAAATTGATAAATAGATCCTTTAAAAATTTGATCACTGGCATTGTGACTTTTAAAATTGACAAATTTAATCAAATTATGCATAGTTTGGACCAACACTTAACAATAAACTTGGAAACCTTAAAATTCAACATGATATATTAGCAATGAACTCAATTGACAAAGAAGATTTAAGAGAATAACTTGAACCATTTCAAAATTGAGCTCAATCTCTTCCTCAACCATTTTCTATCATTTGTTGGACAAAATTCAAATTTGAATCAATTGAACAAATCAACTTCCCTAAAACACTTTAAACTCTCCCTAGATCAATTCTCCATGCCTGTTTGGCATGTTGAGTGAAGGAGGAGATCCAATTTAATCAAATTGAAAAGTTGGAAATTGCTAGTTTGCTAATTAAAAGCCTATAGATCCTTTTTACAAAATTGACCCCTTAAATTTACTAAAAAGTAAAATTTATGTTTCTATGCAAAGAGGGCATCGAGAGATTTCCAAAAAGTCCTTGTTTGCCCAAAACTGAGCTTTCTAGCTCAAGTTATGGTACTTTGAAGTTTTTGTGCCTTAGGAAAATTTGGGAAAATTTTCCTTAGTGGGCCTGCAACCCAAAAATTTCTCGTCGAATTGCCTTAGAAATTTTTAAAAAAATTTTGGTCTTGGGAAAATTTCAACTTTTCCTCTACTAGCCCATAGCTAATTAGAGGCTGCCATGTGTCCTCACGAGGTAGCGACGGAGGTGAGACATTCTCTTTGCCCTTAGACTTTTTGAAAATTTTGAAAAATTTTCATTTTAGCCCCGCCTCGGCCCATGGCAATCACATCGGAGAGGGAGCCACGTGGCACCTTGGGGGTGGCAGCGATGGAGGGGGAGAATTCTTTGTTTTGTTTGTTTTTGCCTTGGGTAAATTTTGAAAAATTTCCCCGTGGCCCTGAAACCCTACCCTCACCTTGGAATTTTATCCTATGCGGATACACGGACCCGTGTGTGCCTTTCACCCTTTTTCTTCCTTTCGGCGAAGTTCCCAAATCACCCCGTCGCTCTGTCCTTCCCTCACCCTCTCCCTTTGAACCATAACTCATGTGTGTCTACCAGGGACTGTGGAGGCGTGGGAAATTTTGAAAATTTGTGCCGCATGGGGGAAATTTTTCTAAAGCCGCCCATGCGACCGCCAACCTGACCTACAGCCAAAGGGTTTTCCTCTCCTCTTGACACGTGTCCCCTCGGGGAAAATTTGACTCCAAAACTCCACCTGACCATATCTTGAGTTCTGCTGAAGGAGTTAGGAGGAATTATTTATATCACTGGAAAGGTGAGAAAATTTCCTATCCAATGGGAATGATTTAGGGAAATTTTGGAAGCATTAACTATGAGAAAAATCAAGTTGAAACTCCGAGCCTACTAGAGAGTGGGTATGGGGGTAAATTACTCCCTGAACCTAACTGAAACTTCTAACCCTATAAGTTGAACCATGTGACCTTGATAATTGCTAATAAATGAAAAGTATGATCTAATAATTTTAGAATTGTTCTAGAACCTAATAGGGTCAACTGTTATCTTGCAACTTGGTTGTGGACACTTCTAACGAAAAAAAATTATTCAATAATTTTCTAACTAAAGGATGTTTTTGGTCTTGTCACTAGATCGAGTAGTGGAAAAATGATAGAACATTCCCTTTGTTCCTTAATCATTGATTTAAATGATATATGCCTCTATGTGGAGATGCATACGATTAGGGGAATGATAGAATGAGGGAATAATTCCCGTTTTTCCCTTTGGTATTTACTTTTCTAACTTTCCTTGCACTTGTGTGGAGATGACAGGGTTTTGGGGCACAACAATTATGAGGGAATAATTCCCACTTTTCATTCCATACCCAAATTTTCTCGACTTGCCTTACCATTCCTTCTCCGGCATTTGTGACCGGTCGGGTAACTCTCAAAACGTAGGAATTGTTCTAGGAGTTCCACAAAATTTTGACTTTACCAACTTCTTCTTTAACACATCCTCCATTACTTTTTCAGTCCTTACGAGCATGTGGGGAACAACCAAAACATAGGAATGGTTCTATCGGTTCCCACCCAAACCCAATTTCACTAATTATAATCCTCATTGTGGCTAAGGTGGAGATGTTGGGAACACGACGAACTCATGAACAATTCCTTCTATTCATTAAAAGGACAATTTCCCTATATTTTCCTAATTTGACCCACAATTTGTAAATTTTAACTAACTCATGGAATGAAGAGGCTTAACAAGATGAGGGATAGTGCCCAAAACACTTAAACTTGCCCATACTTGTAAAATTTTAAAATTTCCCTAATTCGGAACAAGACCATGACTTGTCAAGGACACCAAAATGGCCTCGAGATGGTTTGGATAATAGTTCCTACGATCAAGGATGAAGAATCTCAACCAACTATCTCTTTCCATGAAATTTTAGGGATTATCACCCTAAAAACCTTCAAAGTTGGGTTAAAAAAGAAACAAAGGGTGACAATATTAATTGACTATGGTAGTACTCATAATTTCATCAATCATAAGTTGAACTTGCCCTTAAATTGCTTCATTTATTAGCCTTAAATTTTTAGGTAAAGGTTGTCAATGGAGGTAAAGTTAGTTTTTTCAGGATAGTACTATATGACTAAGCTATCCATGAGAGACTACTCGCTAGAGATCCCCATATGTGTAATTTTGATGGGGGAGTAGATATTTTGTTAGGATTCCAATGGCTCGCCACCTTGGACACTATTGAGATGAACTTACAAGATTTTTTCTTGAGGTTCCATTCTGAAGGGAGGAATTTTGAGCTACGTTGGATGAAGGAAAAAGATCCACAATTAGTAATTTCTCATCAAATGCAAAAAATTATTAAGAAGGGTGCAGATGGATTTATGGCACAACTATTTTCACTAGAAGATCGATCATCCAAAGGTCCTATACCATTAGATCAATGATGCTTAAGAAGGGTGCATATGGGTTTTGGGGATATGTCGAAAGGGTTACCTCCCAAAAGAGATCATGATCATGTTATTTAGTTAGTACCAGGAAGCTAACCACCCAACATTCAACCTTATAGAACCCTTATCTACAAAAGAGTGAGATTGAAAATATGGTACAAGAGATGTTGGAAGCAAGTATTATTCACCATAGTCAGAGTGTTTACTCTTCTCCAGTGGTGATGGTAAGAAATAAGGATGAAGGTTAGTGCATGTGTCTAAACTATAGGGAGCTCAATAAATACATAGTGAACAATACATATTCTATTCCTATAATTGAAGATGTATTAGATGAATTACATGGTGTTGTTTATTTTACAAAATTATATCTTTGATTGGGATACCATAAAATCTGAATTCATGATGAAGATATTCATAAAACAACATTTATGACATGTGAGAGCCATTATGAATTTCTAGTAATGCCTTTTGGCCTTATAAATGCACCATATGATATTCGAGTTTGATGAATTTAATATTTTGGCCATATACCAAGCCTTCCAATTTTTATTTTAGGGTAAGGGATGTAGAAAAATTATATCATGTCTCATGAATGGGTAAAATTGGATCCTCATGTATCCAATCCATGGTGGATTGATAGATTCCTAAAACCTCAAAAACCTTAGGTGATTTTAGGGATTACAGGTATTATCACATATTTGTGAAGAATTATGGTAGAATTGTAGCACCACTCATAGCGTTATTGAAGAAATAATATTTTCATTAGAATGAGGAAGCAACACATGAATTTTAATTGCCGAAGTAGGCCACACGTACCACTCAAGGTCCAGCTACACCAAATTTCTCTAAAACCTTTATTATTGCATGTGATGCATTAATGTGTGGCATAGGTGTAGTACTCATGAAAGAGACTCATCCCATTGCATTAAAGATTTTTCAACTCAACAAGAAGAAATTAACAAAACCAACTTATGAGAAGGAAATGATGGTTATTATTCATGCAACAAATAATAGAGACTATATTTCACGGGTCATCACTTCAAGGTAAATACATATCATGACATCTTGAAATAATTATTAGAGAAAATACTATCATCATAAGAACAATAAAAATAGGTCACTAAGATGTTGGTCTATGAATTTGAGATCATTTACAAAAAAAGGAAAAGAAAATGTGGTAGTTGATGCACTATCTAGGAGAGATGATTCCACGGAGGCATTGTTATATATCATGTCCATATTATAGGAATATTGGGTAGATCAAGCAAGATTAGAATGAAAGAATGACATAGAGACCCACACTCTCATTTAGAATCTCCAAAAAGACCCGATATTTTCAGAAAAAAATATATGGAAGGGGGATGCATTGTGGTATAAGGACCAATTGTACTTATGCAAAAACTCTACCCTTAAAATTCAGGTTCTCTCAAAGCTCCATGCTTCTCTAGTGGGTGGCCATTCAGATTCTTGAAAACTTATCATATAATTAAGGAAAAATTCCTATAGGAATGTTTGAAAGGAGATGTCTATAAATTTGTGGCAGATGTCTTGGTGTGTCAATATAACAAGGGTGAAATTATTAAGTCTCCAAGACTTTTGCAACCTCTATCTATTCCTAGTAAACAATGGGTAGAGGTTTCGTACGTACTCCAAAAAATTGTAAGGTATTGTACTACGGAACAGTGTAACAAGTGCCCCAATGATGATACAGGTCTCCTCGCAAGGTGTTCGGGATCCGAAAAAGCCCTCGGAGTATGTGTTAACATCCCGCATGCCCCGCTTAGCCCCCGTGTCCTTTGTTTTCCCCTTTTTTCCTCTTTTCTTGGCCTTTTGCCCTTCAGTTACAAAACTGCCATCCTGCCTGGGCAGAGGTCTCGTGACCACCGCCCTGATCAGGGCGGCGGTCCTACACGTGTTTTCCAGAAAGCGCTTTGACGCGACTCACGTAAAATATCAACGTTTCACCAGCTTTTCTTTGCCGACTTGGGCTTGCATTTATGTTTTTGGTCCCCTGGAATAGTGTTTGGCCATTGTTTATGGTTTTTAGAGTTCAGTTTGGTTTTGATCTTTGGGTGAATGAAAGCTATAAATAAATGGTTTGTGCACAAGCAAATGGTCTGCCCCTCATTCACTTTGATGCTCTGATTTTCATAGTTCAGTCTTTTATTCTGTTTAGAAGCCATAGTTTTAATTCCTTGCATGCTTAGTTAGCATTGTTCAGCTGTTGGTAAGCCACATACCCATCTTGTGCAGGCAGTACTGTTATTTCACCCAATCCGGACCTGAAGTTTGTCTCTGAATTTCTCTTTGCATTAGATTTAGCTTTCATTTTGCTTACAGTGCTTGGTTTAGTTCATTATATGTCTAGTTAGCATTATTCAACTGTTGTTAAGCCACATATCCAGCTTGTGCAAACGGTGTTATTGTTTTATCCAATTCATTGGAGTAGAATAGCTTAGGAAGCCATTAAAGTTGCAGGTTTTGCTCTTCAAACAGGATAGTTTCAGGTTCTGGTCGCTTTATGTTGCATGACTCGCAGTAAAATCCCGCTAGGAATTGCATAAGCCAAGCTCTGTACTCTTGCGCTATCCCTCTCCTACTCACATTTTCAGTCTGCATTCTGAGCTGTCCTTGTCCCAATATCTATTTCTGTCGATGCTAGCATTACACACTTTTCTGGATCCACGTGAACACGAAAGAACGAGGAGATCACACTGAGGGGACAAGATCACATACACCATCGGATTCGCCACTGTTCTGCGGAATCCAGGTTCTAGCTTTCAAAGTTTTAGTTAGAATCATATCAAATAAAGTAGTTAAAATTGCTTCATTTCAGTAGATTTTATTCTCGATATTGCCAGGGAAGCTGTGGGGATTGATAGTTTCTGAGAAACTATGATTCACTCTTCACTTCTGAGGTAGGATCGAGAATCTCGCAAATAGATCAAGCAAGTTATTGCATTATTTAGAATAAATCTACAAATTGCACAGGGACAAATAACTACACTCGGTTATTTTGTTTGTTTTAAATTGTTATTTAGTTGTTATTTCTAGATACATTTAAATAGCTGCTTTTCTTCTCATAAAGTTAAATGCAAAAATAGAAGTTATATATGTTTTAGTTTTATTCCACGTAGTTAGAATTTGCTTTATTACAGTTAGATTTACATTTTATTTTGTATGACAATCACGGGACCCCGAGAGCCCAGGGAATACATATTTGAGCCAATCGTGCCTCAACCAAACCTCGTCACAGCAATAGTTGACATAGACCAAAATCTCAGAATACAAGTCTTCCAAACAACAACAGATTTACAATTGATCAGTTCTCAGTTGAGAGGGTTAAATATAGAAGACGACCAAGCATACACGTTTTGGTCAAATCAACCGAACTACAGATTACCCTAGGCAAACATTCACATGACTGTAGAAGGGTTCGAAAGAGAACAAACCTTTGGTTGTGATCCTTTGGTCCCACAGCCAGTGCAGGAGACACTCTCACAGACATAGATACTAGTTTAAGGATCCAGGTTGCACAAACACCTGTGAGATATTCTGAGAAAATCACGCAGTTGTTGGTCCTAAACATAGAAGCTAAGAAAGCATATGATTACTGGATACTAGGAATTAGGACTTGATTTCGTATATGACCATAACAGGACCGCAACAACCAAGAGTCTACGGTTGTGACCCACAAGT
Organism: Taxus wallichiana var. yunnanensis; assembly: GCA_018340775.1. Lineage (NCBI taxonomy): Eukaryota > Viridiplantae > Streptophyta > Pinopsida > Cupressales > Taxaceae > Taxus > Taxus wallichiana. The sequence continues at coordinate 39,702,933 of CM031244.1, forward strand.
CCCACAGCCTAACGAATCCATAAGTCAATCAGATATAAACACTGGCCTACACACACTAGTATTCCAATCCACTCCACTTCCACCCATCATCATCAAACAATTGTCCTTACTAGATATAGCGGCTAACGAAGCTAGAGAATTCTGGACTAGGCCAGAGAATCGTCCGTAGAGTCAATTGTTTCCACCATCCACCATATGACCTTATCTGGAGACATACACGAAACTATCCCAGGTCATTTCCCACGTATTCCACAACCCATAGATCGAATCATGCCAGAGCTCGATATTGATTGGAGCCTTCGAGCAGTCATCCTTGCCGATCGATCTATCACACCAGTCCAAGTTAGAAGGGCCTTCTTTGCCTTAGATTCATAAATTCCATTAGTACGTATCGAAGACATTAGATTGCCTAACTAGTTTGTCTATATCCCAAGCATATTCCATCCCACCGGCTGTCTCGGCACGACCTTGGGAGGTCAGGTACGCGGAAGAGTTGCCTGTAGATTCCCACGCTCGCTTGTCACTTTTCCAGATACGGTTTCCATGAATTTCATCCTAGGATTGCTAAAATATGAAATGAAAAGTATAATTATGGTAATTATAGATAGACTCACCAAGTATGCTCATGTTTTTCCTCATCACATCCATTTATAGCAAGTACAATTGTCATATATTTTATGGATACAATTCACAAGATACATAGAACACCCAAGATTATAATAAGTGATCGTGATCCTATAATTATTAGCAATTTTTGGAATAATTTATTTTGATGTTTGGGTACTCAATTAAATTGTATTTGATCATATCATCCCTGATTTTATGGACATACTAAGGTAGTAATTACATGTTTTGAGTGGTATCTATGATTCTTTGCTTCAGATAAGAAAGAGAGATGGGCTAAGTAGCTACCACTTGCAGAATGGTGGTATAACACTTAATTTCATACTTCATCTAAAATTTATCCATTCTTGGCATTATATGGATACCATCCACCATATGTAACTTCCAACTTAAGGGTCAAGCCAATAGTAAGAGCAGATGAAGAATGCATTCAACACCAATAGGAGGTGCTCTCTAGCGTCAAAGAGTGTATGGTGGGCCAAGAATGTTTCTCAGTGACTTACACTCCTAGGTCTTCCATTCTACAAGGGTATGAGAAAAAAAAAGAGGAGACACATAGTTGATTGATTTAAAAGGAGATACAAATAGTGAAAAGGTCACATATCCAGAGGGAAATGATCCCCACACTAGGTCAACCTAGGGTTTCCAAGGCCCACGGTCAAGATAAAGAGGGGTACCCTTCTATAATATTGGGTAATGGGGAAGATACAGAAATCAATGAAAAGATATGACAAACACACACAATCTAAACAACTAAAATGTAAATGAAGGAAAGCTAAGGAGATGATCATGTAAAACTATGCTAGCTAACATCAATGTACATACAACACTAGGCTAACATAGAGTAATGAGAAAGGAGATGAACTAATCTATGTAAAATGACAAAGAGGGTTAGAGAACTTACCTGCAAGGTGGTCATTGATGCATCTATCTCTCCAGAGAAATAATATGCCAAGAGAGAATCACTATGGGTGGAGAAGGGGAACACCGTTCTTGTCCTAGACTCATTATAGATGACCCAATCATGCAAGCAATCCAACAACCAAGAAGAGTGTCCAATCTAAATAAAATGCAAGATAGATCAAGATCAGAGCAAGAAGATGTGAAGATGACACAAAAGAGTAGAGAAAATGGTTAGTCATTCATGTCATTCCTTCTCTAAGACATGTCGTGGTGTGATGTGCATATATACCTGACACCATCACCCACGGGAGATGGTTTCAGCCAAGGAAAACCTAACACTGACACCATCACCCATGAGTGATGGCATTGAAGAAGGATAATCCTAATTTCAATTGGGGTTCAAATTTGGCATGGATCAAGGGCAAGTCGGTGGAATAAATGTAAATGATGAATTCAAATGCAAGTAAGTTGCGAGAGTACTAGTGTGTGTAACATAAAAAGACCGACAGAGGAAAGGGTAACTAAGGATCGGGCTACATAGTGGTATGTCTATTCGTGTAATTTCTTTGATCTCATAATGACCATGTGTATAGTCATATCCCATTCTGATGGGCCCCTTAAGGCACCTACTTAATAAATAGATGCATCAATGATCCTTATCTACAAAAAAGAGTTCGTAAAAATGTGAAAAATTAGGTGTATACATATGCCCCAACCATTGATCACCACATATTTCAATATTGAAATATGAGGTGGTCAACAAAATGAAACAATCTAGAACATTAAAATTGAAATTAAATGTTGAAAGTAAGAAAGGAATAGCTGAAATGAAATATACCCACCAATGCATATCTCGATAGTGTTTCTCATTCGGCCATGTGTTGGCACAATCCATGCTACGAGAAACATGAAGAGGAAAAAATGAAAATAAACACTAGAGGATCATCAATAAAATAAGACATAAAGCACCTATCTAGGGGCCCACAGGATGGGTATCAAGTTGTAGTGTCGATATGTAATATCATAATGTCATAGTGTCATGAAAAGGTGTCAAAATTAGACAAAAATGAAATTTTCAGACTTATACGTGTAATGGGGAAGAACGAACGGTTCAAGGTCATGGTCAAAACGTAACAAATTAAAACTTTTCAAAGTGATTGGGAGAAAAAATGGTTGTTATTGGAAGTTTTATGGTTATCATGACCGATTTTGAATACAAATGTCATTTTTATATAGGCATTTTGTTTGTTATTTGTTCATTGCTATTTTTGGACTTGAGAGATATGAGCTATGGTTTCCAAATTTAAGTGTGTTTTGAGATGACATGTCATGAGTACATGGAGGTGACAGGGGGAAAATGAGGTGGTGCAAATGACGGTGTGCAACCATGGGTAAATCATTACATTTAATGTCATTGCGTAGCTAAAGAGAGAAGAAAAGGTGACTGGTGACGAATAGTGAATATCAAATAGAGGGAGGGGTCTAAACCAACATATTCATACTGCAGTCTAGTAGATTAAGTGTTATTTGGTTTTGTTGCATTTTTAAAGTTGTTAGTGCATTATTTCCATCCAAACTTGTGTCATAGGGTAGGTTAGGAAAAAATACAAGTGGGTTTAGGAGGGATTTGACTTTCATTTTGTTGCTTACTTTTTAAAAAGTCGTAGCTTTTGAGATGGACGCCACTAGACCCATGGGAGAAAGGGGCCCATGGCGTCAAAGGAGAAATAAAAGGGGGATGATGGCATCAAAAATGGGACAATAGCATCTAAGTAGTTACATGTGTCTTTTTTTATCTTTACTTAGTTTATTTTTCAATGTTTTAATTCCTATTTTTCTATCATTTTGTGCATGAAGGGGATCATAGGATCCACCTATGGAGGATTTTTGATGTGACATCACTGAGTGGATTGATTGCTAGTTTGAATTATGTAGAGGTATCCCATTTACATATTTGGGGCTTTGGGGGCATAATGTAGATGCTTAGGATACCTTTAGATCTAGACCTGATCCAAATGTTTTTGGCCACATGGGAGACTAGGTCCAACACCTTTTAGTGGTGGACGGGACATGAGACCATGGAGATGGCCTTAACCTTATAGGATGTCCATGGTATTTTGGGGTTACCCATTAGAGGGACTCGAGATACAATGTGATCTAACTCTTGATTATGTAGAGCATGAGACCTTAGTAGTATTATTAGCTACCGAGAGTGAGACATACGATGAGGGCATGTTGTGTGTTCGACTCCATGTAGTTTCTACGTTAGGAATTCCAGTTATTTGGAAGGTGGTTATGGTAATTTTTATGACACAAATATTCTATCATAAGGAATATGGATCCATTCATAACAGATGCATACGATTTAAAAAATACTAAATTTGTCAAAAATTCCTAATTACAGAGTCACATGTGAAAAACAAAACAATAAAGCACAAATCTGACCTAAGACTAATGAACAAGAGGAGGAAATTTTCACAACTACACACATAAAAAATTTGAACCTGTCAGAATAAGTTGGACCAAGGCACATGGGCTAGGTCAAGGATTCCTAGGCATTGGAGACCTCTGCTAGTCTCCTATGATTGTGAAAATGGTCAAAAATTTATTCTTCTTATGTTGCACCAATGTCACTAACCTTCATTGTTGATCACCAGTATGGCGTACTATGTCCACAGAGTCGGTTGTAACCTACAAAATAAATGATCTCCTACAAAACCCTAAAACACATCAAATCCTAAAAATAAAAAATATGTGAATGGGGATTCGGATTGACCCTAGAGGTCACCCTACATAATGAACTTATAACCAAGTGTTGCACTACATCTCATAATCCATATAGTTATGTGTGTTTGTGTGTAGAATCATGCCCTAGGAGGCTCTTATGTAAGATGCACTTGATAGAAAGCAATATCTAGATGTAGCAATGTAGATAGATGTGTGGATGTCAAAATTAACTTCCCCTCCTATGAAGTGTATGTAGAAAAATGCAGTCCCTTGTCCCTTGAATGATAGTTAGATGGATTCGTGATGATCTTAAAATTCCTTTGGATACAACCTTAGGTGATGATAGTATATACTTAGAGCTAGGTCATTTATTATGGTCACATAGATTTATATTTATATGATTATCATATTTGAATTTCGTAATTGACACCTAAAAGGTTGACCCATAAAAAAAAAAAAAAAGATGCCCAAAAGTTAAAGGAGGCCCAAAAGGGGTGAGCAAGTGATGCATCCTAGAATTCACCAGATAATACCCTAGACGTGGTGACACATCACTTAGCCTAGATTGAGTGCTCACCTGACATACACAAAGGTACCAGGTCCCTCTTTAGGGTTGCTATAGTAGAATGTTAACATGATGAAGACTTAAAGCATACAGATCCATAACTTAATACATCATTATACAATGCATGACAGATCTAGATCTAGGAAAGAATAGGTTTAAACAATAGCCACGATAGAAATAAGAACATGCACTACTCAATTATACATAGGAATAACACTTAGGTTAGTCAATATCTTCCATCTCTTAATCATCAAAATAACACAGAAGCTTCTTAAAATACTGGAAATCTATGCTGATGCATGCATGGATCTGATATGTAATCTAGAAACATATACACTATGTTATCTATCTCTCTATATCCATCGTCTCCTACCAGGTAATTCACTACATATATATAGGGTGGGGACTTTCCCTTCACCACTTATCTATTCCAAAAATAGGCCGCATGTTATTAATAGCCACACGTTGTTTTCATGCATAAAGTGTGTTATCTATAAACTACTAATAGTTAAGCGAGATGAAAGTCCTATTCTTAGATTGTCTCCATGAAAAACTACTCTAAATAAAATCCTCCAGAAATAGACAATGTGTGGCACGCACGTCTCTTCCTCATTGGTGTGTTCTGCATGCCATCTCCCAAAATAGATCTTCATGCCCAAAAATGGCTAAGTCCTACAAAACTAAACTTTTGTTCCATGCGTGTGTTCTTCCTATTTATTCGCACCTTTGCGTATGACTTGCTTTCCCGCGCAGACTTCTTGTGTGATTTCTCTATCAAGTGTTCTTTGATTAACATTACCCCACACTAATCTCATTGTCTCCCTGACAATGGGTATCTCCAAAAGACTAAAGTAAAGAATAAAAGAATGGAATTAATGGAAATAATGAATGAATGTATGAAAGAATGTTTTAACCTGCAGTCTCTTCCTCGATCTGAACAACTAATTCAAGATATTCCTGTTTTATTTCAGCCTCCAAGGTCTGCCAATTAGTGAGTGCTTGTTCTAATTTTTCTAGAATGTCCATAGCAATGGACTCCAATTCATCCATTGCAATATCTCCTTTTTCATTTTTCAAGACTAACACAATTTGGACATTGAGGTCATTCTTCCCTTTAGAGAATCCATCTTCGCATAATGAGCTTCCCAAGCTCTTCTAACCAAGTCTTATGCGGCTCTTGTCTTTGCTATCTGTGGGCCTCGCACTTCTTCTTAACCATTGACAATCTTTCTATGCAGCCCAATGTTTCATCCTTCATTGCTCTCTGGACCTCATTGTTTTCTTCCAGGGTCTTTATGTTGATAAGCACCTCTGGAGCTGTGCAGATGTTTAAATCCTAGTCTGCTTTCTTCAATTCTTCTTATAGCGCTTGCAGCAACCCTTCATAGGATGCAATATTTTGCATCATCGAATATTTCTCTCATTCGTCTCTAGTTCTGGATCCCTTGAAGACCTGGCATGCGAAGAGGTTCATCTTCAAGTACCATGTCCACCAACTTTCCTATATAATGAATCGCTGAGGGAAATGTTTGTGGTACCTTAGTCTCCAAGTGTGACCTAGCTCTTATGACATTGTCGCCAATCTCCTCTGTGATCTTTGATGAATACAACATTCTTCTTGTTTTTAGTCCTTCTCTTGTGTTAGGCACACTTTCTCCATCCTTAGTTTTAATCTCTTCTCTCGAGCACCCTAATTGTGGCAGCCTTGTTCATATTTTGTCTTACCACCTTTGTTGAGAATTTGACCAATGCATTACTCACTTGTTCATCCAACATGATAGTAGACTTCACTTTCATGTGTCGGCTTGAGGTGTATTCTTCAACCTCTCGTGATACACATGACTCCTCACATACATCAAAATATGGCTCATCTATATGTGTGTGCATGGACCATGACAACTGCTTCCTCGTGCACACTATGGCCATATCTTCATCCATGAGCTCCCAACCATATAAGTCTTTATGTGTTAGTGTGCTCTGGAAATGGGCGTGGATAATTTTACCTGCGTCCTCTACATAGCCCATAGCTGGTGGAATGTGTTCTCCACTAGTTCTTATAGACCATTCTTTGCTTAGGGACTTTAGCTTCCAAATTTAGGACTTGTGTCTCCATGTCCTAAGTAGTCTCTACAGCTGTCTCCTCTGGTTCCTTTTCTTCCTCTCCTCTTTCCTTCGATTCCTTATCCTTTTGTTCTTCTATGTTCTCTAGAAGTATAGGAGAATTAGGCACGCTTTCCTCTGATTCTTCCACCTCCTCATTCAACTTCAGTTTCCTCCTTTGCACAGTTACCTCCTTCTATGGAGAGAGTCTTGGTGATCTACACACCATTGGTGGAGTAGCACCTTGGGTTCTTGTTCTCCTGAACACCCTCTTAAATTTGTGCTCCCCTTGGACTACATTCAAGTCCTCATCATCCCCCTCTTGTGGCTGAGGTGGTGTAGTGGCACACTCAGCTTCATCCTTATTTGTAGGATGTCTTCTACCTCTATGCTCTAGACCACCACTATCTTCACACTCATCCTCCTCATCCTCCACTTTAATTGGCTCTGTGGGCTTAGGTGCTGGGATGTTCTCCATTGTATGCTTTCCCTTTGGTGGTGTTGGAAGTGCAAACTCACCTTCCACATACTTGTTATTCTCCATCTTTGGCTTTAGTTGGAGATACACCAAGATCTTGCTCCAATATATTCCACCACCAAACTTATTGGTTTAATGCTCAATACATATGAAATGAGTCTTTCAACATATATGCACTTGCCCCTGGATACACATATTTCTTCCTTAGTGTATGGTAGTTGTAATCTACCTTATCCGCATTGAATGGAAGTCACCACACATCTATAAACACATGTATTAATGACTGGAAGTACCTTGCTATGAATGCATATGGAAAATTACACTAAGGGCTCCATGCTCCATCTTTCATGGAAAACCGAGCTATACCAAAATGATAGTATATAGCAAAGCTTAAATCGCCTTTCCAACCACCGAAGGCAAGTCCTTGGGGATGTGCCATTCTTCCTCAAAAGCTACACAGAGCCTATCATACCAATTCTTAGCCCGTTGCTTAAATTTATCTTTCATGGATCCCTCACACAAGTACTTCTTGAAGCATTCTACAGTGTGATTTGTGTTCCATTGGATATTCCCATACCTTCTCTTTCGGTCCATCAGTACTCGATCTCCATGAACACTAGTGATAACAGAACAACTCCAAAGCTAATATTTCCTCCCGTGTGCACTTCCTCAATGATTTTTTATGCAATATAACGTGAAATTTTGTAGAATACTCCTTCAAACATCTTTTTGGCAAAGTGCAACCACATGGTGTTCACTTGTGACCACCTTTCCTGATCATTGAGCTTTGTAACAAGATGCGCGCCACACTGCACACCTGGATAGTTCTTCAATTTGTCGCTGTCCATACCATGTGGACCCTTTGTATACCCCAACTCCTTTCTGATCTCCAATACTATGGTTTTTCTGTCAGATCATCTCACAAATTGTCTCCTGTGCCTTTCAACCCCGTTACCATGGAGATGAGCATGGCTGAAATTCTAACTCTATGACTTACAAAGTAGAAAAAGTCCCTGATATGAATCATGAGCCATTGGTAAAAGGGATGATATTTACTATAGTAAGGAGCTCATATAGATGGTAAAATCCTATCCTCTACAAGAAATTTTTACCAAAGCATCATCATACACCAGCATGTCTTCCACTATGCATTTATTTGTCTTTGTGTTCAGAAATGCGTAAAGATCCTTCTTATTATCTATGGTACAGTGATTTTACTCACTCACTTTTCTTTTCCTTATGTGTGAATCCCACTCTTGGATGATTATGATGCCCTCTAGATATTACATCTCAAAAAAATTGTTTTTGGAGCCATCTCTTCTTCTTCTTCTACCACCTTCTTCTTTCCCTTCACTCCTGTTGCAACTGCTTTCTTGGGTGCCATTTCTACCTTGCAATCCTTTGTAGATCCTTTCCGCTCAAATTTTGCAAGGTGTGAAGCAAACCCTAGTTTGATTCAACATGCCCTAGGTGAAATTACGTGCCCTAGCTCCTCTCTGTTGCCTTGCTTCACTCAAACCCTTCACCACCAGGGGACACAAGCTTCTTCACACAGATCTCTTCATCATGACTGGTTACACACCTCTCACACCTTAAAATGATCACTCGGCTCTTTGCACTTGGCTTCTTTCAAATACTCTTAATCGCAATGGTAAAAATGAACTCGCATCCCATCCTTATATAAATTTTCAAATTTTTGATAGATTCATTGCTCCTTCACCTACCAAATATCCTCTCATTAGTTGACCAATTCCATCCTCTCCACGCATTACATCCTCATGTCCCAACTATAACCTTCTAGTGCACCTTCCTACCCTTTGGTCACAGACTTCTCTTCAGTGCACATCCTTGCACCCAAGTACCTCATCACTGTACCTTATCCCGTAGTTATCATGGCCTCCGCTACCTCATGTTATCCTATTCCTTGATTCATCTCCATCCTTGGTCACTTTTGAGAAGCAATGTTTTCACTTTGACAAACACCCATAATGACTTATTCTTTTCATATTTCAATTCCCACAATCTTGTACCTAGATATCAACAACCACCCCACACTTAAAGGATGTGCAAAGTCCTCTGTGCATTTGATTCATGTAGTAATTAGCTTCATGCGCACAAGTGTGTTTATTTCACAACAACAACTAAAACGACAAAGAATAATGATAATGAAAGAAATACATTAAGGAAATACCAAATGGAAACCTAATCTAAATGGAAATGCTACCTTATTACAAACACTAAGAAGACTTATTTATAGTAGGGCTTCAGCCTAATCCTGTTGAAGTAACTAGGTAACCGTATTCTGTCTAGTGCTTCTAAGCGATAACAATGACCCACCTATTTCAAGGATGTAAGTAATAACATACAACCCTAACCTATTTCAAAAATTATTATCCCTTATGTTTCTATCATGCCATGCTTTCTTCTTGGTCTTTTCCTACTTTTGACTCCATCGTGTTATGGCTCGTCGCTCATCTAGTTGAATCATCTTCTCAATATGCTCTTCTAAAGCCTACTCATCAGCTAGACCTCTAGTGCACACAATGTGCAAATAAGGTAACATAAATTCTATAGGGAGAATGGCTTCTATGCTAAACACCAACTAAAATGGTGTGGCTTTGTTCAATCTCTTATAATTTTTTCTATATGCCCAAATAAATGTTGACACTTTATCATCCCAATCCTTTCTTCCAATATCACAATTTTTTGTCAATGTCTAGCTCAAAATTTTGTTGAAATCCTCAGTAGTTCCATTTACATGAGGATGATGGGGTGTAGTCCGATGGTGTGTAACCATAAACTCATCTAATAGGATCCTGATTGTTTCATTCAAAAAGTGTGTACCCCTATCACTTGTCAAACTTAAAGGACATCCATTTCTTGTAAGAACATTCTCCTATAGAAACCTAGCTATTTTAGCCACCTTTGCATACTGAGTCCTTCGTAGGTGCCGCTTTCGCCCACCTTATGAGATAATCTATACAAGTAATGATATAGCGTGACCCATTCCTATGCGCGGCTGGCGAAATAGGTCCTACAAAGTTGATGGCCCATTTCTCAAATGGTTTGGCACTAGTAATTGGTCTCAAAGGCATCTCATCTCTTTTCCTGGTTTACCTAGACGTTGACAATGGTCACATGCTTTGTAATACACTTTACAATATTTATACAGTGTCTCCCACCATAATCTAACAAGTAGGATCTTTCAGGAAGTTACATCACCTGCATAGTGGCCTCCTGCAATACCACCATGGGATTCTTCCATAATATCCTTATGCTCATGCTCTAATACACAACGACATAATACTTCATCTCTACCTAACTTGTAGAGGTCACCACTGATTAACATAAAACAGTGTCGCATGTATAACAAGTTGTTTCTTTTCTAATGCCTTCATTCCTTCTGGTGCCACACCAGTCTGTAGAAAGACAACAATGTATTCTAATTCTAATGGTGCATGTTGTAACCTATATAATTGTGCATCTAGCATGGTTTCTTCAATTGTCTATGCTTCTTCTCCTGAGTGAATTCTAGACAAGTGGTCTGGTCAGAGTTACTTTTCCCTAGCTTCACCACAATTGTGAAGTCAAAATCTTGAAATAGGAGTACCCATCTGCATATGCACCCTTGTAAGATGGGTTTTTTCACCAAATAATTCAATGCCATGTGATCTGTATAAAACAAAAATGGGGTTGCTAACAAGTATTGTCAAAACTTGTGCAATGCATAGATCATTGACAAAGATTCGCGCTCTATAGTTGTATAATTTTGTTCAGCAAGAGTCATCTTCCTCCTAGAAAAAAAAATTGGATGATCTACAATACCTTCGCTAGGTTGAGATAACATAGCACCAATGGCCATGCCAAGCGCATCCACATACATATGAAATGGTTTATCCCATGAGGGAAAGCATAGAATGGGAGCGGTAGTAAGTTTCTCGTTTAATAGCTCAAACATGTCTTCATTGTGGTTCTCCCCCAATAAAATGTACCTTTCCCTTTTAGTAATTCTTCTAAGAGTACAACAAATTTGGCATACCCTTTGATGAAATTTTGATAATATCTTGTGTGACATAGAAATCCATGCACCTCACTTTGACTAGTAGGCACTCCGGGACTAGAATGAGTGCAACCTTATTTGGATCAACCAACAAACATTCCTTGCAGATTATATGTCCTAACATTAATCCAAAAGGTATAAAAATATGCACTTCTTGATGTTCAAAGAGATAGTCAATTGTCTGCATTGTTCAAACATTAAGCACATATTGTCACAATGATCTTTCACAAGCCCATATACTATCCAATCATCTAGATAAAGTTGTAAAAAGTTACGAATAAAATCTTTGAATTCTCGAACAACTATCGGTGAGAATACAGCAGAGTGCATTTTTCAGTCCAAAAGGCATGACAGTATAGGAAAAGCTACCCCATTCAGTAGTAAATGTAGTCTTTTCCTGATCCTCCTGTGTAATTCTAACCTGGTGATACCAGAAAATCCATATGTTAAAGAATTTATTTTGCACCGCAACTCCTAGTATTTCCTCATTAAATGGCATAGGGAATGGATCTGTTACACATGCAACATTCAGCTCCCTGTATTCCACACATATTCTAATTCATCCATCCTTCTTGATATTGATCACCATTGGACTAACCCATTCTAACTCATCAAGGGGCTTGATAATTCTAGATTTCAACATGTTATCAATCTCTTCTTTAACCTTTTCACATAAACTTGGGTTCATTCTGTAAGGCCTCTTTATAATCTGTTTCGTGCACCATTCGTAAGCTTTATATTCATTTCCCCAAGTGATTCATGTATTCATTTAAGTTCATGATACCTTGAGGGAATAAGTCCTTATAATCCCGAGTAACTCAATGATCTTTGCCACTTCCGATTCTAACCAATAGTCTCCAATTATGACCTCCTTTGGCTCAGCCTCCAAACCTATATTCACCTTCTTTGTCTTCATGGGTTTGTGATAGAACGTTATCCTTTTCTACATTGTTCAAGACCTGCGCACCCCTTGTAAATGTTTGATATCTATGTTCTTAGCTTCCTCATCATCCACGATGTAAACCCTCTTTCCTTTCTCTTTCTCAAGGCAAGCACATTCAAGTAGTATGGAGTCCATTTCTTCTTCCTTTTAAAAACATGCTCTAGAATCTGTCTCACCAAATAATTCCTCAATATGCTCTTCTACCTTTGCACTATCTCCCATAGTTAAGTGCTTGAAAATTTTAATGCTTCTTTTGTTAGGAATTAGTATTCACATGGTTGTTAGTTTATTATACATATATATTGTTATAACAAATATATAACAATATATATTATGGGATTATTGTTGTACGTGAGTTTTCAGATGGTTGAGGTTGTTAACAACCATCACCTTGTTTATAGGAAAGTATTTTCCTATATATTTGTAATCTACTGTGCAACAAACATATAGAGAAGATAATATACGGTGTGAAGAAGATTATTCTGTGTGTTTATTCAGTGTAAATCTGTAGCTGCTCTTATATTTGGTATCAGAGCAGGTTATTCCTATGAGAGCTAAGAAGATTTAAGAGGCCAAAGAGAATATTCAAAAATCCGTCCAAAAAATACAGAAAGTAGTGTTCAGTAGAATGAACATATCTTCCTCATAAAACATCGGATTGAGGCAATTCTTTTTGGGTTGAAATGCTGAGAAAAAGATACACAACTTTGTAGCTTACATCAGGGTCAGATTCAGCATGCAGATATGACGAAATTTTTGTCAAATAGACATTTTTGTGGCTGGAAATGCACAAGGTAAAAAGAAATGCAACATATAAAGTTTTTTTCTTATCGTCAATTTTTTTAATTATTTAGCAAAACTATAGTTTAAAATATATATATATATATATATATATATATATTTATATAGTTTTTTCTTAATAATTGAATTTTGAGGGCAATTCAATTTTATTTTAATTGGACCAATTTACGGGAAATTGTAACCTCAATAACTTTTGCACGGTAACTCAAAATTGAGCACCATTTTTTGCAAAAGTGTTTATTTTTTAATTCTCATTATAGTGGTTCTAATTTTGGGATAAAATACCCACTTTGAAAAATATCATATTTTTTGGCTATTTTGTGGGACGCATTATCGGTTGTACCCGACGTCCTAAAAATAAAATGTTTCACATTGCGGGGGAGAATAACTTCAATGTGGAAACAAATGAGCTTAAAATTTTCATTTGGCTGAGTTAGAAGCCACAAAAATGGAGGAAGGAGGCATCGGAGGAAGGAGGTCGAACAACGACCTCTCGTCATCACCAATGACGGGGTCGTGCAGAAACTGTGGTGGCATATGTATGGTGTGAGTATATGATTTTCAGTGTGGTTTCCATTTTCTCAGTGTGCTTCAGTTTGTAGTGTTCCTGTTTTGTGTGGTATTTGATGGATGTTGGAAAGAGAGTTGTGTTGGAGCGCAGATGACTATCAGTGATCCTCTAACTACCATACTTCTTTGGAAGATGGTCAGCTAGAAGAATACGTTCACTAGCATTAGTGACCATGTGCAGCAAGACCTAACTAGCAAGATCCATTCAGGAGTATGTTCTTCGATGCATTTTGCTTCTCAGTATCTATATGAGTGGAATTTCACATTGTGGGGGGGAATACATACCAATGTTCCATTCCCATTCTATACCCGAAATGACTTAGTCAAGGAAAGCTTCCAGTGGCAGTGGTAGTTTTCTATGTTGTTCGAGATCGAGTGGCAAAAGAATCAATGACAGAGACTACGATTAAGAACATTACGATTCTTATAGGAAGTAATGTGAAATTTTTTTCAATATATCTTCTATTGTGCAGTTTTGTGATATGCATGTTGTGTTTCCTACATAATTCCCTGATGTATAAGCATAGTGGTGAATAGTAGCACCAGAGTAAGTCTTAACCATGGATCTTCAAAGGGTTTATGGGAGGATTTAAAACCACACGAGGTGGACAGTTGATGAGGTTCCTGTCACGTCAAGGTTTGTGGTAAGCCTGTTTAAAACCATGGAAGGAGCGAGCCTTTCTTTTGGATCAAGGTCATGAGTCACAGAGTTGGACATGCCATAGGGGTGAGCATACTGCAGTTGAGAGTGTGGATGTTTTTCTACCATGTAAACACTAAGGGGGGGAATGTTAGGAATTAGTATTCACATGGTTGTTAGTTTATTATACATATATATTGTTATAACAAATATATAACAATATATATTATGGGATTATTGTTGTATGTGAGTTTTTAGATGGTTGAGGTTGTTAACAACCATCACCTTGTTTATAGGAAAGTATTTTCCTATATATTTGTAATCTATTGTGCAGAAAACATATAGATAAGATAATATACGGTGTGAAGAAGATTATTCTATGTGTTTATTCAGTGTAAATCTGTAGCTTCTCTTATATCTTTGACTGGAGGTTTAATCGAGAAGTAGTCAAAGGTCTGGAGCATTCTTGCAGTCAAATTTTGCCAATTCTCAGTCTCTCAATGTAGTTCTATGTATACATACTAGGCATGTGTGCATCCTTGCAAAGCAGATTACAATCCATGCACCCAAAGTAAAGGTGGTAATGCTTCCTGTCCTGTTGTCCAGAGTCTCTCACATTGTTGAATGTGATGTTGAATAGGTCGATCACCATTATAATTGTAGATCTGTGTAGGTGCATTGCTCCTTAAAAACCTAGTAGATAGGGTGATTCCAATCTCCTCCCATTCTAGAATATTATCTTTGTGGACTACCCACCAACGCGTTGTTGTCCCGCACAAGGTATACACTAACATATCTCTTCTCTTTATTAGATCTTTCCACTATGCTTCCATGGATTCCAAAAATATAGGAAGATCTTCAGCCCCTATATACCAAGGTATCGTGCTACCTATCAGTAAAAAAAAATGAAGTCCATTCTTGTGTGCAACCGCACTTTTTACCTCGCACCCTACTAATTCATATGTACCATGAGCCCAATTATCACAATAAATAATCATAGTATCACTAATAGAATGATAGTCTTCCCACTGTAGGATGCCTTCCTTTGATGGCTCATTGACCTTTGGGTCCTGAATAATGCTTACATAGATTTCATTTAAGTCCTCCTCACTTAGAGGCTTAACACATGGTGTAGAATTCCCATCTGTCAAAGGTATCACAACCCTTTCCTCCTTGTTCTCAAAGCTGATATACCCCTTATTGAATCTCAAATAAGAATTATTCACATAACACCAAGGTTGTTTAAGTAAGGCTAGAAAATTGTTTGCTTCTCGCAAGTGCTAGTACCTCAAAATCCCTAGTTAAGTTGGCCCCTTGTATGGTTATAGATATATCCTTCAAAAATCCTATGGGAGTGGCCTTAGTCTAGTTTTCCATAAACAACACATTAGAGGATGCTTTGTAATATAGGCCTCCCCATTTTTACCCATGCATTGAATGTAAGCACATTCACTTCTGCACATGTATCAATCAATATTTTTCTTAAAACCATCCATCCACAACATCATTCAGAGTAATTTCCTTGTCATAGTCAATTCTATTAGGGGGAGATTTTCATGCAGGACTTGCTATCCGGTCTTAATACTTGTGCGCAGAGTGTTCCATTTTAGCCAACTTCCTAATAGTGGAATGAGGTTCTCCTGGCGCAACATTTTGCACACTTATCTCAGATCATCGATATCAGTTTGGACTATCTTTGATGCTTTCTTCTACTCCTTTAAGTATTGTATCTCATCCTAAATATTCCTTAGCACTTCCATGGTATCATGATAAACCTCCTTTGGATAGGTAGGATTTGGGTACCAGGCATGAAGGAAATCATCCTTAGTGATGGTAGGTTTATGCTATAATACCTCTCCTGTGCACATTGCTTCAGCTCATGTAGTAATCTTCACTGTTAATTCCTCAGGTCCCTGCACTATCTTGGGCATCCACTGATCTTCTACTATGCACTAGATTCTAACCATCCCAATGCCTTTGTTTTCTTGCTTATGTTTCTTACTTAGATGCTCATATAAGTCCAGGAACTCTTCATAGCTATGGTTTTTTCCGTAGAAAGAACATGCAATATTATGAGGACATTCACACCTATAGTGGTCAGGAGATCCACACGTATAACATGTTCCATGGGAACTCACCTCTTCCTCCACCACGTCCTCGTCATCCATACCCACCGCGATATCATCATCCTCTTCCATAACCTCCTTCAAAACACCCCTCACTCCTATCATAGCACATTTGATTATGATCCCGATCCTAGTGCTCATTCTTACCCTTAGAATTATCCGTTACACTTGTCTATCGTACCCCAATGTCGATAGCATCCTGGATTTGACCAATCAACCGACAATCTTCAATATCATATGTTGTGGACCAGAAAATTTTACAAAGAATAAGATACATTTTTCCTTATTGTGCACTGTAACAAAGGATAGTGACTAGCATCATGATTCAAATGACAGATCTCACATTCCAATAGTAATGATTGTATAGATCTCGTGAGGGAAAGTATCCTTGGTGTGACCCTCCACTTCACAATCTATACATCGAATTCCTGAGCGTGTTTCATGGGCTGAATTTGCTTGATAGATTCTCTAACTATTTTTCCATAGCTACTACACATGTGCCTCTAAGAATGCCAATGTCAATACTCCCAACTTCCTCAAGACGCAAAGCTAATTCCAGTGGTTTGTGTAGATTAGTGTATGTCTTATGTGACAGTTCTCTTTTGAATGGTGTAATCAATCCGCCAACGAACCATTATGCATGCTTTGGCTTTCATAAATATCATAAGAAATATTAGATAGGAGTGTTTTAAAATGGGCATCATACTCACATACACTCTCATTAGTTCCTTGCTATATATCCTCGAGGGCACTTATACTCTTCCGCTCAAATTCTAGGATATAGAAATCTTTCAAGAAAGCAACCTTCAAGTGTTGCATAATCCACGCAAGTTTGATCGTGGTCAAACTTCCTATACAGAGATATGTGCACGTCCATGTAATGTAGTAGAAAATTGGCTTTCCTTATGCTCAGAAGCCATGATCCCTTTCACGCACCATAATATTTCACACATGTGTACATGCTCAACAACATCCTCTATGCCCCTATACTCTAGAAGACAGATACGTCTCCATATAAATATTATGGGGTTAGTGTGGACCTTGCCCACCTAATCCAAAACCTCTTGTGTTTCCCCTACCTCTAGAACCACCAAATCCACCAAAACTAGAACCACCTATACCTCTTGATCCTCCACTTGTATCTAGAATAGGACCTGTAGATGTACTACCTTATGCTCTGACAACAGTACTATAATGAACCCCTACAGTCTGTGTGGTAGTTCCACTTCCAAAGGTGAATCCAAAATTTGACACACTTACATTTTATGCAGATGATGCACCTAAAAATTTCCTCCAAATAACATTGAAGCCATCTGTCCCATCATTGATGTACTTGTTCTATGACTTAATTCGGTTCTCTTGTTTCCCAAATTCACTTACTGATTACTTATCGTAATAGATCATTGGAAAACCAAGTGCAAGCGCTAGGTCACTAGGTGGATTAAGATGTGTGCCCATGGCCCAGGTAGTCTCTACTGGTGCACTTATGTGTGAGGCCAAGGGGGTATCTCTGTCATGTTTTCCAAGATGGGGGAATTCTTGATGCTCTAGATCCACATCTTATATGTGAGCTTCAAATACTTCATGAGCCATCTCTCTCCTCAATGCCATACTTTCTATAATGGTACGCTACTTCTCTATCTCCCTCTCATGCACCTCATTATACTTAAGCCTCCTTTCCTCTCTCTACCTTTCTGCCGCTAGGTCTACCATCTTTCACCAAACTTGTTCCTACCCTTGTGCGTGGTGAGGTTTAGTTAGCCATCGGTTTACTCTCTAGGTTCAAAGTTACCATCAAGATCTTGATTTTTAGTGGAATACCTTGCAGATATGCTCCTCTTAGATACCGCAAAACTAGAATTCAGCTACCTTCGGGCAAGAATACGTCGAAATTGAATATTCTAGAATATAACTATTTAGAACACCACAAAACCACGTATCCACAATGTGATTCCAGATTAGATCAACATCATAAAGGGCCTGAAATTATTCCTGTGTCCAGACAAGTGCGCGATACCTCCAATTCCACTTAGATGCATAAGCAATCAGCCACTCGTATAATTCTATTGGAAAGATGGTGAAAAATCTCTCATATAAGTTGTCATACAGATTTTGTTCTACGCAAGTATGTGTGTGAAACTTAGATCCAATGTTAAACCACTATGCATATTCCTCCTCCAGATCATGTATCCACTCCTCAATACTTAATAGAGTTAACCGATACGTCTTCATCGTGAACTATCCCGAAAATAATCGAGAAGGATGTCCTAGAAATGGAACCAATGATGTAGCCTAAAATTCACCGGATAATACCCTACATGTGTCTTTGAAACATCACTCAGCCTAGATTGAGTGCTCACTTGACATACACAAAGGTACCAGGTCCCTCTTTAGGGTTTATATAGTAGAATGTTAACATGATGAAAACTTAAAGCATACAGATCCATAACTTAATACATAATTATACAATGCATGATAGATCTAGATCTAGGAAAGAATAGGTTTAAACAATAATCACGATAGAAATAAGAACATGCACTACTCAATTATACACAGGAATAACACTTAGGTTCAGTCAATATCTTCCATCTCTTAATTATCACAATAACACATAAGCTTCTTACAATACTGGCAATCTATACTTGATGTGCACATGGATTTGATACAATAATCCAAAAACATATACACTATGTTATCTATCTCTTTATATCCGTCATCTCCTACTAGGTAATTCACTACATATATATAGGGTGGGGACTTCCCTTCACCACTTATCTATTCCAAAAATAGGCCACATGCTATTAATAACCATGCACCATTTTCATACATAACCACACATGCAAGTGTGCTATCTATAAACTATTGATAGTTAAGTGAGGTGACAATCCTATTCTTATATTGTCTCCATGCAAAAGTGCTCGAATCCGATCCTCCGAGAAATAGACAATGCGTGGTGTTGGCTAGATTTTCTACATAGCACAAAACCTAGGCAGTCATGAGATAAATCTCCCTCATTTAACCAATGAGGCTCCCATGTCAGATTTGTCAATTTAAAAATGTGTTATTATCTATCAGGGGTTTTACTTTAACCACTTAGTTCATGAACCATAACTAAGAAGTTCTGCAACAAGTAAGCAGTTGTTCAAGAAAGGAAGTATTTTATAGAAGAAGGAAGTAAAGGAAATACAGAGAAGAAATGGGGAAGATGTGCATCCCAATTAGTAGATAGCAGAGCTAATTGCATGCACATAGAAGAAACTTAATAGATATGAACACACATAATTATAAAACAAAGGAAGCTTTAGATCTAGATCTAAAATAACACAAAGTTTATTAAGAGATCTAAGATTAAAAGCAAGAAACACAGTACACCATGACACAAAGTTCTCTAAAACCTGCTCCTTTGTATTCCTTTGCTCCAAGTTGCTCTCAGGGGTTCAACACAAAGTCTAGAACACAAGATTGCTACTTACAAATTCTGCTTGATTAACCCGAAGGTTCTTCCTCTACTTATAGAATGTAGAGGGGCAATTACAAGTTGGAAGCTTTAGTTGAACTAGCACATGTGGAAGTTAGAAAGAAACAACTGACAATCTTCCTCCTGGAATTCCTCTTTGCGTGACATGTATGATTTGTAACTGAAAATAGAACCTTCTATTTTGCATGTCCACCACCTATCTCCAAGTAGTTGACTTCTTCAAGTAATGGCTTTTAAACCAATCACTTAAGTTGTATAATTTAATTGATCACTCAATTACTTTGTCGGAGGAAAGAAGAAGGAAGAGGAAAGCTGACTTTGTCCTTTTTCATGTCCGCACGCAAATTTGATTCAAACCGGATCTAGAAGCAACTACATCGGAAACAAGTTGGAATTGCAAGCAGTTGGAATTGGAAGCAAGCTGGAATTTTGCCTTTGCATTGTCTTCTCTTTTATCCTTTGAAGCTTTTGCAGTTCTTCTGTTGTACATGCATCAGTGCAAGGTTGGCCGTAGATAACTCATCATCCTTATTTTTAATTGCATATGAGCAATTAAAAATTGAAAGCACTGTGGTGAATGAAAATTCAATGAAAGCTTCAACCGAAGATGAGAGCACATGCACAAGATCTTGGAAGGAATTTTCACACACCTGTCTTCTTCACGGCTGCACTCAAACAAGAGGATGAAGCCTTTGTGCCGGAAGCTTTTGTAACTATGAGATCTGGATCTGGATCTGCATATGGATTTGCATCTGCATCTGCATCTGCATCTACATCTAGATAAAGATCTGCACCTACATAACAAACTTTGGCAACTGGGCTATGGATGGAAAAGATGCAACTCGAGTAATTCCACTACTTTTAACCGTGCGCATGAGTGAAGTCTTTCCCACTCTAGATCTATCAATCAAATCAGTAAGAGGTTTCAAGCCTAGATCTGTGTCTCCTATGTCTGCAAGTTTGGAAGCAATGCATGACTCCATCGTGCTTTCTTTTCCATCTCCCTTCGCCATGGCTTTGTCTATCTTCGTCTGAATAATTCTTTTTCTTCTTACTTGGCCGGATTTATTCAAAATTGGTGCAGATCTGGACTATTCTTCAGATTCAGAGGATATATGCAATGTATTGGACATTGATAAAATCTCCTTTTCCTTTGTAAAGCACTCTGTATTGAATTCCTGCAATTTATTCAGACAAAAATGGCCATCGGAGAATGAATAGTGAATTTTAATTGTAAAAATCTGCACTTTTCAAGCCTGCTGCCCCAAAATTGGTGTTTAATTTGCACATAAAGAGAGCATGAATCCTTTCAACAACACCTGAGCACCTGTAACACCTATGCAAACAATTATGCAGACAAAGATCAACCTCCTTCAAAGCATGCACCAAATCTGGAAGCTTTTAGCCTTGTTGTCACCTTGTCTGAGCAAAATCCTTCCTCTAATGGGGGTGCACTTTTCCACTTGGCTGCAATTCTTTACTTGTGATTTAAATAATTCACCCATATGGCTGCCCATGCTTATATAACCTTCACAATTCTATAATTAATAATTTCCCTAATAATTAAAGGTAATTAATTAATTAAAAATCATGCTTTTCTCTTTTAAAAATAGCATGTTTAAGGAAAGCCATCCAATAAATTAAATTAATCCAATTTAATCCTTCACACATCACTTCACTTAAGCTTCGCAGTGTGTGCTTTGACCATATAGAAATTAATTTAATGTTTTAATGCATTAAAAACATTAAATAATTCCCAAAAGGGGCACACTTTTTGAGAGGAAGGGGCAGCCACTAAATAAATTAAATTTAATGTTTTTTAATCCTTTCTTTTATTTCCTCTTTGACTTGTTGACTTCCTCCAAGCTTGGGCGCACTTTTTGAGAGGAAAGATTAATTAAAATAATCAATTTAAGTCTTCCATCATCTCACCAAAGGGGGCACACTTTTTTGCACATGTAATTCTATTTTTAGGAATTTTTCCACAATGGGATTCTTTACCTGCCAGCAAAAGTGTGCACCAAAACCCCATGATCCACTTAAGTGATTTGACTTTGACAATGAGATTATTTACCTTGCAAGTGTGCACTAAAATCCCATGATTTCACTTAAGTCACTTTCCTTTTATTTTATCATGGGAATTTTCACCCTACAAGGCAGGTAATAAATTCCCACCTGGCTGCGGCCTCTAACTTTCCCACTGCAGCTTAAGTGAATTTTATAACATGGGAAAAGTACCCGCAGGCGGGTATAAAATTCCCACCCCGCTTTGCGGCCTTTATTTTTCCCATTGTAGCTTAAATCCTTTGTTTTCCAAAAATGCACCCATCCCCACAGGGGCTTTTCCGTGCACGACTTCACTTTTTCCAGTGATCTAGACCTCCGATGGTGACTTCCTCTGGGCATAACGTGCGTATATATTTTCTAGCTGCTCCGTGCCAAAATTGGGCTTACTGGTAAAGGAATTGTTCTAGAGGAATTTCACAGAAAACGAAACGGGACAACACAAAAACACGAAAAATTGCCAAAAGTCACAAATAAAGCCCAAAACTTATTCCAAGTTAAAATCCTTCTGGTACAAGGGAATAATGATATGTTTGATCATAACAGAGTTAAAACGGAGCGCAAATAGCCTTATACGAGGCTGAAAATAATTAAATACAAATTTCCAGAAGACAAATCCCGATGGTAAGAATATAACAATTTTGGGCATCTGGGTATTTGGTGAAAAAGGCTAATATGGCTCTTTGGGAATATCTTGACGCAATACAAGAACTTTCAGGCAATAAAAATACAAAATGACCCATTATTTTAAAAGTATGAAAAATTTCGGATAGGGTAGTCACATATTTCAGGATTAAACTGGGGGACACCACGTGGCGTGCATGTCTCGCATCATGTGTGTGTTCTACATGACATCTCCCAAAAATAGATCTTCATGCCCAAAAATGGCTAAGTCCTAAAACTTGAACTTTTGTTCCATGCGTGTGTTCTTCCTATCCATTTGCACATTTGCATATGACTTTATTTCCCACACAAAATTCTTGTGTGCTTTCTCTGTCAAGTGTTCTTTGATTAACAACAAGATAAAAATAGGTCAAGGGCTCCTAGAGGGTATGAGGGAACCTAGGTGTTGGTGTCCTAGTGTCCATAGTCAATAAAGATAAAGAAATGAAGAGTAGACTGGTTTATGGGGTGTCTAAGACCAAAGAGGAAACTAGGAAGTTAGAAAATAATCCAAAGATAAATGTCAATTACTAGTTTTCTTGCTTAGGAATCATATGAATAGTAGTATGTGATTAGGACTTAGAAATGTAACCAAGTGCGTGATTTAGTGTCTACATTTTCCCCCACTTTATGTTGTTGAGTGAATACTCGATAAAATAAAGTAGATAAGAAATGCATACCTAATTACCATGTAGATCGATGGTTAAAGTGTGCCAAGGAGACAAGAAAAAGTGTGGAGTGATAAAATAAAGCGTGGAAGCTAAGAAAGAGGAAGTGACCCTAGGGGTGAAGCATATATGTTTTGCCACATTTTACATGTTTTCATTTTCACTTGTGTTTGATGTTTTTTCGATGTGATTACTTCTCATAAGGACGGACCTACAAAAAGATGAGAAAAATAGAATTCAAATATGTCTATATGAAAAATTTGATCCAAATACATAAAAAGTGTGTAAAAATGTGAAAAAGTAGTAAAAGTAACATGTGCACTTGATCCATGACAATTTAAAAGGATATAAAGTGTCCGGATTTACTATAAGAGAATTATTTTTTCGGGTGATCTCACACCAAGATAATTTTTTTGGGGCGATCTCACGCCACAACAGAAGAAGTGTTGGGGAGAAATTTCTAGTGTTATTCTCCATCTTTGACTTATTACCAAAATTTATACACCATTACAAATGGTGTGATCCTTCTTTGTTCTAGTTTGATCCAGTTCGATCCAAGTAGAAAAAGGAGATAGAATGTATTTTGATTGTTGTAAGATTGTTCTTGTATTGTGCAAACCGCTTTATACAATGTCAAAATTTTGTTGATCCGAGAAAGATTGTATAATCGCCCTCGGTCATAGGTGTCCATGAAAGGTTAGGAGCTCCTAGTCACTCATATCTATATCTCAAGGCTGGTATTTGTGCTAAACTAAGGACCAAAGTTAGATCCCGACCCGGTTCATGACTTTATGACTGCTCTATTCTTGTACTATATAGGTCTAAACAATGACTGTGTGCCACCGAATGGGGAGGCTGATTCACCCAAAGTATTCCCCCTTGTTTGGGGTGCATGCTTCTTTGCTAGGAGTATGTGGCCCAAAGGAGAGGACAAGAATCTGATTTGTAATCGATACCCTACATGGGGAGGGATTGTGCATGGCAAAACCAAGGCACATGCAAACAAAGTGGCTGAAAACATGTGTTAGTGAAAACAAGACAAATACGCATATAAAAGACAATGTGTAAGCTAGCAAGCAAGAAGAGAATGTAGACCATGAAAAGTAGGTTAAAAATATGGGACATCTCTCACAATGTCACAAGACAATCAAGGCCGAAGTAGCCAAAAGCATACAAGCAATGAACAAGCAATACATAGGGAAAAGCCCGCAAACAATGGCAAAAATGGAAAACAATAACAAGAAAGGTATCAGACAACCATGGTAGAAAATATCTCCTACAAAATAAATCCTACACATGAAACACCCACTAGCATGTTAGAAAGATAAAAATTATGTCAAGACATGTATATAGTGATAGAGTAGTGTGTTAGGTAGAATAGGAAGTAGTATAAAACAAAACAATGACACATGTAGTGTGTATGAAAGTAGAAGCCCCACAAATTGACCTTGGTGGGAATGGTAAACCGTAAAATGGCAAGTATCCATGTTGTATGTAAAGATATGTGTAAATTTTGAATCACAACTAGAGAACGAGTGAACTTGCATGTTTATATATAAAAGATAATGACATACAAAGTATCTATCTAGCATTTGAAATAAAGAGTACATGTAAAAATAAGTAAACAAGATTAAGTGTCACCAAGATATGCAGTATGTAGTGGATAAGTGAGGTGGAATGGTATGTAATGTGAATGTGATAGGATCAGCTTATCCCCCGATTAGGTGTGTATGTATGAGTGAGTTGAGGTTAATTTATAAAATCCCCCTTAACAGTCAAGAATGAACCATAGAACAAGAGTGCATCATCGGGAAATAGTTTGAACATGTGCGCTAGATAGATAGATCAATGAATTATAGAGTGTAAGAGTGTGAATGTGGTGAGGTTCAATTTAGATTTAGACCCTCAACATTCGATTATGAACCGATGAACTAGAGTGCATCATAGGGAAGTGTGTTGTGTAAGAATGTGATGCTAGAAATATGTGTCGTGAATGCGTCGAATGTAGAAATGTGTAGTGTGTGAGGTTCATCTATGTAGTATTCCCTCAACAGTCAAATTTGAACTGCAATATGAGAGTGTGTCATAGGCCAGTGCTGATGCAAGTTGTTTGTATCGGTTTTTTTTTACAATGTATGAGACATATTAGATGTGAAGCATGGAGTGAAATAATAGAAATGTGAGAATTTGACAATGCTAGAAGAGGGGGAAGAGTAAGCATGATTCCCCCAAGTGTGTGATGGGAAGAAGAATCAATTACATCATCTAAAAGATCATCATTATCATGGTCAAAGTTGAATGGAGAAGCATCGAGACTTGATCAACAATAGAATGAGGTTGATCACATAGAGAGCCATTCGGCGTAAATTTTGCATGCCCATTTTGTATCTTCATCGGTTAATCTATAGGTCATATTTGGCATCTAAATTTCTTGAGATCTCCCAAAACTATTCAATGCAAAAGTAGACTCGAGAGATTTTTGTAGACTAAAAGAATGTGGAAAACAAAGACCGTATGTGAAAGTTGTGGCGATCAAAGTTTGTCAACATTCGAGACTTGACAGAGGTCAATCGACCAATCAAATAGTGACATGTGGTAAAAGTGGATTTAGTAAAAGGAAACAAAATTTTGATCATGTGTTTAATTGAGACCTCCATTCTTCAATGCTCGATAATCATCATCTTTGTTAGATGTTAAAGAAATTGCCAACCTGGTGGGTCCTCATGCCACCACGTGGCCTACCATAGTGCCACTTCATACCGAGCCAAGTGATGAGTTACAATTCCAAATCAATGAGTTGGATATTGAGCTCGACCAAACAAGATAGAATTGTGAGTTAATACTTAGGTGAGCCAACTCGCAAGTTCAAATGCAGAGCCATCTAGAAAAATGAAGGTTTATGTGGCTATAACCACATGATTTATGGAGTAGTTAAGCCTATTAAAATGGTGTCTCATTTGCAAGCCCACTAAATGTGAGATAATGTTAATCCCACCTTTCTAAGCACTCACGATGGAGGTCAAAGGCCCACATGGAATGTGGGTAAGTGAGTACGGTGGAGTAAATAAGGTGGACCAGATAGTATTCCACATGGGAATCACCCATTAAAAGGGACCATGCAAATGGATAAAGCCTATTCATAGGCTAAGACACGTGGTGGACATTTTAAATGTGTGGAAGCCTTATTAAGGCTTGGAGATAGCCATTATCTGAAGGAGGCCACAAATATTATGGGAAGGGGATTCAAAACCATTACACATCTAGCAAAAATATGGGCTCCAAACACTACACCAACTAAGCCGGACTACACATAGTCTTAAGGACAATTATTTTATCCTTTTATTATGGCCGCCCAAGGCCTATATACAAGCCCCTTTCTATACATCTAGACTACAAGATCTCCATTCGAGATAAAGGGAATCAAGGAGAGTTATGAAGTGTGGACCCTTAGGAAACAAGACAAGATTGTAAATAATATTTTTAATCCCTATTATTATTACTATTATTATTTTAATATGCATAATTATAAGGGATAAAAGACATATTTAATAGGCATGATAAGTCCTATTATAGGTATGATGTAAAAATTAAATTTTTAAGGCATTCATACATTCGAGGAGTTATTATTATTTCTTGCCAAATATTATAAAGGACGAATTGAGGTTAGAGTATTCTTGTGTGGGAGCCCAAAGTTGTTGTGAAGTCTGATGAATGTGACAAACCATCGAGAGAAGCATATACTCATATTGGAGATTTGACACTTTGACGTTATTTCCAAGTTAGTTACTTGGAGGTCCCAGAGGAAGGTCATACTCATTGAACTCGTTGGCAACTTTGGATCTACTTACCTCTACGTAGAGGTTATCTTGTCATGCAATAGAGTGAAAGGAGATCATCATCAACATCAAACATACAGAGACTTAGCACCCGAAAATATTATTTTGTCATGCAACGGAGGCGTTGAGGTCTTTTTAGAGGTGTCAAACCTAGGGAGCTTTTCTAGAGCACCAAGATTTCCAAGGACTAGTTTGGATTCTGCGGAATCAAATCGGGAGTGGTCGAGAGCCGTGTTGGAGCACTGTACTTTCCTAAACTAGTTCAAATTTATAGAATCAATTAGCACCAAGTTCATTTTCATGCACTCTATGTAACTTTTTATTAGATTTACAAATCGGTCATGCTTAATGAATTGGTTCAAATTTTGAGTCCAAAGACGTACTTGTGTAGTGTGGTTCTAATTCTTACATTACATTTGATTAAAGTTGATTATTATGGGGTGAATTCAATAAAATAATTAATTTCCTATAAGGGTTTGTGGTTAAGAAAAAAATTATTGGTTGGTTTACGGATCATCAGTGAAAGGTGGTAATGGAAAACCATGTGCATACCAAGGAGTAATATTTTGTGAATATCCAAGAAATGAATCATTGGAAATAAAAAAAAGGCCAAAGGGCATGGGAAATGATATATCAACATGATTGGGATCATAATGCCCCTAATGTATTCAAGAGCCAAGACTACCTAAGAGTAAGTGAAGAAGCACGAGAAGTGCGTGCAACAAAGAATGATAAATGGAAAACATAGAGGCCATAAATAGTAATAATACATAGATAGAATGCTAGAGATGAAGCAAATGATGCATAAGTAGGATATAATCAAGTGACAATCCAATCCGAGTAAATTCATCATATGTGCAAATGATATTAGAGCTAGTATGATCAAATGGAATGTGTGGCCAATAATAATTATTAATGAAAAGAGTGCATGTGAAAGGGAGCGTTTCATTGTAGGTTGCTCACAGGAAGGTGAGGAAGGTGAAATGACGTCTAGTGTATGGAAAAATCCCATATAAAGTACCATAACATTAGTAAAAGGAGGGGTTTTTTTGAATTGATATTCATGAGGGACAATAGAAATAAAAGTATCATTGAAATATGACTCATTTATCTCAAGAGGAGTAAAATTAAGATTACACAATTTTTCATTAGTAAGCTCAATGGTATCAACCTCGTCATCAAAATCATTAGTGCTGGAATTTTCATGTTGGATAACAAGTATCAAGGATATTGGTAGGAAGTGAGATGAATGCAGGAGTGAGAGGAGATTCAACGAGCGAGTGGTGGTTATTATTAGAGCTGAAACGGTAGGTGAAATGATATCAATAGTGTGAGTGGAAATGGATGGTATGCTTGCAGAGGTGGAAGAAGGTTGTGAAGCACTAGATTGACCAATATCATATGTATCAATATTGCTATATGGAATAGGTTGTGATGGAGGAATAGGAATAACTGTAACAAGGTCTATGTAAAAAAACATAAATGGATCTAGGTCTTTAGTAATGGTTCACCAAATGATTTAACAAATATTGAATTTGTAAAAACCCTAATTGCAGAGTCACATGTGATAAATAAAACAATAAAGTACATATATGACCTAAGCAATAAGCTAAAGAAATATAAAATCCTACGTGTAAGAAAGAAAGAGAGAGTAGAAGACTTAGATGATTTTGCAATTGATCCCAAAGTATGATGGGCTTGAAGACTGATGAACGGGAGGAGGAAAATGTCGCAAACACACACAAAAAATTATGGAACTCTCAAAATAAGTTGGACTAGGGAACCTAGGCTAGGTTAGAGGTGCCTAAGCATTGGATACGTATGTTAGGCACCTGTGGCTAGGAAAATGGTCAAAAATTGATTCTTCTATATCGCACTAATGTCATTGACATTCGTTGTTGATCGCCTGTGTCCCACTATGTCAAAAAAATTTGCATGTAACTTGCAAAACAAATTATCTCCTGTAAAACCCAAAAACACATCAAATCCTAAAAATAAAAAGATGCAAATGGGGATTCATACTAACCCCATGGTTACCCAATAGAGTGAACTTACAATAGAGCATTACACTATATCTCAGACTCCATGTAGTTTTATGTGTGTGTATAATCGTTCCCTATGAGGGTCTTGTGCAATATGCACTTGATAACAAACAATAACTAGATGTAGCAATGTAGAAAGATGTGTGGATGTCAAAATGAACTTCCCTCCTATGAAGTGTATGCATAAAATTGCACTCCCGCATCCCTTGAATGATAGCTAGATGGATGCTTTGATGCTCTTAAAATTCATTTGGATGCAACCTTAGGTGATGATAATATGCTTAGAGTTTGGTCTGTATTATTATCACATAGCTTTGTATCTATATGATTCCCTTGTTTGAATTTCATAATTGACAACTAAAAGACTGACCTATAAGAAAACAAGATGCCCGAAAGATAAAAGAGGCCCAAAAGGGGTGAGTAAGATACAAATAGGTTGAGGGCACAAAGAGGGGATGAATACACCTATGTATCGGTGTCTTGGTGGGTGATTGTGTCCAAAGTCAATAAAGATAAAGCAATGAATGTAAAAGCTGGGTTGTGGAGTTTTTAAGACCAAAGAGGAAACTAGAAAGACAAAAATGAGGCCAAAGATAGATGTCAATTACAATTTTTCTCGCTTAGGAATCATTTGAATAGTAGTATGTGATTAAGACTATAAATGTACCCAAGTGTGTGATTTAATGTTTACATTAGGGATTTTGTAGACCATGGAGTGTCCTTCAGTTGGGGTACCACCATATGGGTACAACTAGTGCATGATCCGTACAAGGTCGGAAAAGAGGATAGAGGTTCGTGGGACCGTGATAGTAGAAAATTCCCTAAAAGTAATCCAAAAGGCACATGGGTCAGCCATGAGAGCACTTTGAGTATTTCAGCCACTAGCATAGGTTGGTCGGGATGATGTCATATGGTATCCCTATGTAGCAAATGCATATCCATGGCTTAGTTGGACATAGAAAAGCATGTAGAGGCCATTATTGAGGTGACATGACATTATTTATATTGGGTGGAGATCCACTTGATGAGTAGGATCCTAAGAAGCGTTTGGACGACCAAAGTCCGTGATGACACCACCATTACCACCCTACCAATGTCGGCATGCAAGGGAGACCGTAAGAGGAGAGGGAAAGGTTCCAAAAATATGACCCTATATGTGTGGGTAGAATGTGAACATGGTTAGAGGTAGCATAGTTGTGGTGGATATGTTCAAGGCCCACCACAAATGATCAAGGATGTATTAGTAATGGGTTTATAGGAGGGATATGATAGAGGATTCGTTGATATAGGTTCATAGGGTGGAGGGCACATGTAGGGTTGTCCCTAACACTAGTGGGATAGCAGTGGGACAACCATCGGGTGGCTAAGGGAGTGACAGATGCACTAATCGGGAGGAGGTGACCTGATGCCTATTGGAGTCCATATGGTCATGCACTTGAGATAGAGGCCTAGACCATAGTGCAGGGGGACATGATAGTAATGCCCTGAGATAGGTGGGCATAACTTATAGGATCTAGAACTCGTCATGATGACAAGGAGGAGGAGTTACTAGGTGGCTGAGGAGATGGAAAACCTATCGTGGAGAGGCTCATAAAGCTAGCTACTATGTCATTAAGTTATTTATATGTGTTGAGATTAGTTTTTGTGTTTTATTTGTATTATAAGTAACATGTGTCTTTGTAATTATTTTTACATATTAGACGATGGAGGAGTGACACTCCCTAATAGAGAGTTCCCATCATGGTATCATGGATCATGTCTTTGGATGTCTAGGATATTACATTGATGGTTGATCTAATGGCACCATCAGCAGGAGACTCGGTGGGTGCCTTCCATACGGTTAGAGAGGCAAATAGCACCTTATGGAGATATAGGGATGCATGGGAACTAGCAGCCATAGGTAACATAGATGTGATGTTGTAGAGTTTATCAGAGGCAAATATGACCTTGGTACATGAGAAGGTTGCCTACTTATAAGATGCCCTGGAGGGTGGTGGGAAGATTACTTTATTAGAGGCACAACTAGTGAGATCATAGTGAGAGGCCTCTAGAGCCCGATATAGGGTAGAGTCTCTAGCTCGCATAGCTTGAGCTACCAACACGACCCCATTGACCCAAAGTATCCAGAGACCCCCTGCAGGGGTAAGGGTGCTTGATTTTATTGGAGATGGGCCAGATCCATGTATTTTTTTGTATAATTTTTGATGTATAAACTTGATTCGACACACACACACACACACACACACACACACACACACACACACACACACACACATACAAAAATATATGATGCTTATGGATGTTTTGATAATTAGATGTTTGTAGTGTATATGTTACTTTTTTATCACTTTCTTGTTTTTCGCATGCATGTATGTGATGATACTCATGGTACTTAGGAATAATGATAATGTCATTAGATAGGTAAAAGCTGGTGGGAGGAAATCGGTAGGATAGCCCAACCCACATGATGTGAAAAATCCAAGTGGTAGAAAACTACCACAACATCTAATGATATGATGTTAAGACACTTTCAGGAAATAAATCCAAAAGGCGAGAATCCTAAGTGAGGATGCACATAATACCATGACAATCTAATGGGAAAGATTGGGGAACACAAATCAAACATAGGTGGAATCAAGGCCACAATAATTTAACGGTAGGAGGAGCCATGACGTAAGGGATGGAAGATCCAATCAAGGTAGTTGGCGTAATCGAGGATGAAGTGGGATATAAGGAATTTCTTGAGAACACAAGTGGGGGTCGAGATCCCAAGAACAGTGAGATATAAAGCCAAAGAAGGAAAGAATATATAGTCAAGGTAAAATTGATAGCTAGCCTTAGGGGCGAAAGATAGTAAGGTGTCATTGATGATGTCATCCACTTGATGTAAGATGTGATCTCTAGCTGGAGACATGAGGTCTTTTATGGTATGTTGTGTAATAGTGAATTTCGATGAACTTGATCTCATGGAAATAGGGTGTCATCGATCCAATCCTCCGGTCAAGTGAGAATGCCATGTTGAATATCATCCATAGTGGAAAGAGGATCGAGTGAGGTGGTGGGCCATACATTGATTGACCTCGACTTTGATTTTCTTCATGTGTCATCGATAGTCTCTACATTCGAAATATCATGTCCGGGGCCTTGTACCATGTGCAATATGGCTCAATTATAGAGGACTTGGGTGCCATAAGGGTAATATTTAGGGAGGAGTCTCAAATAATGTGGAGGGATAATAAGAGTAGGTGGGGAAGGAACCAATGTAATAGGTGAAGATGGTGATGATGGAGAAATTTATGGCTTAGTCATCGAGGCACAATAGATGGGTTCATCACCCATGAGGTCATCAACTTCATGGTCAAAAATAACAACATGATCATCCTCTTCTCAGTAAGGAAATATAGGTTAAATAGATTAATGGTAAAATTTAGAGGGGTAGTATGAGTAAAGAGGTCATGGAAGTGATATGAAGATTGAGCATCGTATGGATAGGATAAGTATTAACCATAATCAAGGAGTTGTCATGTATAAGGATGAAATTTATGTCATGAGAATGTCGAGTGTGAAGGATCTCTTGGTAACGCAAGAATTCCCTATAATGAATGTGTGTATGGCTACCCGGTGGGGATCATCTAAAGCGTAACCATCGTCATAGTCTGATGTGGAGGTATCCACTACACAAGAGTCGACTATAGTCTCTAATTAGACCACATGCTCTAATGGAGGTTGTGGTGTACGTGAGATGATAGTGGGAACTGATGGTGCCTTCTTGTGAGAACGGGGCCATAAGGAAAGAGGAAAATGGGATATGATAAGCTTGAGAAGATAAAAAGTAATAATTATAAGTGTTATATCATCGAGCTCATCGTCATTATACTCTAAGAAATTGGGAGGTATATGCACAACAAATTCGGGATGACTGGAATTGTTGTGGAGAGAATCTATAGGATAGTTAAAGCATTGATACTCCTAAAAGGGGATGACAGATAACTTGTCTAGTGTTGGGAGTTTATATGCCCCCTTTTTGGAGTTTGTTGTAGTTCCAAGGATTAAGATCCCTTTGAATCTTATAGAAAGATCCTAGGTGAGAAATTTTTACACTTTGATAAGTGGAGGAAGTGAATGCGCACATGTGATGAGTCCCAGGATTCCCTAGGAGGATATTATAATATAGGGGAAAGTAAAAATCACAAATTTAACGTGGAAAATCCTAAGAGGCATGGTGATGTGTAACTAGATACACCCCATGTGAGGCATCTACCGGCAGTCATACCCTTGGAAATTACTGCGTGTATATTTTAAGTTGTTTATGGAGTAGCTAAGGGCATTAATGAAGTATAATGAGGTAACACATGTTAGGATCCTTTATCAATTAGAACATGTTTGACCATAGTGTGACCAATATGGACTGAGATGAAAAGAGGTGGATCATCTCGCACATAATAAGAGCTTGTTAGGGATCATGAGGGCTATAGGGAAATGAATGCAAGATCAATCATATGTAAAAATGTCAGTATGAATAGAGATCTCCTCACACTGATGGTGAATGCTTTCTCTCGAGCCATGTAATGTGGGAATCTTCCCAAAAGTGGAAGGAAAAGGGATGTTCATGTCAAATAAGGCTATCATGAGATGCTCACAATGGTGAGGTGATGTACGCATGAGTTTTAGAAAAGGGATTTGGATAGGAAGTTGGGCCAGTGGTTTAAGAGGATCTCATTCATCATGATTGAGCTATGCGGTGGGTTGAGAGTGATGCGGGTCCTCGGGGATACATTCAGAAAAAGCAAGTGTAATCATGAAAAATCTAGAAACTATCTTTTCTTAGCTTCTATACTATTGTCCCTACAAGTTTCATTTTGATAGGGGTTAATATTATCTGTAGAAGAAATGACATCATTGGACACACAAGAGATTTTCCATAGGGTTTGATCACATTTGTAGTTGTGGAAGCAATTTAGATGCCATCAACCTTGTAGGAGATTTTCCACAGGTCCGATGGTATCTAGAAAGAGGTAAAATTCTATCTTAAGATGCCTAATTTTGAGGTACATAAGAGTATATAATCATGTGAGTTTGATGATGGGATTATGTGGTATATTCGGACTCTATAAAGGGTATGATGTGCATAACATCATTCATGAAAACCATGCTTTTGGGAGGATAGTATATCTCCACTACATTAGTCATGGTATGTTCTTGATTTTGGAACTCTCGCCTATATTATGGTTAGGAATAGTATTAGAAAATTCTTGTAACTTATCATTAGCTTTCCTCATGACAATACTTTTGCTAACGCTTAAATCACGGGATTTAATCACTTCAATAAAATATTCCCGAGTGATGGTTTCGTGGTCAAATTGGGAGCTTAGGAATAATTTTATGCCACCCATTCTTAGTGCATGATATTTGTCATGAGAGTGACCCCAATTAGTGACTCCTTATAAATTTTTAAAAGGCCTTAAGGTGAAGGGAGGGATTAGTGGACAAGTAACACGAGATGAAATGAGAAATACCCCAATATCCATGTTAGAAATGTAAGTTGTTAGAGGCTCTTATTGGACCACTCTTAGGACTTTATTGTGGATAGGGGTTGGGTGATGGGAACCCCATAGGATCATTTTGTAAAGGAGGGACATGGTCCCCAAGAGCCCATTATAGGGAAATTGACTAGTTGAGCCATGTTGGCTTGCATTTGAAGGAATTGAGTTGTAGTAGCAGATTATTGTTGGTTCATCTTATCAATGAGTTGGAGGATAAGGTTGGTAGGGTCAGAATTGGGGGTATTTTTAGATGCACCTGCTTCAAGACCTTTCCTTTTTTTCCCTATCATCAAGTTGTTTAGATATGAATTCAAGGAGACGTTTACTAATCATTTCTTCTGATTCATCCTTGTATTGAGGAAATTACATGAGGAATTTTTGAATCTTAGGAGGGTGATCAAAAGTGTTGTTATTTTTATTTTCCTCTTCCTCCTCCTCAAATAGGTCATTGTGGTGGGTGGGAGGTTTCTTTCTAGGGACTCCTATGACATAACAATCTATGGAAAATGGGGTTTTAGTTTCAAGGTGAAGGGCTTCAGAAATGTATGCACAATAGAATTAAAAGATCCTATTCCTGTGATACCCCATGATGGAATGATGATATGGATGAGAGAAGAACTTGGAGTGTGACTTAATCGATGCTATCATCCATGCAAAAAAAATTACACATGGGCAAATGGCATCATGAGATAAGTTTTCAAGAACAAAACGATATCACCCCCTAAGTGATGGTGTCAGGTAGGTTGTTTTTTGAATTTTGGTGATTCAAAATGAGGTAAAAATTGGAGACGGATGCTTTTAATGAGTTGTGCTCATCAGGAGGTCTATAGGATTCATGTCAGGTTCACCAGAAATGTATGGTGGGTGAAGAATGTGTCTCAATGGCTTGTAATCCTAGGTCTTTTATTCTAGAAGGGTATGAGGAAAAAAATAGGAGAAACACATGAACCAACACACATTTTATTGATTTAAAAGGGGCCACAACAAGGGTTGGTTACATATCTAGAGGGAAATGATCCCTACACTAGGTCAACATAGGATTTCCAAGGCCCATTGTCAAGATAAAGGGAGGTGCCCTTCTAGGATATCGGGTAATGGGGAAGATATATAAATCAATGGAAATATATGACAAGCACGCACAATCTATACAAATAAATATAATTGAAATGTAAATGAAGGAAAGCTATGGAGCTTATCATATAAGATCAATATTCTAGCTAGCATTAATTTACATATAACACTAAGATAACATAGAAAAATGAGAAATGAGATGAAATAATCTATGTAAAATGAAAATGGGGAAGAGCACTTACATGCAGGTGGTGGTTCTTTGATGAATCTATCTCTCAGAGATAAATAAAATGCCAAGAGATAATTGTTATGGGTGTAGAGGGGAACACCGTTCTTGTTCTAGACTCACTATAGATGACCCAATCATGCAAGCAATCCAACAACCAAAAAGAGTTTCCAATCCAAATCAAATGTAAGATGGACCAAGACTAGATTGATTAGCTGCAAAGATGAGGCAAATAAACTAATTAAATGGTTATTTGTTCATTTCATTCCTTCTATATGAAATTTTAGGGTGTGTTGTGGATATATACTCGATACCATCACCCACGGGCGATGGTGTTGTCTAAGGGAAAACCTAACATCGACACCATCACCCATGGGTGATGGTGTCGGATAAGGATAATAATAATGTGAAGTGGGGTGTAAATGTGTCAAGGATCAATGGAAATTCAATGAATACGTGTTAATGATGAATTCAAATGTAAGAAAGTGCCAAAATTACTAGTACATGTAACATAAAAGGGCCGACAAAGGTAATGGTAACTAAGGCTAGGGATACATAGTGGTGTGTATCTATGTGTCTTATCTCTCGATCTTATAATGAACATGTGTATATTCATACCCCATTCCTTACAAGCCCATTGAAGTACCCATTCGATAAATAGATGCATCATTGACCCTTATCTCGACAAAAGAGATGTTAGTAACAATGTGAAAATTTTTGGTGTGTACAAAGAGAATTTGGCCATGACACAAAAATGCATGAAGCAATAAGTTGATAAATTCCATAGTGAGTGAAGATTTGATGTTTGGAGAGTGTGTTTTTGTATCATTGCAACTATACAAAAACTCTCTTTGAAATAAAAAAAAGATAACAAGCTTTCTCCCAAATAATATAGCCCTTATCAGGTGTTATAAAAAATTATTAGTGTGGCATATAAACTAGAGATTCCTCAGTCAACTAAAATACATCCAGTTTTCCATTTTTATTTCTTAAAAAAATTCATTGGGTAGAAGGTGTATTCACATTTATTGTTACCAAATTTTGATGAGGGACATATCATCTTAGAACATGAAGGAATCCTACAAAAATGTACTAATAAGTTGAGGACAAGGATCACCATTAGGTATCTGATCAAATGGAAGAATTTGGACATTGAAGATGCAACATGGGAAGATGAATCATTCTAGAAGTAGATTCTAAAGATTACCAATATTTGGAAAAATATTTCTTTGAAAGAGAGCAACATGCTACACTTTGTTAGCCCTAGGCCATATATCAAGATATATATAGCTGATTTGTAGCTAACATAATCCTTTATCATATCATAATTTTGTATAATTTTATATGCTTAGTGGGTCATCCTTAGTGCTTTGCACAATATATTAAGGTATATATAAGGGTTAGATAGTATTATATTATCATCATATTTAACACTTGAGTCTTAATGTATGGTTAGGAGGTTTCCTCCTCCAAGTGATTAAGTCATTATACTTTCATATTGTTATCATTTATCTCTATTTTGGTGTATTATTTTTGTTAACATTTAGATCTAAGTAATTTCATTACAAAGTGCTCATCAAACCCAATCCGAAATTGGATCTCTTCTCGCATGAGACTCCTCTCGTGTAAAAATATCTAGAGATAGTTATTTTGTTCATAATCTAATTCATGGAAAACACCTAAAATAAATTTCCTAAAAGGGAACAATGTTGAAGGGGAAAGAGATAGGGTTAAATAAATAAAATAACAAGAGGTGAAGCACTATATAAGAAAAATTCTTGTAGTGTTGCAATTACTTATATCATAAATTCAACAACTAGACCTAACATGAAAACAAGCTTTAATGGACACAATTTATTCATAATATTGAGAGGGGAGCTCTATCATATGTAGTAGCAAGATGAGACTAGAGGGTCAATTGAACAATAATCATAAATAGTCCTATCAATTACACTCTCAAGTCACATAAATCCCATTCTTAATCTAGAGGTTTGTGTAGAGTATCACATACATGTACTAGAATTCCAAGATTAGATAAAAACCTATAACTTATCAAATTATGGGCCTTCTTACAAAAATACAACTCTATAGACAAACAACACTCCCAATATCTAAAAAAGATAAGTAAATTAAAAATTTGATGCTTTATAATGAGAGCTTTCAACACTATATAAAATTTTTAGAAGAAAAAAGAGGGAAACACATTTAATTTTTGAATCCATTCATATTGTTCAGCTATTGAAAGTTTAGGTGGTCTAAGAAATATTCAATTTATGGATTTTGTGGTTTTTTTTCATTTTCCATGTTGCGGTAACTTGTATTTGTATTATTACTATAACTTTGACCTTTAATAAAAGCTTCGTAAGATTTTAGTTTTACATATTTTTCTTATTTTATTTCTACTTCCCTTGATTTAAATTTTTATTTCATATAGTAGTTAAGAAACAAAAGAAATAGTATGTAATGGTGGTTGTTTTTCATTGTCTATGTTGTGATATCTTGTATTTTAATTATGACTACATTGTTGAACCTTAATAAAATATTCTCCAAGATTTTATTTTTACATATTTATCTTACTTGATATCTAATTCACTTTCCTTAATTCATAATTTTTTTCATGATGCTTGGTGAAGAATAAAACAATGATAATAAGCCATTCAAGGCATGAAAACATGTACTAGGGGTTTCATTTATTTTCCTCCAAAATTTAAAGTTTAAATGTGTATTCTTGATTGTAATAACTCTTGAGTAAGAGTAAAAGTGAAAGTTAGGTGGATATGAGTTGTTATATGATTAGGCTATGTTGGAATTATATTAGAATGGTCATAAGATATTGTGTTGATTTTGTTTTATCTGTCATAGGTTATGTTTAGTTGGAAAAATAAACTTGACTATTGTTATTTGTAAGTTGAGATATTATCTTAACAACTAGAGAGAATCAAGACTTGTCTTAGGATAAGGAATAAGATAGATATGGATATGGATGTGTTTCACTAATAAGAAGCGTATGTATAATAAAAAAATTAAGGTAGAAGATTGGGTACGTGAGGAATACTTGGAGGTCATGAAGAGGTTTCACACCGTTGAAGATCAGCTGATCGAGAGAACTCCTTTTTATCTAGGAAGGACTACCTGAAAAGAACACAAGACCACAAGATAGAATTAAAAGTATTAGTTGGTGGATTACCTAGCGGGAGCTAGATCCAGGAAGTAGGGTACTTCCTAGAAGGCTATCAATCCACGTTTAAAAACAAGTTCAATGCTGATAAGAACATGAAATAAAGATTCCTATTGTAGTTGTATAATTTAGGTATCTCACACAAGCATAATAAATCAAATCTAGTATAAATAATGAATATAAGACTAAATATAAAGAGGGTGGTTGGTTGTTAAGGTTTGTAGGTGTGACCGAGGGTATTAGGAAGGTTTGGGTGAATTTGTGAGGAGGTAAATTAGCTCATTGGTCGAGGGAGAATGCAAGACATAGATACCGATGTCAATTGGGGAACCGACGCGTGAACTATTTTTAGAAGGTATGGTTGGCTAATCAATCAAAGAGGGGAAATTAGTGCCAAAGGTGAAAAGGGGTTGATTCGAGCTCTATGATGTAATTGCAAAGAGTGTTGGTAAGGCTTAGGTTGGGTGTTAGGGATTTGGGTGAAGACTCAACAAGGGTGAGAGAGGTTATTGGAAAGGCATAGAGGTTTAGGTTGGTAGGGTATTAGGTAGATGGGAAACGGATGGTATTTGAGTGAGAAAGAAGTAATGTAATAAAATACAATAAGATATCTAAAACCAAATTTAAGAACTGAAAGGTTAGTTAAGATACTTATCTGATGATCTAGAAATCAATAGATGCAGTGGTTGGTGGGAGTTCGTAGGAGAAATGGGTCTAGATCTAGTGCTGCGGTAATGAAGCCTTAGTGCTTCCTTGTGAATGACCTGAGGTTAGTTACTGGTGAAGAACTTAGATTCTTTGTTGCTTTGTTTGATCATCGGATGCTCTATTGAATGCAAGAATGTGAATGAATTTCCAAAAATCAACCAAAAGGAAGAACCTAGGGAAAGGGTTTAAAATCCTTATT
Source organism: Taxus wallichiana var. yunnanensis (assembly GCA_018340775.1). Lineage (NCBI taxonomy): Eukaryota > Viridiplantae > Streptophyta > Pinopsida > Cupressales > Taxaceae > Taxus > Taxus wallichiana. The sequence goes on from CM031244.1 coordinate 39,743,146, forward strand.
TAAAAGAACCGATGCGAAGTTCCTTAATTGGCACCACTGACTAAGGAATAACTGACATCGGTTAGGAAAAAATAGTCCATTTTTCTTAAAATAGCATGTTTCTTCCCTTTTTGGCATGGGTCAAGATTTGATTGTGGGCTAGAAGTATTGGTTCACGTTTAAAAACACAAGGAATCGATGGAAGAAATGGTTAATAATAAGTATTAGGTTTTGAAATATTTTTAGTTAGTTAAGTGAAGTGATGACTCAATGCTAGGAGTGATGACCTAGTCTCAGTTAGTTAAATGCCCCTAGAATGGGTCCAAGGTGAGGTGGAGGGTGAGGTGGTAATTAACCTATTATTGATAATTAGATTAATTAATTAATTAAAATGTGTGAAAGGGGTCATGGTAAGGGGGTATGTTAGTTAAAAGGGGATTAGAGGGTTGTGACCCAATTTTAGGTGTCTACATTTGCCCCTTTTGTTGTGTAGCTTTTGCTAATAAGTGATAATGAAAAAACAAGAAATAGGTTGCCCCATGTAAGGGTGGAGGTGATGCCCCTCAAACGGGAATAGATCAAGTGGAAGAATAAATGGTGATGGGTTTGATAAGGTGATAGGTGATGAAAAAGAGGTAAGGTGTAGGTGTAGGTGTAGGTATAGGTAATAGGTGTGATAAGGTGGAGGCAAGAAAACACACACACACTCTCAGAATGCAACAAGGTACTAGGTTGAAGAGAACACAAACTCTACATTATCAAAGGTTGATAGTTTATCCAAACAAGGGTGATGTGGTCCAGGTATCCAAGGTATAGGAAGTGCTCCTAGAAACAAAATGGGTCAAGGTGCAAGAATGGGTATAGGTGTGTTCCAAAACACCAAAATGTTTTTTTGGTTGAGATAAACATTACAAAATAAAGCAAGGCAAGGTCGGGGGTCAAAACAACATAGGTAGCATTATCACACGGTGGAGTGAGTAAGTGAGTTTGATTTTCAAATAGGTGGGGTTAGTTCGGTGAGGGTATATAGGTGAGTTAAATGTGCCCCTAAGTATTCTTAGGGAGGTGAGGTGAGGTGAGGTGGGTGGATCTGTAGAGATGTTTGTTTATTTTTGAATTTTGATTTATATATATTGACTGTGTGCCTAAGAGGTGAAATGTACATGAGAGTTATTGAGAGACTTATTGATATTTGTATATATAGTGTATTGACATACAAACTTTCCAGTATATAGATGATGACACTTATATCTATTGTGTTTGGTTTGATTTCCATTGTATTGTTATCATGAACAATAGATATAGGCATGATTGATGATGTTGTGTTTGTTTTAGTTTCTAGTATTGATATTATGAAAATGTAGATGTGTAGGCATGGTTTGGTTTAATTTCCAAGTTATTGATATTATGGAAACTTAGATGTGTAGGCATGGTTTATGTTTAATTTCCAAGGTATTGATGTTATGGAAACTAGATGTATAGGCATGGGTTGGTGTATGGTTTGTTTGGTTGTTATGGTTTGGGTTAATTTCCAATGTATTGATATTATGGAAACTAAATGTGTAGGCATGGTTTGTTTGATTTAATTTCCAAGTTATCGATATTATGGAAATTAGATGATAGGCATGGTTTGGTTTAATTTCAATGTTATAGATATTACGAAAACTATATTTATATGCATAATTTGGTTTAATATTCAAGGTTGTGATATTATGGAAACTAGATGTATAGGCATGGTTATGATGTATGGTTTGATTGGGTTAATTTCCATTTTATTGGTATTATGGAAACATGAGAAAGATTAGGTAGGAGGGAAAAATAGTGGAAAAATGGTGAAATATGGTAGAAATGGTGGCCGAGCTAACCTCTGAAGACTAATCAATACATAGCCCTTCACAAAAATTATCTCAATATAGACTTCTCGTATTGATTAGTCTATACATGTAAAAAAGCAAAAAAATAAATAGAAAGTCAAGGAATCCTATAATGTCTATGCGGGAAGCTGATCTATGTAGGAAGCTCCAAGATAATTTTTGTTTTAAAAATATAGATTAGTCTTTTTTTAGATAGCCTACGTACAATAGGTGGCTGGATTTTTATAGTTGTCCTTTGAGGGATCAATCTACTTATAGAGAAATAGAGAAGCATAGATTTTCATTTGAGGGAATCATATACTTACGAGAAGGTTGACTCAAGGAGTAGAATTTTTCTATCCTAAATTTTTGCATTGCTTTGGACTTGTAGTCACGGACAAGACTATAAAGGAGTATATGCCTCTTTTATGAAGGAAAAAACATAACAGGATAAAGGTTAGCTATGAAAGAGTGGTTTCAAGTGATGAATGACCATGGGATTCCATCCTGAAAAGGAAGAAAAGTATCCATGATAACCATGTCATGAGTAGAGCCATGGTACTCATATTGAAGATAATCTTGAATGGTGACGAATAATCACACAATTCTATTTGGGTTGTTGATCCTTAAAAGAGGTATATAGAAGGAGAGGTTCACTCAAAGGATGAGCATTTATGAGACATAAAGTGATGTAGTACTTTATTAAACAATAGAATATCCAAAGATGCAAGGCATTAAGGGGATTAAGTTCAGAGTTTACCCTCAAGAGAAGATAAACGATAAGTTCTTGATCCATAGGTATGGGTGAAAATATAAGGTCCAATCCAATTAGGAGAAAACTTTCCTCATTTACTTTTCTCCATTTTGGCTACATGTTGATTTTCCTTCAGACAAGATCACCAATCTTAAAGGTTCTCTCTTGAATGCATTTGGCATGGGCATGCTAAATGCACTTTTAGTATATTTGGAAATGGTCTAGAGCGTTTAGAAAACGTTCATCCAATAGCTCAAGTTATGCCAAACGTTCTTAGCGAAACTCATCATTAGAGAGTATATCTTTAAGTGATATACAAAGAGATGGAATTTGGACTTCGAGAGGCAGGATGACCTCTGTAATGTAGACCAAAGAGAAAGGTGTGGCATTGGTAGAGGTGTGAATACTAGTGCGATAAGCCCATAAGGCAAAAGGAATGTGTGTGTGCCAATATTTACCAGTGTCGTCAACCACTTTCATAAGAATTTTGTTGAGGGTTTTTTTAGAAGATTTGTCTTGACCATTTGCTTGTGGGTAATATGGTGAAGAAAAACTGATTTGAATACCAAATTTGTCACACAATTTGTGTAGGGTTTTATTTTTGAATTGTTTTCCATTATAATTGATGAGGTGATGAGGAACACCAAAGTGAAAAATGATATGGTGGTTGATAAATTCAGTTATTTTTTGGGATTTGGTAGAGAAAAGAGGGATGGCTTCTACCCATTTAGTGTAATATTCGGTCATCATGATGATCCAACAATGAGGTTGAGAGGAATGAGGGTTAATCTCTCCAATGAGATCCAAACATCAAGTTGAGAAAAGGAAAAAAACTCTTTAGCAACTTTCAGTAAGGCATGAGTAGGAGTATGATGACGGTTATCATGTTGTTGACACTTCACACAACATTTAACATAATAAAAAAGACCAAAAGTTAAGGGTTGGATACTAATGGTATTGTGAGTCAAAGGATATGTTTTGTACATAGATGTGGCCACCGAAATGTCCCCACAAATCCCATCATGAATCTCTTTTATGGTGTACGAGATTTGAATGGTAAGGCACGCATCTGCAAGAGGATACCGTAAAAGCCACATTTGTAGAGAAGACCCCCATGATGATGTAATGAGAGACACTTTATATAAAGGCTTATCATCCATTGTGAGTGAGATATGAAGGCAAGATTGAAAGGGAAATGTAGTTAGTGAATTTTCATACCAAATGTCGCATGGGTCAGTATCAATGTTACCCATGAAATTAATGTCAGGAATAATATAAGAAGGTGACTACAAACGGTTGTATTGTGACAAATATTTTTAGTCTAAAAGTGAGGTAGGTATTTGAGAGGAATACAAGCCATGGTATCTGTGAATTTATTAGTGGATCACAAAGTGGCTTGAAAAACATGGTCAAAAGTAGGTGGACATGATGTCTATAATTTTTAAGCTCATCATTATGACACTGGTATGAACCATTGATTTGGTTCACAACCATTTAGAGTAACCAAAGACGTTAATAGATTTAACACCTAGGGAAATGGCAGTTTGAATACCTAACAAAATGGATTTGTACTTGGCTATGTTATTGGTGTAGTCAAATTCTAGCTTAAAAGATAGTCGCATGGGATCTTCATCAAGAGGAATGAGAATAACCCCCACACCTCCCCCATGGTGACATTTGGATCCATCAAAGAATAATTTCATTTGATAAACAATATCATCAAAGGAGAGGGTGGTAATAGATTCATTACGGAAATAAAAATTTGAGGATTGATTTATAGGAGGAGGAGTGTCTACAAGTTGATCTGCGATGGTTTGTCCTTTGATAGAATTTTGATGAATGAATTCTAACTCTAGGTTTGCAAGAAGCATGAGCCAATGTGCGGTGCATTGATGTTGGTAAGGCTTGGCGTATATGTAATGAAGAGGGTTAATGTTGGTAATGATAAATGTTTTGTGATTAAGAAGGAATATGGTGAATTTTGTGGCCACAAATACTATGGCTAAACAAATCTTTTCAGCTTGAGTATACCAAGTTTTGTATTCTAGAAGAGTATGACTTATGTAATAAACCGCTTGTTCCCTATGTTGCTCATCACGATGAGTGAGCATGGAACCCAAGGAATGGTTAGTAGAAGAAATGTAAAGGTAAAAAGGTTGATCATCTTTAGGGGAATGAGCACAGGTGGCTGAAGAAGGTATTTCTTCAACATTTCAAAGGCTTTATGACACTCATCATTCCAATGGAAAGAAACATCCTTTTTAAGTAGGTGATGAAATGGTTAGCAATGGTCTAAAAGTTGAGAGATGAAGTGTCGGATGGATTGAAATTTTCCCTACAAGATAGGAATCTGTCAAAGGTTAGTAGGTATAGGCATGCCAATAATTTCCTTGATCTTATCGGGATCAACTTTGATACCCCGCAAAGAGGAAATGAAACAAAGGAGTTTACCCAAAGAACTAAAAACGCACTTCTTTGGTTGAAGGAAAACAAAATATTAGATAATGTGGTCAAAGATAATTTTGAGAATGGTCAGGTGTTTGGCGAGATGCTTGGACTTACCAAGAAGGTTGTCAAATATAGTTTCAAAAATGTCATGATGAAAGATGTAATTCATATCACGATGATAGTAGCACCAACATTTTTCAAGCCGAAGGGCATGACATGATAGCAGAAGGTCCCCAAGGGGTTATGAAGGTGGTTTTGTGTTGATCTTCTAGAGCAACCAATATCTGATTATAACCCAAAAACCCATCCATAAGAGATAACATCTCATGGCGCTGTAAGATAAACTAATTGGTCAATACTTGGTAGAGGAAATTCATCTTTGGGATAGGAAAGGTTAAGATCATGAAAAGTTAGTGCGGATACAAATTCCCAGTCACTTTTGTGATAGGAACAATGTTAGAGATCCATTGTGGATAGTTAATGGGTAGGATAAAGGAAACAAAGAGAAGGTACTAAAGTTCTTCTTTCATAAGAAGAGAAATGTGAGGATGCATTTTACACAACTTTTGTTTCAATGGTTTTGTGTTAGGGATATTTACGATATTGTGAAGCATGATATTAGGGTTGATACGACATATCACTATAGGACCAAGAAAATGCTTTGCTATGATTGTGAAGAAAAGAGGTGAAATATTCTTGTTCTTAATGGAGTCTAGAGATTGGCCTATCTTTAGAATTTGTGGGTTGTCCTGAGTGTGAATGTTGATTTCTATGGTAGATTCATTCAACATGGTTTACGTGTCAGAGGGTAATGACCTTTGAATATAAGAATCCTCCGCACCTAAATAGGTTAGAATAGAATCATCATCCTGACATTGAACAACGTTTATAGAAGGTGTATCATCATCCAACATGTCAAATAAAGAAGAGGAAGAGAAGAGGGAACCTCACCATCACATTGATAGGTTAGAGGTCCCAAGGAGATGGTGTTCATGAAAAAAAAATTTAGGTAGAATGGATTCGGGATCCATAGATTTGGTGGGAGAAGGTGGCGCGATAGGTGAAGAAGGTGGGGAAGGATTTTTGTCTTCAATGAGGGTGATTGGGCCTTTTTGGGAGGAGGATGAAGGAAAAGAAAGACCACGGAAGTCTTCATGTTTTTAGTGGTGTATGGTATGAAAGTTTGACAACCTTGTTCATAATGACCAAATCCGAAGCCTTTCCAGGTGCAACGGTGAAGAAAAGTGAGTGCAAAGCTGCGTTTGGTGAGATAGGAGAAATTGGATGAAAAATACCTAGTTTGGAAGGGAGGTTTAATAGAATAAGAGGCCATGTCGAGCCCCCCATAGGTTAGGTTGGTGCGAAGGTGAGGAGGGTCATATGGTATGACCTCTCCTATATGATGGTTGTAACATGGGTGTTGGTGTAGTTTTCCATACTCTTGAGGAGTAAGGAATGTGTCAATGCTAAGGAGGTGGTATTCTCCAAGTGAAAGGAGTTGAAAAATGCCTACCAAGGGGTCTATGGTTGGTACTTGGGTAGTCAGTATTGATGAGCTATCTAAATCCTTAGAATATGGGGCATTAGTAGAAGGCGGAATAGGAGTGTTGGTAGGTGGGCTAGATGAGGAAGGTGAAGCATAAGTGGTAGATGTGGTAGCTACCTTAATTGGGATTAAGACATCATTGGGATGGTAAAGCATATTGTAGGTTTTGAAGGGGGAGGGATCTACCTAAATGGTGTAAGTTTCCCTTCATATTCAAATTTGAGGCAATGGTGAAGGGTGGAAGGTACACAAGCCATGGCATGAATCCAAGGATAGCCTAACAACATGTTATATTGGAACTATCCTTCGAGAATGTAGAAGAGTTTAGGAATGGTTTGGGAACCACACCAGATGTGGAGGAAAACAATGCCAAGGGTAGTGGTCATGGCATCGTTGAAATATCGAAGCATAACAGGGTTGCTAGACATGTAATTAGTGGGTATGCCCATTTGTTCATAGGCATGAGAGGAGATGATGTTGATTCTAGTGCCCCCATCAATCATGATGCATTTAACACATATATAATTAATGTAAGCGGAGATGAAAAGAGTGGGATCTAGATCATCGGGTTTTAAAGGGGAAATCTATAATTTGTAGAAATTTATGGAAGCAATATGATAAGGATCAATGAGGGGTAGTGATAGGTGAAGTTTTGTTGGGTGGTACCTCGATGGATTGTAGGACCTCAATGAGAGCCTGACAATGAGATTTAGAGGTCTAGATTAAGTTAAATAAGAACATATTCAATGAGGATTGGTGAATTTATTTGATCATTGAATGATGGGTAACCCTAGAATAAGTAGGGTGCCATCCCAAGGATGGTAATATTGGGGAGGTGCAAGTGAAATAGTAGGTGAAGGAAAACTAGAAGGGTTACCAGTATTTTCCTTTCCTTTGTCTTTCATGTGGTGTGACTGAGTGGCTACATGCACCATGTTAATTTCAAATATTGGAGGAGGAAAAGAAGGTTGTGTGGTGATAGGTGAAGAAAGAATGGAATCCTCCTCCAATAGATCATCTTGTTCAAAGAGACCATCAAAATTACAAAGCTGAAGGAGAATGTTTTTAAGAGCCTTACAACTCTCAACATCATGCCTTGGTGAGTGATGATAAGCAAAAATATTTGTGTTGTCAAACCCTACTGGTTTAGGTTTGAGAGGATTGTAAGGCTTGATGGGCGGAAGAGATATGGTTGATGTCTCTAACAACCAAGCGAGGATGTTAGAATAATATCCTACCAAAGGATCACAATGAGAAGTCAAGGGTCATCTTGGGTGAAGGTGTAGGTGACCTTCATGAGGAGGGCAAGGTGAGTGGTTGTGCTAGTGTAACTACCTTTTTGGTAGGTAGTGAAGGTTGGGGTTTAGGTTGCACCTTCTTTGGTAAAGGCGAAGGAAAAATGCGATAGGACAAAGGAGACTTAGAAGGTGTAGATATCAAAGTAAGTCAAGGTGAAAGTGGGGGTGTTGGCAAGAGTGAGGGTAAAGGTATTGAAGTAGGTGTGGGAAGAATGGGAGGTGAAGGCGAGGGTCTAGGTTGTCACACTTTATATTTGCCTTGGTGAAGGGGAAATTTAACCAATGTTGAAGGATGTGGGCCTAAAATTGATGACAGAAAAGGTGGGGAGAAGGCTTGGGAGATACTGGGGTGGGAGCCCTAAAATTTTGGGTCTTCTTTTCAAGTGATAGAATAGATTTTGTGACGGGTGGCGACAAAGTTGACAAGTTTAACTTCATAGGGGCATGTGCTAGAATTGGTACCGGTAAGATCCCTAAGGTGGTGTTAGGTTTTGGTGTAGAAAAAGGCTTGAGTGAAATGGATGCTAATGAATAAGGGGTTAGAACCATGGGCTCAGGTGTAATATTCTTAGTTTTTTTTAATACCTTGGGGTAAATGGTTAAGGTATCTAGGGATAACATTTGCATTTGGGTGGAAACTGGGAATTTGAGGTGCCCCCAAATGGTAGAGTAATTGACATACTCCATGCGATCAACCAAACGAGAGAATGGTTTTGGTTTAGATCAAGAGGACGATGCCCTAGTGCTAATCCCTATGATGAGCCCCAAGGTTTGTGAGATAGGGAAGGATTGGCCTCAGATTCAGTAGGTAAGAGTGAGGTGAGAAGAGTAATGGAATTGTGAGGTATTTTAGAGAGGTATCACAAATAGAGAGGGTAGATAAGATTGAATCCTCTATGGGTAGAGGAGGAGGAAAATTAGGTGAAGTAGATAAGGTTAGCTCCTCTACAGGTTGAGGAGAAGATATGGAGGATGGATTAGACAAGGTTATCTCCTCTGCATGGATTGATGAGAAGGCACGGTAAGTGGTGTAGGCTCTTCTGTGGGTAAGGAAGTTGATAATGAGGGTTCCTTTATGGTTAAAATAATAGGTGAGTTGGGTTCCTCTGTGGGTAAAGGAATTGGTAATGTGGGCTCCTCTATGAGTAGGGAGTCCACATAAGAATTTCCTCAATAGATGCTAGAGGAAGTTTCTTGATAGAAGGATCAGACATTAAAGTGAAGATTGCATGAACCACATGGACATTGGTTTCTTCTTTATAGATCTCTCCAAAGCATGATTTGATGAGGGGGCATGGTTAGGAAATGGTTTCCTAAAAATGTCCAAGTTTGCATTAGTGAGCACGTTAGGTTGTTGAGGACAAGATCACCATTATCTAACATTCTTTGGACAATGTTTTTGAATTTTTGTAATTTCCATCACTATGGCCTCTCACACAGTGGTAATTACAAAAATCATTCTCCTCATACCAAGCTGGTGTGTGGCGAGAAGGGTCAAAACCATTTTGTAGTTTTATAGGAGGAAGAGTGGTGGCTCTGGCCTTTAACAAATTGTCTAATACAAAATAATATAGCTCTCTGATGGGAGTGTAACTCCTTTGTTTGTATTTGTATTGAAATTTTTGAATGTGTGAGATATTGGCAGGAGGTTTGGGTTGATTGGATGGATGAGAAGGGCCAGCTTTTAGAACCACCGCGTTGGTAGATCCTTTGGACTTGGAATAGTTGTTAGGTGGTTTAGAAGAAGAGTTGTTGGATTTGAAGGTAGTATTCTTGTTACACAGTTTAAGTTTAAGTTCTTAAAGGGAGCAAATTTCAAGCTTCCTAGCCATAGTGAAAGCCTCATCAAATGTACGAAACATTTTAACTTGAAGAGTTGGGGAAATGCGTATGGCACACGCCCTAGTAAAAATAATTGTACCAAGATAAGGCGGGTCCGATACGACATGGGAAATGAAATGTTCAAAAGGAGCAAGGAATCATCATGGCATATCAAATAACAAGTGTTATTAAACTAACACAAGTGTTGTTGGGGTCCTACTTATTGTTAAAATGGTTAAATTTGGAAAGCTCCCATTATCGCGAGATAAGGATGAATAGGTATGGAGGGGTGGATGGGTTCATTGCAAATCTCATCATAGGTTAAGACATTACAAGATCTAGAAATAGAGGCCTCGAGTGTCTTCATTTTTTCCATCATCATTTTAATGAGATCTGTAGTGGGATTTGATTGAGGAATGCCCCTTGAGGTATAAGGGGCTTGATAAGATGAGTGGGTCATAAAAGGCATACCAAAGTATGTGGTGGTGTCAAGTACGTGAATTGAGATGTAAGTATGTAAGAAGTGGTAAAGAAGGAGGGAAAATACCCTAAATATGAAGTGGAGGTGATAGGATATGTCTGATATAAGGTTTAGGTGGGAGGAGCTTGTGGAAATATCCTCATGGTGACCGGTGGAAGATTTTTGGGAATGGATACTACCAAAATATGAAATGAGGTGGAAGAGATTGACACAAATTGAGGCTGTGAAGACATAGGTACATAAGGTATGGATGATGAAGGGACCCCTATATGAGGGGTTGTGGATAAGGGTATGTTAGATGTCGAAGGTGTTAGCTCCTAAACCGCAACCCTGGGGGGTAAAGGGCTTCGCAGCGGAAAGGTTGGGTGATGAAGGGAAACCATTTAGATGTGTCATTTTTTAGCTAGGGAAAGGTCTCCCTCTAGTCACCCACCCACCCTTCCCGAGGGGGTGATGGGGGCACCCGACAAAGGGTGTGGCTATAGTCCCCACTACTTTTGATTGTGCCCAAGTTAGGGTGAGAGGACCGGGAGTGCGGTCAGGGAAATACAAAGGTTGGGGCACGAAGTCAGAGTGGTACTTCAGAACTCCAAAAAGGGGAAATTTAAATGTATAACTATTAAATACAATGCTCACTTGAGATAGTGGTCGCAAAATGCTGCAAACACCCAAGGATGTGACGTGGACCGCGTAGGGTAGGTATTAATTTGACCCAAAAATTTTTTTCCCAAATTTCAATGATCAAATAAATAACAAAGGAATTTGGCTCATATGTGAGAACAATATAATTATATCGAGTTAATAATCTATTCTCGGGTGGGTCAATTTGGTATGAAAAAAGTGATCTAAAGCCTGCAAGATGAGTTATGATTTTGTTGTAAATTTATATAAGTTTTTAGTGAGGATGGAGGGAACTTCCAAGGAAAGGATGGGGAAAAGAGCCATGGAAAGAAATGATGGGAAGTAAGAGAGACAGAAACCCAACCGTCATCTGTTCATGTCACTGCATGAATGTTGGCAAGGGAGATGAAAGAGCCCTTCGAAAAGAAAGTTATATGCAGCAAAATTCTAAGAAGATCAACATCTAAATTCCTTACAATCTAGCTCAGTACACCTAAGGTAGGATCATAGTATGTGAGATCATGCTAAATAGTTTGGATCAAGGGACCCCCAAGAAATTACAAGTTATACCCCCAAACCCTACTCAGTCCATGGGGATATTTTTACAGCTTTAGAAATGAGGCTTTCAGGTACCCCCAGAAAACATCAGATACTCACACCCTTCCTAGATGAGATCCAAGTGAGCATGGGATATGTTCAAAATCAAATTACAGTCATGACCCACAAAGAATTATAATGAAAGACACATATCATTCCCACCCAACATCATTTTGTGACAAAAACAAAGAGAATCAACATGAATTCAGACAAATTTATCAGATACAAACCATTAAACATAGGAAAAGACAAGGGAAACATATATTGATGCTCTCAAATTTTGTTAATGACTATACAATATGCAATCATCTTAACAAAAATTCCTAATAACTAGTTTACACAAAGAAAAACCTTCATCATGACCAATCATTTTTCCTAGTTCACAATGCCACCATGAATTCCCACCAAAAAATTTCTCCCCAAAGACCTTCCCTCCAACTTTTCCACCCTCTTCCATTATAATCCCCTCCTTTATATTTTTTCCTCCATATATAAATCATCTTATCTTCTTAGGGTTTTAGGGCATATTCCTTAGATACCCAGACTAACCTGTCACTATCTCCAACTACCTTGGGCTGCCATGAAACCACAAATGACTATTCTCAAATGGCCACCAGTTGCGCCAATTGCCACCATGTCTTGTGTACGTCATTTGATGACATAGCCAAATATTTTCTAGGTCATATCATATTTAACACTTAAATATTTTCCACATGTGTACAATCATGTTGTGGCTAGAAACATTAATGTGATGAGAATTTCTCAAATTTTGCATTATTTCTTCTTTGGCAACACACTCCTCACAAATAATTTAATATTTATTTAAATTCCGCATGTACCAAAAAATCAAAATTTTATATGACATTTATAATGGATGGGAGCATCGAGGAGCTTAAGGAGAGAGATAAGGTTTCAAACAACGATGGGTAGGAAAATGGTAGCAGCAGCATGATTCTACCTAGGGAGATAGTCCCAAAGGACCATTATACAATGGAACAAGGTAAGGACGAGACTAGACTTGTGTTTGGGACCCATGTGGGAAATGGGGCCCCTAGATCGTATGCAAAAATCTTGAGATCTGGGAATGAAAAATTTTTAGGATCATTCCACAACTTAAACAAGGTGAATCAAGAAACTATTTAGAAATCCTTGATAACATTATTGATAGGAATTTGAGAAATATGGAGAATTATTTGATAGGGAAACTTGTTAGAGGAAGACCCAATATAGAATCAATAAGATCTTAGTTTGTTAAATGGAAACCTAAAGGGCATATGGAAGTAACAACTTTATTAAATGGTTTCTTCTTGTTTAGTTTTAACAATCTGGAAGACCCCCAAAGAATCCTAAATGATGGCTCATGGTTCTGGGGAAGCTCGGGATTGTTCTAGAGGAAATGGACTCCTATGTTCAACCCTGATAAAGAAAATATAAATCAGTTTCCTGTTTGGGTGAGGTTACTAGGTCTTCCATTGGAACTATGGGATGTAGATGTTATTAAAGGGATTGTAAACACTCTTGGTACCTATGTTGCTATGGATAATGTGACCGTTGTTGTTGCAAATCAGCAACACCCCCTGGATGTTGATCAAATTTCTAGTTTGATCATTCTAAGCATCCAATGTGATTGCACAACATTGAATCCTCTTCCCAAGTGTGGGACTTGCAAAAATGGAAAAGGAATCTCTAAATTAGAGGTTGGTTCCTCAACTCCTCTGATCAGCTATTTTACTTGCACAATTGCAGAGGTTTAAACTCCTAAATCTACTCTAAATTCCAAAGGGACAAGGATAGAAAATGTAAAAAGAAATAACTAATGCTAATAGGTGATGCACCAAAGGAGTTGTAGACACCTGATGCTACATGAAATACACAATCCACAAGGAAACACAAAAAAAACATGCACAAATGCACAAAATGTAATGAAAGATCAAGAAAGCAATGATAGATATATGAAAGGATTGAGGGATTTTAATCACAGAATATATATCAACATATCAGATCTAATACAGTACATTACAGTGATCCAGAGGCAAGAAAAGGTGCTGTATTACATGGAAAGGTAAAATTTCTTCACAAATTACGCAAGGAGGAAGAAAAGGAAGTTGCAGAGCTGAAAAGTGTCTCTCTTTTGCAAAAATGAACTCATTCCGCTTTTACGGTGTAAATCACGACCCCTGGAGAGAGAAACACAGAAAACATGCAAGGGGTTCAACCATTGACCAAAATTCCATCCAAACAAAGCATGGGAAACCGATAGACCCATCCCCCGACATTTTTAACCATCTGGGAGAGAATGCGAGCCATTCTTCATTAAAATCGGTGGTTGAAACGTCATTTTCATTTCATGACCACATGCCGAAGAAATTTTTATTTTATCTCTCCAAACTCCACCAAAATTCAAAATTGACTTGGGAATCTTGTACGATGAATTTCACCAGATTTCCATTGATATAAAGAACGTGAAAATTGAGCTTTGGATCGAAAGATATGGTGATTTACGCTTTAGGGAAAAACAGGCCAAGTCGGGTTGGCGGGCAAAAATTTGAATTTTTGCACCTTTTTGGTCATTTGGAAAATTTTCCAAAATTTTCCCATGCTCCACCACTCTAGGTGCCACGTGGTGGTATCTCATTGGCCCACAGCCTTTGGGGAAATTTTTTCCAAAAAACTCCGCCGAGCCATAACTTCAAAAATACATGGAGTTAGGAGGAAAACTTTACCTTTCGGAAAGGCTGAGAAAGAGATCTATCCAATGGTGTCATTTCTAGAAGGTTTTGAGTGCTGAAAAGCAAAATATTATGACTAAGGCACAAGAGAGGAAAAATGAGAGGAGTTAGCCACAAAAATGAGCGGGGCACATTTTGGATAACAATTTTGGCAACTCGGAGGGGTCATCTGCCTGTTGGATGAAGTTACTATTTCCTGAAGCATCCATTGGGCATGAAGTCATGAGTTGTAGCCTGCAAACTGATCTGAACTTTGAAAACCTCCTCTCTGAGCCACTTGGAAACCCACTAAAATGGACTGTGCAAGAGCAAAACCAGCACCACAAAAACTATGTACAAAACTAAAGGTCATACATGCTCTAAAATGGAACATGTAGAGTGTGCACAAGCACTTCTTTTACAAACTGTAGGCTGTTGTCCTTGAACTCTTTTGTCCATGGCAGCAAGTTCTTGTTGTTGGAGAACGAATGGTGAAGAAGGAAACATGGTAATTTCAGCTAGCTCTTCATCTAAACATTCTTCTAAGTCTGATGGCAAATCAAACTCTTGAATGTCTTCTTTGTAGCAAAACCTCTACCTCTTGTATGGTGGCCTCCAAATCTACATTTTCTTCACCCTGTATAACTTCATTTTCAAACATGAAACTTGTCAATCCAAACTCATCCCAAAAATCAGATTGTTGGAGAGATGAAGTGGGAGAGAAGCATGAAATTTCTTGTGCCTTTTGCTCACAATTTGGACCTGTTTTGTTCACCTCCATAATGGCTTCATCAATCAAATCAGTCCCTTTAAATGAAAGCAAAAATGTATCAATAATGCTTCCTTCTTCTCTGTTGTAAAAATGACTTGACCTCATCCATTTGCTCCTCAAAGATGGGGTTTTGAGATGGTTTTCCTTCCTTCTCGATGGCTGATTTTGCAGTGCAAAATGGATCAGTATTTTCTTTGGGAAAAGTGCCAACATGGACACCCAACTCATCACCAACAAACTGTTGTTTTTCTCGCTTCACTGCTGTTATAAAATCAGCCTTGTTTTCCACTTGTTCTCCAGCTTCAACATCCTCTATTGGTTTCACCATCAAGGGGATTTTTGTAATCCTAAATTTAAGAGCCCAACTCTTCAGACTTTGAATTTCTTCATCCTTGTTTGGCTCTTCTTTCTACTGCTATTTTCCTTGATTGGAATTCTGATTTTTATCCTCCCAACATGGATTTGGGAATGCAAGAGGAGAAGTGGATTGTAACTCAATTGATTTTGCAATTTTTTGTGGTGGTGGAGGAGGTAGGAACTCTTGTTTCTTTGGAGGGAATGGTTGTTTGGAAGGGAAAAGGACAGAATAATTGAGATGGAGTGGAAAACTAGGGAATGGAAAAATGGATTCAACACTTGGGACAGCAGATGGAGAGTTTAAAACTTGACACTGCTGAGATAAAACAGATTGGGAAAGAAGGAGAGAAGAGGCATGAGATGGTGTGCTTACCTATTGACAAGGTTGTTGAATACTCCTCTCATACACCTTTATTCCTCCAAATCCACTTTGCAAGCAATGGTAGTTTTGTAATCATGAAGTCTAGCTTCTCTTGAGGGTTGTAATGCCTTGGAAAAGGTCCCACCCATGGACAAGGTGCTCTACAACCGATTCTAAATGCTTTCATTTGTGCTTGAGCCCTGGATTGCACCATGTTTACCTCCATCTTTTGGATTTGTTCCAGCAGATCTGCATTTTCTTCTTGACTTCCCTCACAACCAACATACCCTTGTGCTTGACATGCTTCATATCCAAACTGACTTTGGCACTGCTGCTCATATGGGTAGACATGCTGATTTTGAATTTGATCAAAATGTTGATTTGGAGGATTTGTAAAACATGTTGGAGGTGTGATATATTGCTATTGTAAATGTGAATTCCATGATGGAAATGAAGTCATGATTGCACAACTTCATGGAATGGAAAAGAATGAAAATTATGGAAAGAAGAATGGATGGAAATGAATGGAAACAGGTCTGCAACTTAGAGAATGAGTTGTTTACTAGATGGAGTTGCCAAATGTGATTTTGAAAGTGCCTCCAAAAGGCTGAATCTTTAACAAGAACACAACAACCTGTCAAAAATAAAGTGGAAGACCTCTAAGGTCCCACCGGGCGTGCCAAAACTATTGTGGCAAATCAGCAAAGCACCCCCTGGATGTTGATCAGATTTCTAGTTTGATCATTCTAAGCATCCAGTGTGATTGCACAACATTGAATCCTCTTCCCAAGTGTGGGACTTGCAAAAATGGAAAAGGAATCTTCAGATTAGAGGCTGGTTCCTCAACTCCTCCGAGAAGCTATTTTACTTGCACAATTGTAGAGGTTTAAATTCCTAAATCTACTCTAAATTCCAAAGGGACAAGGATAGAAAATGTAAAAAGAAAGAACTAATACTAATAGGTGATGCACCAAAGGAGTTGTAGACACTGATGCTACATGAAATACACAATCCACAAGGAAACACAAAGACAAAAATGTACAAATGCACAAAATGTAATGAAAGATCAAGAAAGCAATGATAGATATATGAAAGGATTGAGGGATTTTAATCACAGAACATATATCAACATCTCAGATCCAATACAGTCCATTACAGTCATCTAGAGGCAAGAAAAGGTGCTGCATTACATGGAAAGGTAAAATTTCTTCACAAATTCTGCCAAGGAGGAAGAAAAGGAAGTTCATGAGAGTGAAAAGTGTCTCTTTTGTAAAAATGAACTTATTTTGGCTTTTACAGTGCAAATCATGACCCCAGGAGAGAGAAACATGGGAAAACATGCAAGGGGTTCAACCATTGACCAAAATTCCATCAAAACAGCATGGGTGACCTGATAGACCCATCCCCTGACATTTTTAACCATGCTGGGAGAGAATGCGAGCCATTCTTCATTAAAATCGGTGGTTGAAATGTCATTTCGTTTCATGACCACGTGCCGAAGCATTTTTGATTTTATCTCTCCAAACTCCACCAAAGTGAAAAATTGACCCTTAAATCTTGTAGATAATTTCACCAGCTTTACATTGATATAAAGAACGTGAAAAATCGAGCTCTGGATCGAAAGATATGGCGATTTGAAGTTTTAGGGCAAAACAGGCCAAATCGGGTTGGCGGGCAAAAATTTGAATTTTTGCACCTTTTTGGTCATTTGGAAAATTTTCTAAAATTTCCCCGCGCTCCACCACTCTAGGTGCCACGTGGCAGCATCTCATTGGCCGCGGGCCTTTCAGGGAAAATTTTTCCAAAAACTCCGCCGAGCCATAACTTCAAAAATACATGGAGTTAGGAGGAAAAATTTACCTTTCTGGAAAGCTGAGAAAGAGCTCTATCCAATGGTGTCATTTCCAGAAGGTTTTGAGTGCTTGAAAAGTAAAATATTATGACTGAGGCACAAGAGAGGAAAAAATGAGAGGAGTTAGCCACAAAAAATGAGCAAGGGCACATTTTGGATAACAATGACCCTTACAAAAACACATGTTTTTGTGCCAAATTCTATATCTACTCTTTGATGGGTTTGACTTTACCCAAATCCATAACTCTCTGATCTAGACTGGGAAGCTGGGAACAAAGAATTGATTTCAAAAACTACCCTAAAAATGTGAGAAATGCCAAGGATGGGGGCATGTAAAGAAACAGTGTAAAATGACAGTTTCAAAGGTTTATAAGGAGAATCTAGTTAAGGAACATGCTAAAGGTAAGGAAGTTGCTTCTTTGGAACATAATACAACAAAGAATACTAATCCAAATAAAGACATTATTATTACTGAGAATAATGGAGAGAGGTCAAATATAAATCAAGTTTAGACTCCTAAGTTAATAGATGATGGTTTTATAGAAGTAAGGAATAAGAAGAATCAATGGAAAGCCTTGTCTGAACCACATTTCTAGACGACAAAGTCCCATGTTCAGGATGAGAAACTCCTACCATCAATTTTTTTGGATAATCTTCTAAAGGAAGCTGCTAAGGAACATTTCCCATGTAAAAAACTAAGGGAAATGAGTCTTGATGAAACTTTGGGACCTTTTACTAATCCTTTTGACAATCTTTTAGGTTTTGAGGAGAATGATCTAATGATTGGAAATGAAGATCAGATGGAAGCTGGTAAAGTCCAAAGGATCATCCAAGAAACTTTATCCCCACCTGCAGGAAATTCTTCTAGATCATAAAAAATTAGTAGAAGAGTATCCAAAAAAAGGTGAAAAATGAGATATCTTTAAAACCCCATCCAAAATAAGGGAGTCTTCAGAGGCCACCCCAAAGGAGAAGAAAATGGTTTAGGGAGACCTACTAAGTAGGTTGCTAGAAAAAGTAGAGTCAAAAGGATATTGATGATGGAACTTAGTCTAAACTCGATCTACGAAGCTTTAGAAGAACCAAAAACCAAGGGTTTAAATGAATATAGTCTCATGGAATGTTAGGGGTTTAAATAACCCTACTAAATGGAGATTAATTAAAGAACTGGATTCTAAACACAAACCTGATATCATGGTCTTACAGGAAACTAAGATGGAGGAAGGACCTTTTTGGAAGCTAAACGTAAGTGTCTGCAAGAATCTTGTTGGACTGGTGTTAGTTCAAAAGGATCTGTAGGAGGAATGGTTGTCATCTGGAATGAGGAAAAAATCAAAGGTACGAATCTTCTTAAAAGAAGTAATCATATGGCTATGTTGTTTCAAGATAAGAAATCTAAATAATTTTGGGTGTTATCTAACATATATGCTCCAAATATCAAAGGAGAAAGAAAATAATTTTGGTCTGAACTCTCCAAATTTCAAAACATTATTAAAGGGATTGAATGGCTGATTATGGGAGACTTCAACACCCCTTTGAGTCCTGGGGAAAAAAAGGGTGGTAACATTGATTTAACTGAGAGTATGGAATATCTCTAGGATTTTATCATACAAAATAACCTCATGGATATTGAGTTAAAGGGAAGCATATTTACTTGGTCTAATAGGAGAAAAGGTGATCAATTGATTCAAGTCAAACTAGATAGGCTTGACTTCATGGGGGTGGTTGAATAAATATGCTTGTCTCTTTTCTCTCCCTAGGATTGGTTTAGACCACAATCTGCTTCTTTTCCAAATCAAATATAAAGAGAGGAGGATAACTCCTTTTAGGTTTGAGAAGATGTGGTTACAAAATGAGGAAATTTTTGATCTTATGAAAGATTGGTGGAATGTGAAAATCAAAGGAACTGCTATGTTTAGAATTACTAAGAAACTTGCTCATGTTAAGAATAATTTGAAAGGATGGAATAAAAAATGCTTTGGTAACATTTTTGAGAAAAATAAGTCTCTGGAAAATGAGATATCTTCCCTTCAGGCATCTTTGGAAACTCTTAATAATGACAATATTCAGGAAGGTCAGCTTAAAGAGAGAGAATTATTGATTGACTACCATAACATCCTTATGAAAGAGGAGAATTTCTAGAGACATAAATCCAGGTGCAATGGCTTAGAGAAGGTGATAAAAACACAAAATTATTCCACATTTCAACCCTTAAAAGGAGAATCACAAATAGAATATTGAGTGTCACAAGGGAAGATGGAGTGATGCTTACTGATACTAAGGATATTCAAAATGTTGCCACCTCCTTTTTTTAGCAAACTTCTTTCTACAACCATTTCATCTAACAACAATAAGGAAGGGTACTTTTGGATTGCATTCCTCAACTGATAAATGAGACTGACAATATAATGCTCACAAATATTCCTACAATGGAAGAAATTGAATTTATGTTGAAAAATTTGAGCCTTGACAAAGCTCGGGACCTGATGGATTTCACCTTTTTTCAAAATTTTGGGATATTGTTAAGGATGATACTTGCAAATCTATTCAAGAGTTTTTCAAGAAACAAAAATATGCTCCATGAATTAAACAACACTTTCCTTTCTTTAGTCCCTAAAAATCACAATCCTACTGATTTCAGGAATTTTAGACCTATCAGCCTATGTAATTGTATTTATAAAATGTGTTCTAAAATCCTAGCTTTAAGAATTCAACTTCTTTTACCTTCCATTATCTCTTATCAGTAGGGGGTTTGTAATGGGAAGATAGATCCAAGATGGTATTGTCACTATTCAAGAGACTCTTCATACTACCAAGAAAAATAAAAAGGAAGCTATGTTTATTAAGCTTGATATGGAGAAAGCCTATGACCGTGTCTCTTGGTCCTTTCTTCTTAATGTCTTAACCAGGTTTGGATTTGATGAAGACTTTAGGATTTTGATATAGACATGTATTTCCACAAATAAATTTTCTATTTTGATCAATGGGACTCCCTGTGTTTTTTCAACAGTTCCAGAGGATTAAGACAAGGAGACCCTATCTCTCCTTTTCTATTTATAATCATGGCTGAAACTCTCAAGTAGAGCTCTCAATAAGGCTAATTTTGAAGGAAGAATTAAAGGCATCTCACCTTATTAATAGTGACAATGTTGTTCACCAAAATTTTGTTGATGACACAATGTTGGTTGGAGAGGCTACTATTCTAGAGGCTAGAGAGTTTAAACAAATGATGGTTGATTATGAGGAAGCTTCTAACCAAATGATCAATTTTGGTAAAATTTTGGTATTTTTTTATCAATACCCCGAAAGAAGATGTGTCAAAATAGCTGGTATTCTTGGTTGTGAGATTAAAACATTCCCTACTAGGTATTTGGGAATGATTATGGAACTGAAAAACCAAAGATTGTTGAATGGAATTTTTTGATAGATAAATTTCTTAAGAAATTGGAAGGATGGAAAGGCTCACTTTTATCCCAAGCAGGTAAAGCAATCCTTCTCAAATGCTCAATTCAAATTTTCCTATGTACTCTATGTCTATTTATAGATTACCTTCCACTATTGCTAATAAATTGGAGAGTATCCAAAAATATTTCTTTGGAGTGGCTCAGAACAAAAAGACAGAATTCCTCTCCTTGCATGGGAAAAGGTTTGTAAGCCAAAGAAAATGGGGGTCTTGGTATTAGAGATTGGGCTAAAATGAATAAAGCTATGCTATCAAAAATGATTTGGAGATTGGTTAAGGAAGATCAGCATGTGGACTTCCATCATAAGACAAAATACTGGTCAAATATTCTAGCTAATGAATGGTGCTTTAGCAATGCTGACTTTAATGGTTCAAATTTTTGGAAATCTATAAATTGGGCTAAATACATTGTTTCCGAGGGAAGAAAATGGATGATTGGAAATGGGAGAGTGGTTAATTTCTGGGAAGACAAATGGTTAGGTGACAAACCTCTTAAGGTAACCTATCCTAACATCTATAAGGATGTTGTGGTTAAATATGGGACTAAGGTCAAAGATTACTTCAATTTTGAGGAACCTCTGGGTCAATGGAAAATAATTGATTTGGTTGGACATAACAACAATGAGATCAATTCTATTAACAAAAATTAAGAGGAGTTATTGTTAATAAAGAGAGTTTAGAAGATGATAGCTTATATTGGTCTAGAGAGGATAGTGGAATCTTCTCGGTTAGAAGTGCCTACAATGCCTTTTTCTTAGAGGAAGTTGATCTGATAGCTTCAAATGGGAAAGTGTGTGGGTCAAAGAAGTTACTCCCAAGATCAATATGTTCTGGTGGTTGGTTCTCCATGATAAAATCCTTATTGTGAGCAATCTTAATAAGAGAAATTTTCATATGGTGAATAGGTGTGTTTTGTGTGAAAAATATACTGAAGACTCTTTACATCTATTCCTCCATTTCCCTTTTTTGGTATCGGTTAGAAACACCCTTCTTAACCTATTTGAAATCAAGTGGATTTTCCCATGCTCCATTAAACAACTGTGGTCCCAATGGTTTAGCCCTTTTAGGAGTCAAGGACTCAAACATCTTTGGACCCTTTCTATAATGCACCTAGCTTGGGAAATTTGGAAAGAGAGAAATAGGTGGATTTTTAAAGGGAAGAAGGAATCAGAAAAGAAATTTGGAACTCATTGTTTTAACGCTATCAATGCAAACTTCTCAACCATATCCCCACATAAGAAAACAATTCTTCAAAGTGAGAGTAAATTATCTAAGAATTGGGGTTTAAGTCCTACTCAAACTAACCTTCCTATACATAATCCTAGGCTTCAAGGTTGGGAGAAACCTAGCAAGGAATGGATAAAGCTAAATTTTGATGGTGCCTCCAAAGGAAACCCCTGAAAAAGCTGGTTGTGGAGGGGTCTTCATGATTTTGAAGGAAGATTCATTCTTGGGTATCATTGTAATCTTGGAATTCAATCAAATCACATTGTTAAAGTGGTTGCTACTTATTGGGGGTCTCTATATCCTGTCAACATAGATTTGTTAGATTGGAAGTGGAAGGAGACTCATTGAACATTATTAATAATATTACTGGTAAAGGTACTACTTCTACATCTATCCAAAACTCTATAACTAGTATAAAGGAAATGTCTAACTTGTTTGAAGAAATTACCTTTAAACATATCTATAGAGAGGAAAATATTGTTGCTGATTATTTTTCCAATAAGGGGGTTAATTTTCATGATATGACATTAATCAATGATGAAGAAGCTATAGATACTAAGGTGTGAGCACACCTCCAAAAAGATCAACATGGACATGTCACCACTGGGTAATAATGACAAGTCATGGTATGATAAGGAAATAATGTATAAGAGTTGTAAGACTCGTGTGAATTTATGGTGGGATGATACAAATATTTGGGCTTGGATACACTTGTGTTACCTTTGATTCATTATTTCCTTTCATGCTTGTAACATCGCATTGTTGGGATTGTTCATTTCATTCTGAGTAATCTGAATTTGGGATTTTTTATGAACTAGTGCTCTTATTTTCAAATGGGGGTGATCTTGTGAGAATTGAGTCATATGACCTAGATGGGGTTAATCCAAAGCCATGGAAGTGTTCGAGAGAAAGGGTTTCTCTCCTTTTCTCAAAATATTTGAAGGTCATTATGAAAATATGAGTAAGGACTTTTTCAGAGCTTGGAAGATGACCAAAAAGGGGTAGTTGTGGACCTAAAAGGTGTGCACATTGAGATTATTATGGAGTTTGTTGCTAAAGTGATGGGTGTACCTATTATTAGAAGGGAGGTTTACAAGCCTAAAAAGGAAGCTACGGATGAGTTGAAGTTGTTCTTGCAAGGTAATGAAAAACTTACCACTCATTTTTTAGTTTTCTTCGCTCTACTTTACCCCAACCTTTTGATGATGTGGCTTTAACCCTTATTCATTTTCTTACCCTAGAAGGCCATCACAAGTGTATCTATGCCTACCATTTTCCTATGCTTAATTATTTTTGACATGGCCATAGTTTCAGTTTCCCATATTTCTGTGTTTTCTCTCTCGAGTGCTTCCATCGCCTAGTTTAAAAACAATAGAGTCGATTTCCCCCTTCACCAAGGTTTTATTCTTTCCCTAGTTAAAATATCTTCTCTTGACATTGATAAAATGGGTTCCCTCACTAAATCCCTTGAGGGTTATGCCGAGGAAGAAGACTCGAACTCGGAGGAGGAGGATTCTAGTGAAGAATTGGAGTCTCAGGAAGGAGATGCTTTGGGGGATGATAAGGATGTAGTGGAAATTGATGCCACTCAGAATCTCAGAGAGCTAAAGTCAAAGAATGTTCCTAGTCTATCTGTCAAAACCAAAGGAGAATCAAGCATGCAGGGAATCAAGTTCCTGTGAATGCCCAATTGGAGCAGCAGATTGAAGCTTTGGGTCAAGTGGGTCCTGAGAAAGGGGATAATCATCTTGCCAAGATGGTGATGGATATTGAAGAAATAAAGGGAGACATGAGGCTAAAAAGAGTTCTATTTAGTTCCTTTTTAATGACTAGCACAAAATGAAAATGTAGGTTGAAGATGTGTGAAAATCAGTAATGGGGGAGCTTGAAATCATGAAAGCCAACTGTAACAACCTCTCAAATGAGGTGGATCACATCAGAGCTATTTTACATAGCTATATGGAATGGAGTGTTGTTATTGTGAAATCCACTCTGCAACATCTCCAAACCCTTGGTTAGTTGGCCAATGCTTATAGGTTCAGTGGATGAGCATGGAAATCAAAGAAAAGAAAGGGGATGTTGTTGGATGTGACCTAGCCTCGTTGGGTGTCAATATTGAGTCTCTTTGTCAAAGGAATGGGTGAAAGTGTTAGATGGTCTAGAAAAGGCCAAAAAGTGATGTTTTTCTAGGTGGTTATTATTATATTGTTATGCTATTTTACTTTTTGTTAGTTAGTTTGTGGTCTAATCTTTATTATGTTATTACTCTTTTTGTTGTGTTTTAAATTGGTCTATATGCTCATGGAGGAGCTCGGATGTAACGATATATATATGTATCAACCCTATTTTACCTATTATAAAAAATAAGGGAATGATTTTCTTTACCACGTTAATTCCACCACCATGCCTATTTATCCTAACTTCTTTCCTTTCTCACCTATCTAGTTCAAAATTTTCTATAGATTTTCCATAATCATTGCCCTCCTGCGTTACCATTTTCTTTAAAAATATCATCAAATGGCTTCATATTTCCTTATTGAAAATCCTTTAGGGGAGGATTTGGCCCATATGGGTCAATTTTTTCAATTCTTAGGGCCTAATGAGGCCCTAATCCACTAATTCTTCGGCGTCCCGAATGCCAAGGAAAATCCCTAGGATTTCCTTCACCAACCTACCATGGTACTATCTTTCATAAACCACCTGGCTGAAATTTGTCCCTCTTTCCCCGTTTTCAGACTCTGCATTTTCATTTGGTTCGCTTAGAGTTTCAATTGAATCCTGAGGCCTTAAGGAATCATTGGTCTCACCACTACCCTCATGTCCATGAAAACCATTGGTACATGATGAAATCTTACTATGTCCCCTCTCTTCTTAAAACAGAGTTACAATTCTCCACTCAATCTCAGGAGAAAAATGATGAAGGTTCGTCATCATGTGGTCGAGAAAGCGGATGAAGGAGAGGCTTGCTACTCGAAATCCACCATAGAGGATGTTCATGCTATGATTGGGATGCAGATGGTTTCGTCTCGAAGATATGTGCTCTCCTAGGTGTCTCAACTAGTGGAATCATGCCTATTCCAGAGGCATTTCCAACCGAGAGGCTGGCCTCCCAAGTCATACAATAGAGGTGGGCTCATTTTTCCTGAATGGAAAACACACTTGAGTAGAGGAGGAAGCTGGTGGATATTCTAAATGGGCCGAGGGTAAGTACCTCTATACTACGTGAGAAAGTGATGTCAAAGGGCCTCGACAAGGACATACAATTTTTATTTGGTGTTGTGGCCCATGATGACTTCATTCGTCATCGACACCATATCCCGAAAGGTGTCCCAGTGTGTCCGAAGAAATGGAAATCTAACCTTACTACCACTATAATATGTATCTATTAAATGTATATAGTTTTATCATTTTGATTGTACATACTATAGATTGAAGGGTTAGGGGCCCATAAATATAACCCCCATTTTGTTACCATAAATGTTACTTTGGATTATTCCTTTGTGTATCTATAACTATTATTCATCTTCAAGCATACTTTTACATTTTATTGTTTTCATGTCTTAAGCAATAGGAACATCCTCGAAACAAAAATTCCATTTTACCTTCGTTCCTTAATGCATCACACTTAACTTCATAGATCATGGGAAAGAGAAACAAGTCCTCATCTCTCTACTCATCCTTACAAACTGATTGAAATCGTACTCTTTTCTTATCCTTTATCAATTTCAAGTTAGCGGTTTGGGTCCGAAACAACATTTATCAAGCTTAGGCACAAGTAAATTGGGCCTCGGATCCCAAGATGTAACTTATTTTAAATGACCGAATAAAAAATTCTTCTCGAAAATTGGGGAGAAGTTTCCCTTGGACTATTCCTGGATGTGACCCTGAGGTAAAAAATATTCATTCCCTTTTTATGAGGGGGTACAAATGACTCATTGTTCCAAGGAACTCTTCAATTTACTTAGCAACTTATGTCACATAGTTCCAGAAATAGCTAGCCTCTGGGCTTTGGGGTTAAATTTCATTTGTTACCTTTGCACTTTGGCCAAGAACACCGAAATTCTAACCTTATATTACCAAATCAGCCTATCATATACCAAAACTTTCAAGGACTTCCCATGGCAAAGGTAGAACCAATTGCACAATAATACATATGTGTGCAACACTTATGATATCCTAAGGAATAAATTTTTGAATTAAGTCCCATATTGATCCATCTCCTTTGAGAAATTTTCTAATAATACAAAAATGGCCAAACTCAAGACAAATATATTTGGGTACCAACATCATCTCCGTCTTGGGTATGAATTCCCTATATGTGTCCAAAGAACACCAAAAATAATGTTGGAAGAAGGATATTAGTCTCCTATCCATTGGGCATGGAGTCAACAGATAATTTTCAAAACTAAAAGTCACCACCAAGAGAGAAACAAACAACAACCAAAACACCAACAAATTACACCAAAATAATAAAGCAAACCACTATACATTGTATAATCAATCCAAGTGGGGTCCAAGGACCGAAAACTTCTAGCATAGCCCACCAAGATCCCATATCATGCATCTTCATTTAATCCAAATAGAAATATTACTATGCCCACTCTTAGAAGCAACAATCACAATTACATCAATTGTAACACACATCACCAATGATCACCATCTTCTAAGAACCCCTCATCTTACAAAAACAGGTGTATGTTTCCATTCAAGTCTGTAAATCCACTCTGCCCCCTAGGGACATCCCAATCATACACAACTATATTTCCACCACACACCTCACAATACATCAATTCAATGACCTACATGTGTTCCTCAAGGTGTTTGATGAACCACTCCTTCTCCAAGGTAGAAAAATCTCCATTCATCTAACTCTTTTTAAACCTGACATATGCATCAAGACAATGGTCAACATATGCACCCCTGTTAGTATCTGTCATACCTATTTCTAAATATAAATCATCTATTTCTATTAAATTTTCCTTGACGAATGGGGAACTAACACCAATCTCCCTACACATCTCAATCTCATTTGTTGAAAAGGAAGGACTGACTTGCATCCCTTACTTTATAATCACTTCATTGTCAACATATTTAGAGATCATAATAAAATTACTAACCTCATGGCCTTAATTGACTAACACTATGTTTTCAACACCATAATACAAAGGGTCCTCCCTCTTAACCAAGGTCATTGCCCCATTTTCAAGAGATTGTGGGCATATCAACTTAATCAACATTCTGGTTTCTTGGTAATTCACATAATAGTATGATATTTCTCTCATGCTCCACTATTGTATTAATCAAAACACATTTGTCTTCCATTGAGGGGACACTCCCATTATATTTAGCAGTTATTTCATTTTTTACCAAAACAATATTATGATCAAAAGAAGTGGAATATATGTCTGAAAAAAAATGCATCAAAACCTTTAGATAATTTCTGACATACTTTAGAGAGAACATCCCAAAACTCACCAATTGATCGGGCATGTATAAGGTTAGTAGAAGACATCCTACCACACTACTTTAGGGACCCATGTAATAGATCCTTTCCTTCGATGTTTAATCTCTCATTATCAACATTAGGAATATTGTCCTAAACACAAGATGCATGGGGCATAAAATAGTTGTCACATGACACACAAGCATAAAAACCTTATCACTCTGATTAATGCAATCATCCAATGGTACCTTAACAATGGAACTTGGATTTCCATGTCATTTTATTCAATCTTGAAGTACATGAACCTTCTTCCTTCCCCCTGAATGTAAAGTGTTTTCATCGTATTCATAAAATAAAGAAGTCAGATCATCACTAAATTTCTCTACAAATAAGGCTACCATTTCTATCCATGAATGAACAAAGCTCGAGGTAAAGAATTAAACCAGTCTTTAGCATCTCCTTGCAATGTTTGCATAAATAGCCTCATAAAAATATCTTCATATCTCACCTAGTATTCATGCATCACTCCCTCAAACATGGCAAGGTGTTGTTCCATAGGGGTATTACAATATCCTTGAAATATGGGTAATTGGAGCTTGATCCAGTGGGATCTAATGAGGGTATCCACATATTTTCTCAAAATTTAAGGGTTTGAATAAACATGGTCTAAAAGGAGATTTAGAAGGACGACAACCCTCATTACCCTCATAGATACCCATGGAACATCTCACAAGAAAATAACTCTTACAAATACACCCTTACTATGTAGAATCAGATGGCACAATGGTAATCACCACATAAAACTAAAATAAAACATATATTCAGTCAAACCTTGTCAAAATAGAAAACACCACTGGTCTACTACAACCAAAAGGAAAACGGAGTCGCCACTAGAGTAAAATATCTAGAAAAAATGAACCACATGACATCACAAAAAAAAAAATGAATCAACGCACATTTCCAGATACCATGAGAATCAATAGAAGAATATCAAATCAAGAACCTAGGTGCATATAAAAAACGTTTAATCCCCGACAATGACACCAGAAAAGGTGTTGGTTCCCAGAAATTGCACCCCAAGGGGAAGGGGATTCAGATGGCGAAAGTTTGGGTGATGAAGGGAGACCCCTAAGATGTGTCATTTTTAGCCAAGGGAAAGTTCTCCCTCGGTCGATTTCCCACCCCCTTCCCGAGGCAGTGATGAGGAGGCACCAGATAAAGGGTGTGACTATAGTCCCCGCTACTTTGATTGTGCCCAAGTCAAGGTGAGAGGACCCGAGATTAGAAGAAGGGAAATTTGGAGGTTTTGGCGTGGAATTAGAGTGGTACTGGGAACCCCAATAAAGGGGAAAATTGTGGCTAGGTGCAACCACTAAATAAAATTCTCATCGAGAGAGTGGTTACAAAAGTTTGTAAACACTCGAGGACCCGATGCAAACTAGCAAGGGTAGGTATTAATCCAACCCAAGACCTTTTGTCCCAAATTTGATGATCAAATCAATAATAAAGGACTTTAAGTTGGATGTGAGAATAATATGATTATATCAAGTTAATAATGTGTTCTCTGGGTGGGTCAGTTTGGTATGAAAAACAAGAAATCTAAATCCCGTGA
The DNA here is from genome assembly GCA_018340775.1 of Taxus wallichiana var. yunnanensis. NCBI lineage: Eukaryota > Viridiplantae > Streptophyta > Pinopsida > Cupressales > Taxaceae > Taxus > Taxus wallichiana. The sequence continues at coordinate 39,772,339 of CM031244.1, forward strand.
GATGAGTTATGATTTTGTTGCAAAGTTGTATGAGTTTTTAGTGAGGATGGAGGGAACTTCTAAGAGAAAGGAGGGGGAAAGAGGGGGAAAATATCCATGGAAATAAATGATTAGAAGTAAGAGAGAAAAACCCAACCATCATCTGTTCATGTCATTACGTGAATGCTGGCAAGGGAGATGAAAGAGCCCTTCGAAAAGAAAGTTACATGCAGGGAAAGCTCTGGGAAGATCAACATCTAAATTCCTTACAATCCATCTCAGTACACCTGAGGCAGGATCATAGTATGTGAGATAATGCTAAATATTCTAGATCAAGGGACCCCCAAGAAATTACAAGTTATACCCCAAACCCTACTCGGTCCAGGGAGATTTTTACAGGCTTTAGAAATGAGGATTTCAGGTACCCCTAGAAAACATCATATACTTACACCCTTCCTAGATGAGATCCAAGTGAGCGTGAGATATGTTCATAATCAAATTATAGTCATGACCCACAAATAATTATAATGAGAGACACATATCATTCCCACCCAACATCATTTTTGACAAAAACAAAGAGAATCAACATGAATTCAGACAAAATCATAGATATGAACCATTAAACATAGGAAAAGACAAGGGAAACATATATTGATGCTCTCAAAGTCTATTAATGACTGTACAATATGCAATCATCTTAACAAAATTCTTGATAACTAGTTTACACAGAGAAAAACCTTCATCATGACCAATCCTTTTCCTAGTTCGCAATGCCACCATGAATTCCCACCAAAATTTTCTCCCCAAATACATTCCCACCAAATTTTCCACCCTCTTCCCTTAGAATCTCCTCCTTTATCTTTTTTCTCCATATATAGATCATCTTATCTTCTTAGGGTTTCAAGGCATATTCCTCGATATACCCCTGAATAATTTTTGTTATCTCTCAACTACCTTGGGCTGCCATGAAACCATAAACAACTATTCTCAAATAACCACCATTTGTGCCAATTTCCATTGTGTCTTATGTACGTCATTTGATGACATAGCCAGATATTTTCTAGGTCATATCATATTTAACACTTAAAAATTTTCCACATGTGTACAATCATGATGTGGCTAAAAAATTAATGTGACGAGACATTCTCAAATTATGCAAGTAGTTAATCCTTCTCTCGATGACACGCTCCTCATAAACAATTTAATCTTTATTTAAATTTTGCATGTACTAAAAAATAAAAATTTGATATGAAATTAATAATGGAATTATTTTATTTGCCACGTCAATGCCACCACCATGCCTATTTAAGTGGTCCATCAACTTTTCCTCACCTATCCATTCAAACTTTTCTGTAGATTTTCCATAATCATTTCCTTCCCTTCCTTCCCATTTAATTCAAAATTCTCAAAGAATTGCTTCATCTTTCCTTAGTGTGAATCCTTCAGGGGAGGAGCTGGCCCATATGGGTCAATTTTTCCAATTCTCAGGGCCCAATGAGGTCCTAATCCACCAAGTTTTCAACGTCCCAAATACTAAGGAAAATCCCCCAGATTTCCTTCACTAGCTTGCCCTAGTACTATCTTTCATAAACCTGTCTCGGCTGAAATGTTTCCCTCTTTCCCCATTTTTATACTCTACATTTTCATCTGGTCCTCTCAAAGTTTTGACTTAATCCCAAGGCCTTAAGGAATCATTAGTCTCACCATTTCCCTCGTGTTAATGAAAACCATTGGCACATGATGAAAGATTACTATGCTCCCCTCTCTTTTGGAAATAGAGCTGCAGTTCTTGACTTAATCTCAGGAGAAAAATGATGAAGGTGTGTCATTAGGTGGTTAGCAGAGTGGAATGGAGGAGCATCATACTACTCTAGAATCTTCCATGGAGGATGTTCAAGTTGTGATTGGTTTGTGGATGGTTTCATCTCGAAGATATGTGCTCTCTCAGTGTCTCAACTAGTGGAGTCACACCCATTTTAGATGCCCACTCAACCAAAAGCTGGCCTCCCAATTCATACAACAGAGGTGGGATCACTTTTCTTGAATGGGAAAATACACTGAGTGGAGGAGGAAGATGGTGGACATTCTAAACGGGCCAAGGGTAAGTACCTCTGCACTGCATAAGAAAGGGATGTCAAAGGGCTGGAGAGGGCCATATAATTTTTCTTTGGTGTTGTGGCCCATGATGACTTCATTCGGTGCCAAGACCAGCTCCTAAAAGGTTTCCCCTGCATGTATAAAGAAATGGAAATCTAACCTTACTGCCACTATAATATGTATCTATTAAATGTATCTAGTTTTATCATTTTTCTCATACATACTATACATCAAAGGGTTGGGGCCCCATAAATAGAACCCCCATTTTTTTACTATAAATATTGCTTTGGACTATTCCTTTGTGTATGTATAACTTTTATTCATCTTCAAGCATACTTTCACAATTTCTTGTTTTCCTATCTTAAGCAATAGGAACATCCTCGAAGCAAACAATTCCATTTGACCTTCATACCTTAATGCATCACACTTAACTACATAGATCATGGGAAAGAGAAACAAGTCCTCATCTCTCTTCTCATCCTTACAAACTAAGTGAAATCATACCTTTGTTCTTATCCTTTATCAATTTCAAGTTAGCAGGTCGGGTTCGGAACAACATTTATCAAGCCCAAGCACAAGTTAACCGAGCCCCACGTCCCAAGATGTAACTTATTTTAAATGACAAAATAAAAACTTCTAGAAATCATGGAGAAGATTCCCTTGGACTATTCCTAGATGTGACCCAGAGGTAGAAAATATATGTTCCCCTTTTTACGATGGGGGGTACAAATGACTCATTCCAAGGGAACTCTTTAATTTACTTAGCAACTTATGTCACATAGTTAGAGAAATATGCATCCTTTGGGCTTTGGGGTTGAATTGCATTTGTTACCTTTGCACTTTGGCCAAACACACCTGAAATCCCAACCTTATCTTATCAAATTAGCCTATTATATACCATAAACTTTTAAGGACTTCCCATGGAAAAGGTAGAACCAATTACACAATCCTACATCTATTTGCAACACTTATGATATCCTAAGGAATTTTTTTTTAATTAAGTCCCATATTGATCCATCTCCTTTGAGAAATTTACTAGTAATGCAAAAATGGCCAAACTAAGGACAAATATATTTGGTTACCAATAGAAGGGATGGTAGATGTTGGGGGATGGCAGATGTTGAAGGTGTTGAGGTCACTTGTGAAGTAGGTGGTTATGAGACAAGGTTTTTTGCCACTAGATTTGTTTGGGTAGCTACACTATCATTTTCCAATATGGAAGAGGTGGTAGAAATGGGAGGAATGGAAGTGGGAATTCCATAAAGAGGCTGACTTTGAGCGAGTCATGGGTGGAAGAGTTATAAAGGTAATGTTGTAAGGCCTTAGTGTTATGATCAAGGAATCTAGTGAATTCCTCATCATGATCGGGTACGATCGTAGGTGCATTAGGATCCATTGGTGAAGAAATAGAAGGTGGTGAGTAAGTACCAAGTAACGGTATACAACTCACATGAAAATTAAGATCTCGCACCTATTGGTGAGTCCAAACCATACAGGTAGATGAAAAATAGATACTCTTGGCTCTATGAAAGTGATATAAACTCATAAACATAATTTGAAAGAATTTAGTGGGTGTTTATAGGTTGTTTCTTTTGATAGAAAATCAAAAACATAGAGAATGATACCGGTCAATGAGTGGTGTCGGTAAGATGAAAATACCAATACGGGTTCTTTGAACCAATCTTTGGTAGGAAGGTAACCGATGTCAGTTCTGTGAAAATGAATAAATTTGAAATTCTTGAGTTAGTTTTGGTCAAAATAATACCCAAAAGAGGATATGTATATAAAATCTAATCTAACACACTCGGTGAACCTGAATTAACTAGTTGATGATGGTGAGTGTGAAAAATTATCACCCAACATTAGTTGGGAACTCACCCGAGGCATGCACGGGAATTGAGCCCCTCCTTTATGTCATATTCATAAGAATGTTCACCATTAATGGAGGAATGGCTACGAAATAGAAAATACATTGATCCATTCTAGTAAAGAAATAAAAGCATTGAATCTAAGCATAGATGAATCATAAAGATGATGTATACATCATAACAATATAAAGGAATTAGATCTAAGCCATGAGAAATATAAAGGACACAAGAGGTTTGTACCCATGAGCATAGATATTTAGAACAAAGCATCATATATTGATTTATAACCATTTACAGTAGCCATATTACATCAAAGAGGGTCATATTAGACTGAGTACATCAAGGAATGACACTCTAACCCTACAAAATGACTCTACACAGAGAGCCCTAACTATATTCTTCCATGCACCTAAATATTTCTTGATTGGTCTCTCACACCATCTCTTCTCTCTCTGCCACCTAAATCTCCCTCATTCTACATGCATATCTCCACACACATCACTCTACTCGCACACACCCTTTTTAGACCTAAATGCATCCTTAAATAGAATTGAGATCTCTCCTTCACCGCCTTAGCTTCACTCATGAGAAGGCCACATGCCAGGTGGAATCATGCTCCTCCATGATCGAGTGCCTATGCCACTCACCAAAACCCTAATTAGCCTCCACTAACCATAATGATTCCCCACTAAAATATTCCTTTCATGGAATATTCTTTCCTTGATCTCCAAGACTCCAAGTTGTAACCTTATCCACTCATCATGCCTACTCATGTCTTCATGTATTTTCCATGTATTACCATATATAATGATGTGGCTAAGTCTTAAAACCCTATCTTGCTTCCACGCGCCAACCTTTGTGTGCTCCATGTTTACTCCTCCCTTTTTTGCAACTCCTTGAACTACCCGCACACACTCCTATTTTCCCATGCACCATTCCTTGAAAACATTTTACCTTACTTGCCTTGTGTGTGCTGATTTATTCTTATCTTGGACTTAGTCACTTTTCTGGGCTCAATATTACCCCAAACTAGACATTTTATCCATCCTCGGAAACAATTTGATCTTCCATAAAGAATAAATAATAGAAGGAAATAATAACCTTTATCGGTTTATGCCAAGGAATAAAAGAATTTGTCACTGTTGAATAAGGATTGGGAAGTCTTTATTCAAGGATGCTTCAATCTTATTCCAAGTGTCCACCTCATTCTACACTTGTTGAAATAAATCCCTTATTAATGTACTAACTTCATCAAATGATAACTCTTCACCTTTAGCCTTCAGTGTATCAACAATACTTTCCATTTGCTTGCTAAGGTCGCTTCAGTGCATCCATCCTTTGTGTAACATGGGGATATAATTCCTTCACTTTATTTTTAATTAAGACCATTAATCCTTCGATGCCTCATGGACATCTTCTTGAATTCTGCTATGATATTTTCTCATTCCACCATATTACCCTTTTTATTTTCCTAGAAATCCTTTAGGTCCGCCTCATGGGTAACAACCAATACACTTTCCACTTGTCCCTGTCTCCGTAGTTATCATAGACAACTTCAGCCATGTGCGTTATGGTTTTAATAGAGGTAAGGAGCTGAAGTACCGAGTTATGGTCTCCCTAATTTTCAAATTATCTTGTTCTCTTTGTTGTGCCAAAAATTCCTCCACCGACTCCAACGTAAGTGGTTGCCTCTCCATCATGATTATGTGCATCAAGTCCTCTAGGCAGTTGAAAGTTGACTCATACTTATTCCCATGAGGGGCAAAATCCGGGCACTTAAAGATAATGGAGTCTGAGATAGTCTTTTCTTTCTTATAGGCTTCACGCACTCTCACCTTCTCTTCCCTCAACTCAAGCTTTAACTGTGAAATTATCAACTCTTTCTAATTGATCTCCTTATCCCTCTTAATTATCTCCTTATTATTTTCCTCCAATTCTTCCTCCAAGGATCTGATTATGTTATTCCTCTCAAATAACCTTGCCTCTACTTCCATTGACACCTTGTTGAGTGTGTTACACACTGCTTATTAGTTAGCCTTTGGGAATCCACAATAGGATTCACCTCATTGGGGTTATGTATTTCTATCAATGCATCCACATTAACTTTGAATTCAAGCTCATCAACATGGGACTCAAAGGTCCATGACAACATCTTCCTTGTGCGCATGTACGCACTACCTCTATCAAATGACATGACCAATAAAAAGAGTTGGTCTATGGGTACCATGCTATGGAAATACATACATAAGACCTTGTTTGGATCACTGACATAAGTCATTATGGGTCCTTGCACCACTGTCGTGCCCTTACCACTAGTGCACGCTACCTTTGGGAAGCCGACCACTAGACTCTTCTCCTTGTCTATGCTCTCTTCCATCTCTTTTAATACTTCTTCAACATTGTGCTCCACCTCGTGCTCTACCAAGTTTTGTATGATATATGTCACCTCCTTTTCCATAGTGTCATCTAACTATCCTCCGGCCAGGTGTGAGGTCTTCTATGCATTCATATCTACCTCTTCACTTCCTCCCATATCCTGAGCATCCTCACTCATATTCATTTCGGATCCTCATCAAATTCATGTACATCGTATACAGGGGGATTCTCACCTTCCTCATGCTCCTTGTTCTCCTCCTCAAAACTTTTCACCCTTCATGTCTCTCTGTCTCCCTAGAGTCTCAAATCTACACCACCTTTTTATTCTTCTTTAATGGATACTCCTCTATCATAGAGGACATTTCCTTCTCCAAGACTTCTCCTTCATACGGGGTATTTCTTCCTTTGAGTGTAAGTACTTGGGCCCGTACTTGACTCCTGCATTATTGTAGTCTAAAATGTACACACACTCAAAGTGCCTTGCTTGTCTTATTTCCTCTCTTTCTCTCTTCATCCCTTTCTTCCTTCTAGTAGGGTCCTCAGGGATGGAGACATCATCCTCAACATATGCGCCCTTTTCAAACTTGGGCCTTAGGTGTATGTACACCCTTGTCATGCATTTTTCCTGCAAGTGGTAATGTTATGGGCCTTAGCATATGTATGTCATGAGAGACATACTTCTCCACATATGCCTACTTCTTAGGATACACCAATGTCTTGTGTAGCACGCGATGATCCTATTCTACCTCACTTAGATCAAATCTAATTTTTTTGGCCTCCTTGAATCTGTTAACTTGCATTGTGAAGGAAAAGGGTAGTTTACACCATGGGCTCTTGGTGTCATCTATCAATATGAATATAAAAATGTATAAGCTGCTGTTGGTACACTACAAATTTAGCTTCATCCTTCACCAAGGTTGGCGCTTTTTTTAGGGATTCTCCATTCTACCCCAAATACATCTTACATTGTCTTGTACCACTTCTCCAAGAACACTTTATATGCAACAATAATTTTATAACAAGTGTATGCTTGAACCTCTTATCGGGAATGGTCCTCATCAGGTTTCTCCCAGATGTAGTTATTTGGCCCATCGGGCACTCCAATATTTGAAAATACAATAGTAAGGAGGAGATTACCATACATGATTTTATCCATGTCACACGTGACATCTATGATATCCTCTGCAATGAAGGTGAGAGGTTGTAGATCGTTCCCTTTGAAATCTTCTTGCAAATGTTCAACCATCTCTTATTCACTTGCGTCCATCACTCTTACCCATTCAACAAAGTGAGAAGGTGTGCGTCCATCTTCATGGTTGGGTTGGTGATCTTGGTGATATCAAAATAGTTCAAGCCCTTCTTTTATTCATATTCTGTGGTTGTTTCCTTGACAACATCCTTGTTTCCCAAGTCATCCACTAGCGATTATCTCATGTAGATAAGTCCATTGTATTAGGATATTAACTAAGAAATTAAGTGCATTATCCTCCTGTGAAGTAAAAATAATATTTGTGCACACGCAACATTAGACACACTGGTATAAACTTTTGGGTTTACCAAAATATGTCAACTCATAGAGTTACAAAATTCCAACCTTCTCTAATGTGGTCTTCACAGAGTCATCAAACATAGGATTAGCATCTCGTGTCCTTTCTCTTGTAGGGAAAACTAGCTACAAGGCCATCTCTTTCTTAGTGGTGCTTTTCATATGGTTATAATCACTTATAGCCATCTTTCATACGTGAGACACCCAATCCATCCCCAATAGAACACCATCTGGGTACTACATTTCCATGTACCACTCCTCATTAAAACTAGTTGATACGGTTGGTTTTCCCTTGCCCTTTCCCTTCTTCTTTAGTAAAGTGTTTGATCCTTTCCTTGGTTTCATTTTTCTCATCAAGCACTTTTAAATTCTTCCTTGTGTCTTGCTTTGGCTTCACTCCTACAAAATTTCTTCAAAACCCGTGCCCTAGCTCTGCAAACCCTAACCTGGAAAACTCTCCACCATCTTTTGTACATGATACACCTAATCCATCCCCAATAGAACACCATCTAGAGTAATACTTCATCTCTGTGTACCACTCCTCACTAAAATTGGTTGATACGGCTAGTTTTCCCTTGCCCTTTCCCTTCTTCTTTGTTGAAGTGTTCGATCCTTTCCTTGGTGCCATTTTTCTCATCAAGCCCTTGTAAATTATTCCTTGTGTCTTTCTTTGGATCCACTCTGTAAAATTTCTTTAAAACCCATGCCCTATCTCTACAAACCCTAACCTGGAAAACTCTCCACCATCTTTCGTATGTGAGAGACCCAATCCATCCCCAATAGAATGTCATCCGGGTATTGTATCTTTGCATACCACTCATTAAAATTGGTTGATACGGTTGGATTTCCCTTGACCTTTCCCTTATTCTTTGGTGAAGTGTTTGATCCTTTCCTTGGTGTCATTTTTCTCATCAAGCTCTTGTAAATTCTTCCTTATGTCTTGCTTTGGTTCCACTCCTACGAAATTTCTTCAAAACCATGCCCTAGCTCTACAAACCTAACCTGGAAAACTCTTCTTCCACAAGATAGCATAAATACTCACATCAATCCACTAAACAATATCCTTTGTGAATGCATGTGTACTTTGTTCCACTTTGGTTCACAAATATGTCAAATTCTCTACTTCACACGTAACTCTTTGTAAATTTTCTCACAAGGATGCCCTAGTTCACAAGATCTCTTTAACAAACAAACGAAAGGTAAAAAAGAATAACTTACCCCAACCTTCTATTTATAGCTTTTTATTTTTACCACATTAACTCCCATGCCACCTACCACCATACTATCACATTAAAGTCAAAACATTTGGGCAGCTATCCTCCCATGTGTTTTTTCTAGCACTTTTCCGTGCACAAACTCGCGCGTAAACTCCCACAACCTTTTGGCACACAAAAATACATCGACCACAGAACCTTTAAGTGCAATCATATCATTGAAGTCAATCTTCCTCTACATCTTAAGCCTAGTTCTTGTCTCCACCTACCTCATGTTACTCTGCACTTTTATCATTGTACATGGTTTTTATAAAGATTTTGACACCAATCTCCACCCATAATCACTTATTCTACGTGTGCTCCTCTGAACCCACACGTGTTTGATTTCCTCATTTGGGCTGCCAATCAACATCACTCCCAACACTTGCTTCTTACCACACTATTCATTGAAACTCTTCTTTACACTCTCCACCCCACACTAAATAGATGCACGGTCCTTTGCACATAAAACCCTTTTAGATAGTAATTGGATACAAGTGCACAAGCATGCCCACAAGAAATGAAACAAAAGACAAAACATAACAATGATGAAAGGAAAACACATATAAAGGAAAATGCATTAAGGGAAATCTAAGCTAAATGGCAATACTGCCTTATTTACAAACACACTGAAGACTTATTTATAGTAGGGATTCAAACCTACTCCCATTGAAATAACAGAAACATTGTTCCATCCAGTGCTTATAACTTGCAAGCACCTAAATCAAGTATATGGGATATAACATATGGTCCCAACTAATGGACTTTTAAGTTTTCTAGGATGGTAGAAAATTTTGAATCATATAGAAGAACCATCTTCCCAACCTCAAACTTATTTTTTTTAATATGATGATCATGTCATGCCTTTTTTCATTTTTTCATCTTTGACTCCATCTAGAAATGGCTCGCCTCTCATCCAACTCCATAATTTTATCAATGCACTCCTATAATGCTTTCTCATTAGCCAATCCTCCCTGTGTGTGCAATACATAAGGATGGTAACATGAATTCCACAGGAAGAACCACCTTTGTGCCAAATACCAATTGAAAAGGAGTGGATTTGTTCAATATTTTATAAGTTGTGTGATATGCCCATAGTACTGTAGAGACTTTATCATCCCAGTCCCTTCTTCTAACATCGCAAATCTTAGTCAATGTGTGGCTTAAAATCTTGTTAAAGGCCTCAACAGTTCCATTAGCCTGAGGGTGATAGGGTGTAGTTTTGTGATGTGCACCACCATAAACTCCGTTAATAAGATTCTAATTGTCTCATTCAAAAAATGAGTACCCCTATCACTAGTTAAACTCAACAGAGCATCCATATCTACTGATTATATTCTCCCATAGGAACCTAGTTGTTGTAGCCATGTATGCAATCCTTTGTAGGCACCACTTTCCACCCACCTTGTAAGATAGTTTATACAAGTGATAATATAACATGAACATGTCATGTGTGTGGCTGGGGAAATAGGTCCCACAAAGTCAATTTCCCATTTTCAAATGGTTTTTCACTATCAATAGGTCTTAATGTCATTTCATCTCTTTTTCCCGACTTTCTAAGGTGCTTGGAAATGGTCACAGGCCTTGCAATACTCTATACAATCCTTATAAATTGTCTCCCACCAAATAATTTCCAATAGGATCTTGTGCGTGGTCACATTCCTGCATAGTGACCTCCTCCAATGCCACCATGAGCTTCCTCCATGATTGCAATATGTTCATGTTCCAATACACACCGACACAAAACCTCATCCCGACCTAGCTTGTATAGGTCTCCACTAATCAACATATAGGGTGCGAGTATATATAGCCAATTACTTTTTCTCCAAGGCCTTCATTCCTTTGGTGCCACACCATTCATAAGAAAACAACAATATCTTCCAAATCAGAGGGTGCGCGTTGTAGTCTAAACAACTGTGCATCTAGCATTGTGTCCTAAATGCTTTGCGCATCCTCACTTGAGTTAATCCATGATAGATGGTCATGTCCCTAAATTTTTTTTCCTAGTTTTACAATGATGAAAAGTCAAACTCCTGAAATAGCAAGATCCATCGGCATATGTGCCCTTGCAAGACAAGCTTTTCACCAAGTACTTGAGCACCATATGATCCATGTAAAAGATAAACAAAGTAGCCAATAAGTATTTCCTAAACTTGTGCAATACATAAATCATAGATAACACTTCGTGCTCCATCGTTGTGTAATTCTGCTCAGCTGGAGTTAATTTTCTACTTACAAAACACAAAGGGTGATCAACAATCCCTCTCTAGGTTGTACCAAAACTACTCCTATTTCCATACCTGACACATCCACATGCACATGAAAGGGCTTATCCCAAGAGGGAAAGTGTAAAATGGGCGCAGTAGTAAGTTTCTCCTTCAATGTGTCAAAAGCCACTTGTTGCACTTCACCCCAATAAATTTACTCTTATGTTTTAACAACTCTTCCAATGGCGCGAAGATCTTGGCATAGCCTTTGATGATTTTTTGTAGTAACTTGTATGCCCTAAGAATCCATGCACTACACTTTGATTGGTAGGCTCCTCCAACCTAAAATAACAACAACTTTGGTAGGATCTACCAATAAGCCTTCCTTGCAAATAATGTGACCTAGTAATGTGCCAAAAGGAGTAGCAAAGACACATTTCTTAATGTTTAGAGAGATACTTAACTACTACACCTCTCAAACATCAATCTCAAATTGTCACAATGATCCTTTACTAACCCATATACACCATCCAATCATCCAGGTAAACTTGTATAAATTTATGGATGAAGTCTTGAAAGGCTACACCATGATGTGTGAAAATACAATAGGTGCATTCTTAAGCCCAAAGGGCATAACCGTATAAGAAAAAATTCCCCATTCAGTGGTGAAAGTAGTCTTTTCCTGGTCTTCTTTCACAATCCTTACCTGGTGATAACCTGAGAATCCATCTGTAAAAGAATAGATTTCCTCCCTACTACACCTTCCAAGATCTCTTCAATAAATGGGGTTGGGAAAGGATCTATGACACATGCAACATTCAAATCTCTATAGTCTACACATATCCTTATCCTCCCATCCTTCTTGATACTAATCACCATTGGGCTCACCCATTTAGATTCCTCAATTTCCTCAATGATTCCAGATTCTATCATCTTATCAATTTCCTCCTTAACCTTTATGCGTAAATTCGGGTTCATCTGTAGGGCCTCTTTTTAGGATGGGGCACACACCTTCTTTTAACTTAATCACATTTCCCCTAATGAGTGATGAACTCCCTTCAATTCATGGTACCCATATGGAAAAGTCTTGGAAGTCGTGTAACAACTCAACTATTTTTGAAACCTCCTGGTCCATCTAGTAATCTCCAATGACAACTTCTTTTTCAACTTTTCTTTTATACCAATGTTAACTTTATTTGTTTTCAAGGGCTCATGGTAGGCACACGCTTTCTCATCTACTTTTTCCAATACTTCATGCATACCTTTTATGTGTGAGAAACATCCAAATTTTCCACTTCCTCATCATCATCTATTAGGTACACCAACTTACCCTTTTCTTTTTCAGGAAGGCATGCTCAAGTTGTACTTCTTCTGCCTCTTCTTCCACAAAGTGTGCCCCCAACTCAAGTTCCCTAACAAATCTAGGATTCGGTCCTCAGCCATGGCACTATCCCCAAGGTAAGGTGCTTGACTACCTATACACCTCATTCACATTGATGGCTTAAAACTCAAGATACTCAAAAGTTTGAATAATATCACCATCAACTCTTGCCAATTTCCCATCTGATGATGACGTAGCTCTAAATGGATATACCATGCGCATGCATAACCCTACAAGGTGGAATAGAACTTATGCACCCATAGTGAAGGAGGAAAGGCTTTAGGCCTACCATCAGGTTCTCTCACACTCCTGGATGTGGAATGAGGTGGACTCCTTCCCATGATAGTCACATATTTTAGATGGTGCATTTTTTGGAGAAACCTAACAGAGAGTGTGATTCTCACTTGTGCCACTCTAGAAGGTTGTCTCGATGGGTCACCCACCACCGTTTATTGTCCCATCCGTAAGGTATAAGTAAGCATATTCCTCCTTTCTACTTAACATGTCCATTGGACTTCCATCATGCACATAGAAAGACATCAGGGTTTCCTTCCCAGTGTAACTTGGTAACTACCTTCCTCCCAAGTGCCTAACTGAGTGTGCTCTAACCACTCTAGTCTCAATATCCTTCACTTGTCTTCCAACTAGCTCATAAGTCCCATGTGCCCAATTGTCACATGTAATACTAGTCGTATCACTCATGGACTGAGCATCTTCCCACTGAATGACTCCTCTCTTGATGGATGAATAACTTTGGGGTCCCTGATGGTGTGCACACATATATTTTATCTAGATCCTCTTCTCTAAGGGTTCCACATAAGGTGCAGACCTCCCATCTATTAGTGGAATAATGATGTGCTCCTTTTTTTCTCAAAGCTAATGTACCCCTTGTTGAAGTAAAAATCAACATTTATTCGTGTAACACTAGGGGCACCCAAGTAATGTTGGAAATTTTTATGCCTCAGCAAGTTCTAGAACCTCAAAATCCCCAAGTAAAATTTTCCCCTTGAATGGTTATGGATGCATCCTTCAAAACCTTGATGGGCATAGCCTTTTTCCTATTTTCCATATACAACACATTTGAAGATGAATGTAATGGAGGCCTCCCATCTGATTCCATGCATCTAGGGTAAGGACATTGACCTCTGTGCACCCATGTCAATAGTATGTTTCTTAAAATCCATCCATCAACCACCGCATTTAGTGTGATTTCCTTGTCATAATCAATATTATGAGGAGGCAAATTAGCATGTAAGACTTGTCTCTCTCGCTCACCTAGTGCATGGTACTTTTCTCTTAGCCATTCTCCTAATAGAGGAATAATGTTCTCTGGTGCAACATTTGACATACTTCCCTAACCTCATCCATGTCCTTCTAGGGGACCTCAGTGCTCTTCTTTTGCTCCAACTTCATGATTTCTCCTTTAGACATTGAATCTCCCCTTGTAGGCTCTAATCACCTCCATGGTCTCTTGGTAAACCTCCTTCTGATGGCTTGGATTAGGATACTTTCCATGTAATACTTCCTCTCATGTAATGAGGGGCCTTTTCTTTGGTTCTTCCTTGGCGTGCGTGGCTTCCACCCATGTAGTTACTAAGACAGGTTCTAACTCAGGGTTATGCGCCACCCTAGGCATCCATAATGGATCAACCCGCTTCACACTAACCATTCTCGTGCCCTTTATCCTTCTTTTGGTTCTAGCTCATGTGTTCATACAACTCAGGGAACTCTTCATACTTATGCTTCTTTCCACACCAAGAGCTATAGAAAATCCAGACACTCACGCTTGTAGTGTTCAGTAGATCCACAATTGTAACAAGTTCCATGGGGAAATTCACTTCTTCCTCCCCTGATTGATATAACCTCTGAATCCTCCATAAAAGCCTCTTCCTCGACCTCCTCCATCTGTGTGCCCTTCATATTGATAACCTTCATTCTTAGAACTGCTCCCAATGCTAGTCTGACACACCCCAGTATCAATAACATCATGAATTTGGTCTATCAATTGACAGTCCTTCATGTCGTGAGTAGTGGATGTAAATTTTACAATAAGAGGTCACATTCTTGTGGATCATGCATTGCAACAATGGGCATCTACTTGGATCATGATCTCATGATAGATTTCACAATCTATTGACATAGTGCGCACGAATTTTGAGGGAAACTATCCTTGGTGTGTCCTTCTATCTCACAATCCATGTGCACCAAATTCCATTACGAGTCTCATGAGCTGAGTTCACGAGATAATTTTTCAAGTTGTTTTTCCATGGCAGTGATTTGTGCTTCTAAAAATGGGCTTACTCTAGTGTCAATGCTTCTAATGACTTGATGGCTTCAGTGCATAGAGTAGCCTCAAGGCCTCATGTGGATCCGTGAAAGTCTTGTGGGAAAGCACTCATTCTAAAAGGTGTTATCAATCCTCCAATGAACCATTGAGCATGTTGTGAGGGATGGATATCATAAGAAAACTTTTGACAGAAGAGTCTTAAAGTGCACATCATACTCCTACACACTTTTCCATACCTTGTTGAATTTCCTTGAGTGCGTTGATGCTCTTTTTCTCAAACTCAAGAATATGAAATTCACCAAAAAGGCATCATGCAAATGTAGTATAATCCACTATCATTTGATGGGGGTCATACTTTTGGTACCATCTATGTGCGTGCCCTTGCAATGTAGTTACAAACTGACTTGCCTTCCACTCTGGGGTAGTGATTCCCTTAGCACGCCATAGTAATTCACATTTGTGTACATGCTCTGCAACATCCTCAACACCCTTGTAATTAGGAAAGTGAAGAGACATCTCATAAAACACTGTTGATGGTGTTGTGGCCCTTCCACCAGATCCAAGACCTTGATTCCCTCTTGTGTTTCCTCCACCACTAGATCCACTAGATCCACTAGCTCCTATTCCTCCTGATCCACTAGATCCTCCTCCCATCATAGGTAAGGTAAGGGGCTGACAATTTGCTACATCTATGTACCCACCATCGTAAATAAACTGTGCGACAGACATGATGACGTTGAACCACTTCTAGAAAGTGATACCCAAAACTCTATGTACCCACACCTTTCCCAAATGATGTGCTAGATAGGATGCCTCCAAACATAGGAAATGTATGTGTTGCCATAGATGAACTAAATGAAAAATTATATCTACTAGGTGTTTGCTCGAATACCAATACCAACACCAACCAAGGTTAACAACACTTATCTCAGGAATTAGAAAACTAAGCACTAAGGTTTGGTCACCAGGTGGGCTAAGATGTACACCTATGATCTCCTCCTTTCTCCATATGATGAGCTCTCACCAGAATCGAGGGGTTTCTCTCCCGTGCTTTCCAAGATGGGGTAGAAAATACTTAGGTTCCACGTTCTCCACGTGAACCTCAAATCCTTCCCGCAATGTCTGCCTCCATAAGTCCATCACTCCTGCAACTTCACGTTATCTCTTGCCAACTCCCTTTCTCACACTTCATTATACTTGAGCCACCTCTCCTCTCTCTCCATTTCTACCACAAGGTCCACCATCTCTTACCACACCAGCTTTCGTGCCCCGCGCCTAGTGGGAAGTTAGCCAACCATAGGAAATGCCTCCATACTAGAGTGATGATCAAGATCTTAATGGCTAATGGTATAACATGCAAGAATGATCCTCTTGGCTCCCTCAAGAACTCAAACTCACAATCTCTAAGAAAGAATACATAGAAATCTGTGTATTCCAATGTATAGCTAGTTAACACTCCACTCCACCACCAATCAACAACATGAGTCTAGTCAGATCAACATCATGCAGCCTCGATACTCTTCTTGGGTCCAAACACATGAGGTCTATAATACCAACTCTTCCTTGATGCATATGTTGACAACCATTCATACAACTCTATTGGGAAAAACAAAATAATGTTTCATAGATTTCATGATACAAGTGCTCCTCTACCCATTTACGTCCATCAAACTCAAATCTAGTATTGAATCTCTACGTAAACTCATCCTCCGTGATTTTAATCCAAGTCTCGACATTGTCCAAGGTCAAGCATTCTTGTCATCACACACCATCTCATAACATCTTCAAAAGAGGTCCCAACAATGGAACCAAAATGTAGCCTCCTTTTACCTACTCCCTTTAAACCCCAAGTGCATGTGACCTATCACCCAACATTAGTTGGGCACTCACCCGAGGTGTGCATAGGTGTCGAGCCCCTCCTTTATGTGAGCTTTGTAAGAATATTCACCATTAATGGAGGAAATGTTACAGAAACATAAAATACATGTATCCATTCTAGCAAAGAAGTAAAAACACTGAATCTAAGCATAGATGAATCATAAAAGGATGTATACATTATAACAATATAAAGGAATCAGATATGATCCATGAGAAATATAAAGGACACAAGGGGTTTGTACCCATGAGCATAGATATTTAGAACAAAGCATCATATATTGATTTATAACCATTTACATAGCCATATTACATCAAATAGGGTCATATCAGACTGAATTACATCAAGGAATGACACTCTAACCCTACAAAATGACTCTGCATAGAGAGCCCTAACTATATTCTTCCATGCACCTAAATATTTCTTGACTGGTCTCTCACACCATCTCTTCTCTCTCTTCCACTTCTATCTCCCTCACTCTACACACATATCTCCACACACATCTCTCTACTCACACACACACACACACCCCTTTTTAGATCCAAATGCATCCTTAAATAGAATTGGGATCTCTCCTTCACCGCCTCAGCTTTACTCATGAGCAGGTCACATGCAGGTGGAATCATGCTCCTCCATGATTGAGTGCCTATGCCAACTCGCCAAAACCTTGATTATCCTCCACTAACCATAATGATTCCCCTCTAGAATATTCCTTTCATGGAATATTCTTTCCTTGAGCTCCAAGGTTTTGTTTTGGTAGGGGATTCCTCAATATACCTTTTAGTACATGAGGTATGAGCTCGATATGACAACTGGATAGAAAACCGGTCGGGCCCACTATCAACAGGTTTTTAAATCCATTATAGCTTCTTCTTGAGATTTGGGGAATGTTTAATAAGTTTGTTATTTGTTGGAGTGATTTGGAAAATAATTTTGTGCAATAGTGAACTACGCTTAATTACATAATCCTCAACCGGTCATGACCTCCATTATATTAGATTGCTATTTAGACTATGTGAGCTAAATGCAAGAATACAAGGATGCAATGCAATATTTTTAAGCCCAAATCAAAAATGAAGTTGGATGAGAGAAATAATGAATATGAAGTTGATATTTATTTCACTAATGCAAGCAAGAGGGAATGGAGAAGGTTTATTTTAATTTGCACGAAATGAAGTGTTTCCTTTAGAGAAAATAGAAGAAAGAGAATATTACCAAAAGAGATATTTAGTGAATATTTAGAAAGGAAAAAAGGACAAAATGTAATCATATATGAATAAAAGAACCCAAAAATAATGAGGGTCCCACTGGGCATGCCAAAATGTTTCACCAATAAGAAGCATATGTATAAGCAAAACATTTAAGGTAAAAGGTTGGGTATGTGAGGAATATCTAGATGTCGTGAAGAGGTTCCTCACCGTTAAATACCTGTGCCAATCAAGAGCACTCTTTTTATCTGGGAAGGACTACCTAAAAATAACACAAGACCACAACATAGAATTAAAATTATCGGTTAGTGGATTGCCTAGCTAGAGCTAGATCCAGGAAGTAGGGTACTTCCTAAAAGGCTATAAATCCATGTTTAAAAACAAGTTCAATGTTGATAAGAACATGAAATAAAGATTCCTATTGTATTTTTATAATTTAGGTATCTCACACAAGAACAATAATCCAAATCTAGTCTAAATAATGAATACAAGACTAAATCTAAAGAGGGTGGTTAGTTGTTAAGGTCTATAGGTGTGATAGAGGGTATTAGGAAGGTCTGGGTGAAGTTATGGGAGGTTTTGAGAGGTTTTGGGTAGGTAAATTAGATCGCTGGTATGATGGATAATGTCGGACATAGAAACTAATGTCGGTTGGGGAACTAACGCCAGAATCTTGGTTTTAGTCGGTATTGGTTGGTTAACCAATCACGGTAGGGGAAATTGGGTGCCAAAGGTGAAAAGGGGTTGATTCGGGCTCTCTGTGATTGCACAGAGTGTTGGTAAGGCTTAGGCTGGGTGTTAGGATTTGGGTGAAGACTTAGCAAGGGTGAGAGAGGTGATTAGAAAGGTGGAGAGGTTCAGGTTGGTAGGGTATCGTGTAGATGTGTAAGATGGTATTCGGGGAGAAAGAAGCAATGCAATGAGAAGACAATAAGAGATCTAAAACCAAAGTTAATAATTGAAAGGTTGGTTAAGATACTTATCGATGATGTGGAAATCAGTAGATGTGGTGGTTGGTGGGCATTTGTAGGAGAAATGGGTCTAGATCCGGTTACGTAAACGAAGCCGAATGCTTCTTTGTGAATGATCTGAGGTTGTGGAGCAAAAGTTTTGTTGTTCGTGAAGAACTTAGATGCTCTGGGCATGTGTTTGATTTTTGGATGCTCTATCAAATGCAAGAATGTGAATGAAATCCCAAAATCCAACCAAAAGGAAGAACCGGGGAAAGAGTTGGAAATCCTTATTTAAAGGAACCAATGGTGGTTCCTTGACCGACACCGACCGAGGAATAACTGGCATCGGTTAGGGAGAAATAGTCCAATTTGCTTAAAATAACTTGTTTCTTCCCTTTTTGGTGTGGGTCAAGATTTGATTGTGGGCTAGGAGTCTTGGTTCACATTTAAACACGCGGGGAATTGATGGAAGAAGTGGTTAATAATAAGTATTAGGTTTTGAAAGAGTCTTAGTTAGTTAAGTGAAGTGATGACTCAATGCTAGGAGTGATGACCTAGTCTCAGTTAGTTAAATGCCCTTGGAATGGGTCCAAGGTGAGGTGGAGAGGTGAGGTGGAGGGGTGAGGTGGTAATTAACCTATTATTGATAATTAGATTAATTAATTAATTAAAATGTGTGAAAGGGGTCATGGTAAAGGGTATGTTAGTTGAAAGGGGATTAGAGGGTTGCAACCCAATTTTAGGTGTCTACAATATGATATAGGATATCCATGCATGGAGTTTGAATTAGGATGTCAAGAGAGAGATCAAAGAAGTTAGTAAGATGAGTGTGCATGTGTAGAGAGAGGAGACATGGGAGATCATGTTGTAAGCTAGAAACTAGCAAGAAGACCCCAATGTAATGTCAAAAGCACATATTGAAGAGAAAATAAAGCTTATGAATAAATGAATTTTGTGTTTCAATTGACTCCTCAGGTGTATAATTAAGTATTTTTAATGGAACGAGTTCATGTTTTAATATAAATGTTCAAATTATTATTATTTACCTCCAAATAACTTGTATTGTGTTATTTGTTCATTGTTTCTTTAAAACAAGGGTTTGAACCAGTCATGATGAATTTTTATTCCCAACTCTAAACGATCTAAAAATTGGTATGTAGGTGAAAGAGGTCATTATACATATGGTTTTTTAATATTTTATAATAATTCTAAGTATTTTTGGAGTTGTGAAGTATTTTTCTATCTAGTTTGAGAATGCATGCAAACTGTTTGATATAATGTATGTCCAGGAAAACAATCATAAATTTCAAATGCATTAATGAAAATGGATGAAATTTGGAACATATGATCCTTGTAGATATTTATAGAAGCTATAAAAATTTTGGAACAATTGGCCTTGTGCAGAAAAATATATTTAGATCAGAAAATTTCGTAGACTGTATGTTCTAACATCTTGTGCATGTCTGTGATTGTATGAAGTATTCTAAGTTGGTTGATGTAGCTTGTGAAGGATATAAGCATCTGTTGTGATATCTCTTAATGGCCCAAGTGAAAATAAATTTTAAGGCAAGGGAAGTTATTAAGAACTAATACTTAACTCAAATGAATGTTGTGATCTCTGGGGAAACACATTACGATTTTGGCCTAATCTCTTCCGGATTGAATTGTGGATATCTAGAGGTAATATGCTCTTGAGCACCGAGTTAGAAGTTACAATAACTTGTCATGTATTATATAATGAAGGTATGGATCTACATAACTCAATGTTGAACATTGTTGTGATCTCTATGTGGCTAACTCCTCTCATTTTTTCCTCTCTTGTGCCTCGATCATAATATTTTGCTTTTAGGCACTCAAAACCTTGAAAATGACACCATTGGATAGAGCTCTTTCTCGGCTTTCCAAAAGGTAAAGTTTTCCTCCTAACTCCATGTATTTTTGAAGTTATGGCTCAACAGAGTTTTTAGAAAAAATTCCCCGAAAGGCCCGTAGCCAATGAGATGCCGCCACGTGGCACCTAGAGTGGCGGAGTGCAGGGAAATTTTGGAAAATTTTCCAAATGACCAAAAAGGTGCCAAAATTCAAATTTTTGCCCGCCAACCCGATTTGGCCCTGTTTTGCCCTAAAACTTCAAATGGCCATACCTTTTGATCAGAGCTCGCTTTTCGCGTTCTTTATATCAATGGAAAGATGGTGAAATTCTCTACAATATTCCAGGGTCAATTTTGAATTTTGATATAGTTTAGAGAGAGAAAATTGAAAAACGTCTCTGGCACGTGGTGATGAGCAGAAATGACGTTTCAACCACCGTTTTTAATGAAGAATGGCTCGCATTCTCTCCCAGCATGGTTAAAAATGTCAAGGAATGGGTCTGTAAGGATTCCCATGCTGTTTTGAATGCATTTTGGTCAATGATTGAACCTCTCCCATGTTTTCTTGTGTTTCTCTCTCCTGGGCTCGTCCCTTGCACTGTAAAAGCCAGATTTGGCTCATTTTCAAAGGTGGAACATTCTTTGTGTATTGCAGGTCCCCTTTCTCACCTTGGAAGTGATTTTGGTGGAATATCAAACCTTTTCTAAGAGCTGCAACTTTATTTTTCCTCTCAGGTGTTGTAATGCAAGTGATTTTGATGATTAAAATAACAATACAGCCTCTGTGATTAGTTTTCATCCTCTGCCTATGTTGTTTGGTTAATTTATGATCCTTCATTACAATTATCAGTTTGTGCATGAGGTTCTTTGTTGCATTTTTATGGACTGTGTCAATCTACAGAAGTAAAAAATGCTCACCACTCCTTTGGTGCATCACCTATTAGCATTAGTTTTAGCTTTTTTGCATTCTCTATCTCTGTCTCCTTTGGAATTTAGGGTAGGGTTAGGAATATAGACCTCTGCAACTTGTAAGTGATAAATATGACCAAAGGAATTGAGGAACCAGCCTCTAAACTGGAGATTCCTTTCTCATTTTGTAAGTCCCACACTTGGGGAAAGGATTCAATGTTGTGCAATCACACTAGATGCTAGTATGATCAAACTAGAAATCGATCAACATCCAAGGGTCTGCTTTAATTTGCCATAATAGATATACGAATAGATTGAGGTGAAAAAGACTCAAGTGAGGTAAGATGGAGGTTGATAAAATGATAAGAATGATGAGAGAAGTGTCTAAGAGAAATAAGAACCAAGAAAAAGAGAGACAAGAAAGTGATTAAGATAATTGTGGATTTATGAGCCTAATATGATGTTATTTTAGCAGTAAAATAAATATGTAATTAAGTACGAGAAAACACACCTAAGTAAATAAGAAATAAATTATGAAACCCTAATTATGAGGAAAAAGAGGTACTTAGCCAATTCACAATTAATTTTGAATTGTACTAAAGTGCTGACCAAGTGAATAGAGCATCGGGAGAATCACACAAAGGTCAAGATAAATACTGATTTGGAGAGATAAGCTTGACCGGGGATCCGGAGAGGGATAGGGGTGTATGTGGGTGCCCTAGGCCTATTTCTCAGGTGCCTCGATCTACAAAAATCTTAGGAAACCTCCTCTAAGTGGTGGCAAGGTGTTTGATATTAGTTGTCTTTAGTTGCTCTAAGGTTGCACCAAGATCTCTCGAGGTCGCTAGAAACCTACAATGAAATATGCACCTGCAAAACCCTCAAATAGACATCAAATCCTAAAAATAAAGATGCAGAATGAGGGGCCGTATTGTCCTCATCTGTCATAATGGTGAACTTACGACTAAGTGTTGCACTCACATCTCGGACTCCAATGTTGTTATGTGTGTGTGTGTGGAATTGTGACCTAGGTGGCTCTTATGTGTGTCGCACTTGATAGCGATCAAATTAAACTAGATGTAAATAAATGTAATAGACATGTGCATGGAATAGAATGAACTTCCCTCATATGAAGTGTGTATGCGCAGAATAACCAACCCTTGTGTCTCTTGTGATTGTGCTAGTTGGATGCAATGGAGCTCATAGATGCTTGATGGATGAAACCTAAAGTGGTGATAGTTATGCTTAGTGCTTGGTCCTTTATTATGATCACATAACTTTATATTTATATGATTCCCTTGCTTGAATTTTTTAAATAACCCTAAAAATTCGACTAACAAAAAAGATAATATTCTCAAATGACTAGAAAGAACCCAAAAAGTGTAAGTAAAGTACAAATGGTTCATGGGCGCCTAAAGGGGATGAGGGTGCTTGATTTCGACGTCTGGTGGGCATTGGTGTCCAAGATGTTAAAAGCCGAGTATAAAAAGGAAGACTAGGAAAGTAAGGGTGTAAGACCAAAAGCGGTAACAGAAAGCAAAGAAAGGTGTCCAAAGACATGGGTTAGTTAGTAATTTTCTTACTTAGGAATCATATGAATAGTAATATGCAATCAAGACTAGATAATTATCTAAAATGCGTGATTTTGTGTCTACAAAAAGAGAGAAGAGAATAAAAATAAAGAGAAATAGGAAGAGTACCAAAGAGAAGTAGAGGAGATTAAGAAAAATATAGCAGAGGTAGAGCTCATGGTTGAGCAAATGCAAGAAGAAATCCAATAAGTTGGATGGAAGATGAGAAATAAGGTGAAGTGGTCAATCAAGCTACTGATGGAGAAGAAGAGGAGGTAAGAACTGATTTCCTTGAAAGAGAGAAAGGTACTCATAAGAGGATGGTGAAGAATGAGTTACCTTGTGAAGAGAAGAGAGTTCTCATTGTGGAGAACATGAAGAAAGACGTGTCTAAAGAGGCACTTGAAAAAGAGAGCATGAAGAATAAGAGGTTGTTCATGCTTTGGATACACTTGTAAAGATGATTTGGTATCTTGTTTTGTTATCTAACATTATATTTAAGTTTTTATATATAGGTGTAAGAAATGGCTTAAGGCAGATCAAGGATATGATCTTGATGATAGAAAAAGTGGATCAAACCAAGTGTTTGTGAAGAGAGATGGAGAAATGAGTGAACTTGTGATAGTTCAAGAAGAAGAAGTGCATTCTAAAGCACCTACAAGAGAAGAAGATGTTGATAGAACACAACAACAAACAAGTGAAGATGATGAATCTGATTTCCATGATGCCTTAGAATAAGATTCAAAGGAGGTAAAACAAGTGCATCCAAATGAGATATTTGTGAACAATGAATCCATGAAGATAAATGTCACCATAGAGTATCCTATGGAAAGAATGCAAAAGGATTTAGATGTTGATTTCAGTTATGCATGCAAGGAAGAATTTACAAGAAGCCAAGCCATGGAGAAGCATACTTCAAACCAATGGGTTTTTAAGAAGATAAATGTTGTTTCTAAATATGTTTTTTATCATAATTATAATGCATATGCAGGTGTACAACATGGTGAAAGGAAAGAAAAGGTTGATCTCTCAAAGTTGGCACAAGAATATGGCTATAAGTTTCCTAAATGGCTTAAGAAATCAGATGGTAAGGTGAAGACTCAAGTATGGGTAGATAAGAGCACAAAGAGTGGTGAAGATACATCTCAAGAAGGTGTATATCATGATTATGAACTTGAGAAAGTGGTAACAACGCCAAGAAGCCTTTGGAGGAAAGATGAAAAGAGTTCAAGAAAGCAAGAGGATGATGGTGAAGTGAAGAGCATGAAAGAAGAATTCCATGAGAATAAGAGGTATACAAGGGAAATGAAAGGTAAACATATTGTTTATGATGATTTGAATGATGATGCTTGTAAATATACTTCTAATTTATCGTCTCAAATCAGTTTAAGTGAAGAAGAAATATGGAATGAGATTTCTATGCTAACTTACATGTAAGCAGGAGAAGGATCTAAGTTGTCTTGCAAAGATAAATGTCATGAGAAGATGATGGTAGAGAGTGAGAGTACATTGAGTGAAGAGGATTCATACCTCTTGAATGAAGAAAATGAAAAATTCTTGAGACAAGAAGAAGTGATAACACAATATGCTGATGTAAAACAGATCCTAGAGGAAGAAAACAAAGATTTAGCTCCTAATTTTGATGAAGAATATGATGACATAGATGATATAATATTAAGTGAAGAGATAAAGAGGATAGAGGAGATATTGAATTCTTCAAAAGGGTAGTATAAAATTTAAAATCAGAGTAATAACATCAATGACCAAATTGAGAATATCATGGATCATCTTGAAAATGAGACAAGGCAAGAATAAGATGAGATTGTGAAGGTAGATTTGAACAAGGATATTGAAGAAGCAAATGAAAATGAAGAGATACAACAACATGGAGATAATCAAGGGGCTGTATGGCCTCAAGTTTTTACATCTAATATTTCCTTTGATGTTTTGAGTGCAGGTTTGAAAGTTGTGAGGGTGAATGAAGTACATAACTCCATGAGAGAGCTCATAGAACAAGAAGATCAAGAAGATACTAAAGACATGAATGATGATGAAACATGGACATGGAGTTTTGTAGGTGAGAAAGAGATAAGAAGGAATACATACAAGAAGAAAGAGATAACCAAGAATATGAGAGATAAAGACCATATCAAATAACTCCAAACATTGATTCTACAAGAAATGCCATGGGATCTAGGCATATAAAGGAGATTGAATTTGAAGAATAATGAAGGAAGACATTTGAACTGGAGTTCAAATATTTTTATTTCCAAGGGAGTCCAATGTGGGAGCATCCTTCATGATGTTTGGTGAAGAATAAAACAAGGATAATAAGACGTTCAAGGCATACAAACATGTACTAGGGGTTTCATTTGTTTTCCTCCAAAAGTTGAAGTTTAAATATTTGTATTCTTGATTGTAATAACTCTTGAGTAAGAGTAAAAGTGAAAGTTAGGTGGATATGAGTTGTTATATGATTAGGATACATTGGAAGGAGATTATAATGGTCATAGGATATTGTGTTGATTATGTTTTATCTATCATAGGTTATGTTTAGTTGGAAAAACAAACTTGACTATTGTTATTTGTAAGTTGAGATATTATCTCAACAACTAGAGAGAATCAAGACTCATCTTAGGATAGGGAATAAGATAGATATGGATATGGCTGATATAGGAGATCCATGCAGGGAGTTTGAATTAGGATGTCAAGAGAGAGATCAGAGAAGTTAATAGGATGAGTGTGCATGTGTAGCAAGAAGAGACATGGGAGATCATGTTGTAAGCTAGAAACTAGCAAGAAGATCCCAATGTAATGTTGCAGAACAAAATGAAGAGAAAATAAAGCTTATGAATGCATGAATTTTATGTTTCAATTGGCTCCTTAGGTGTATATGGGAGCATTTTTAATGGTATGAGTTCATGTTTTAATAAGAATGTTTAAATTATCATAATCTACCTCCAAACAACTTGTACTGTGTTGTTTGTTCATTGCTTCTTTAAAATAGGGGTTCAAACTAGTCATGATAAATTTTTATTCCCAACTCCAAATGATATGAAATTTGGTATATAGGTGAAATATGTCATTCTACATATGGGTTTTTAATATTTTATAATAATTATGAGTATTTTTGGATTTGTGAAGTATTTTTCTATTTGGTTTGAGAATGCATGCAAATTGTTTGATATAATGTATGTATGGAAAACAGTCATAACTTTCAAATTCTTAATGAAAATGGATGAAATTTGGAAAATATGATCCTTATATATATTTATAGAGGATATCAAAATCGTGGAATAATTTTCCTTGTGCGAAAAATATATTTAGATAAGAAAATTTCTGCAGACTGTATGTTCTAACATCTTGTGCATGTTTATGATTGTATGAAGTATTCTAAGTTGGTTGATGTAGCTTGTGAAGGATATAAGCATATGTTGTGATATCTCTTAATGGACCAAGTGAAAATCAAGTTGAAGGCAAGGGAAGTTATTAAGAACTAAGACTTAACTCAAATGAATGTTGTGATCTCAAGGAAAGACATTGGCAATGATTTTGGCCTCATCTCTTCTAGACTGAATTGTGGATATCAAACTAGAGGTAATATGTTCTTGAGCACTGAGTTGGAAGTTACAAGAACTTGTCATGTATTGGATAATGAAGGTATGGATCTACATAACTCAATGTTGAACATTGTTGTGATCTCTATATGGTCATATTATGATGCTTGAAGCTAAGGACTGTTACCTAAGATACCTGTGGGATCTCAAATCAGTATTTCATGACTAGAATAGAGTAGGTTGAGCTAAGATTAGCATCGGTTGGGAAGCAGTGCAATACATATCATAAAAACCCAAACATCAATAGAGCCCACAAAAATATAAATGACCATTTTTATGTAGATGTGTGACCTTTATTATTGGTAGGAAATGGTCATAATTCTATAGAAATAATAATGATTTTAAACAATTCAAAATCCACATAAGGGAGAGAGAAAAAGAGAGGAAATATGAGAAAACAAACAAAATTAGATAGAACTAAGGCCCACATGGAAAATATATGAGAAAATGAAGTAAAAATGTCAAAACGTGCAAATAAAAGTGTAATGGTGACTAATGATCTATAAACATCTAAATCAACTACTCAATACCATAGACAACGAGATAAAAATACATGAATGTAATGGAAATGAGAGAGTAAGCTAGGTCCTTTCAATCTTTGACAATTGGCACCCTTAGATGAGATAAAATAAATCCTCTTTACCGACATAAATTAATCTAATTACCACCGGGTGAGATGCCTACAAAGCTTGAGCTCATTTAAAATTGTGTCATTGTCATTACCTTGCCCACAAAGCTTGAGCTCATTTAAAATCATGTCATTTCCATCACCTTTCCCACAAAGCTTGAGCTCGTTTAAATCATGTCATTACCATTTCCTTTCCCTTGATTGTAATTAGGGTTTATATTGCAAACCTTTGATACCATCAAATTCACAACTCTACAATGATATGTGTGTACGCTTACAATGTTTCTTAATTCAATGTATTTTATTTTAGAACATATTGTAAAAAGTGCGTAGAACCATGCAACATATCATTATATGGTGTAAATTATTGGAAAGAAAAGAGAAGACAATTGTTATCGATAGAGATGTCAAACTTTTACTTAGGAAAGATGAAAAAGTTCATTTTATACTCGCATGATTGACGATGAATTGGGAAGTTATGCTAGGAAACATCTTGTCATTAAAAAAACATAGTAATCCTTAAGTCACTTTATTTTTATGGGAAACCAATGATTTTACATAGATATTGACATCTTTGCCCCATGTTAGAATGAATATTACATATAACATATGTACGCTTATTCAACTAGTGTATATCTACATGATCCCAACCCTATCTGTTTTGACTCTTTGTATCAATGTATCTAAAGGGACTTGTACCCTAATAGATAGTTTAACAAATAGCTATCCTCACTATTAAACTCCAACCCTAATCTCAAAAATAAAAGGTCACAACCTTCGGTGAAGAGGTAGAAGAGAGTTGTTTGGGTGTTATTTTAGGTGATATGCCAAGTGACTAATTTATTAAAAAATAAAAATAAAAAATTCTAAATAATATTCAGTGAGGTTCTGGTTTGACTTGGATTGACAGTGAGGTATGGCTCCATTGGATTGACTAAAGCAAAATTTTATAGTTATTTTTATTTTTAGATTCAGTTAATTCTGTAATTTTTGGGTTAATCTTTGGCATAAAAATGCATGATCAAGAGGTATCTCATATGTCAAAGTCATCCCTGCATGCACTAGGCCTCATCTATTGCAGGATTCTACACCCAACATGGTGTATTGGATCCAGTATTTTATTTTATCCAATTTCAAACTATTTATGATGTCTCCTGGAATTTGAACTTGGGGTTTTATTTGGAGACCCTTTTTCTTTTACTCCTTGATCTCATACTACATAAATATATATATTTGCTCTGTTTATTTTATTTTTATCTTTTTCTTTTACTTGAGGTGATGTGCATCTTCTTGAAGTTTTTTTGATTGATTTACTGCTGCTTTTTGGACTGAAATGCAGATTTTGATAGTAATTCGGTATATTTTTAAGCATGCAAAAACAATTGCACTTCTTATTAAACTAGCACTCTTGCCTCTTTTCCATTAGAAGGTAGCTGCATTAGTGGCTAAATGTCCAGTAATAAAAAGGGAAAGCATGGAAATAAAATGGTTAAATGTCTTGGAGAATGGATGGCCAAAGATCTTGCTTCCCCTCCCAGGAACAATAGAACTGCACAATATGGCATTTTTCTAGAAAAGGACTTGAATTCAGATTTAGAGGTCATGCCACATTTACAGAATGAAATTTATGAAGGGAAAAAACCACTTAGTTATTATCGAGAAATTTTATAGATAGAGGTCTAGAGCAAGCAGCAGGTTAGGCATTCAAGGAAGTGTCTAGAGGTAAAATCGTTAATGGAGTCAGAATTCAAGGTAGTTCATCTTTCTTTAGAAATGATGTCCAATACTTAAGCATGATGGGATCAAGCATGCTCTACCAGAAAGCTACATTTCAGGGAAGTCCGGTTTTATTTTTCATGAAGGAAAGCCACACAATGTTCCTGAAAGTACGTAAGGAGCTCCATCAGGGAGTGTTGCAGAGAGTGACCAAGGTAAAGCTATATTTGACATTGAAGAGTCTGTGGACCATAGCTCAGAGTTTGATAACAATTGTGATTCAATTGTTCCCAAAGAAGAGGAAGGCAAGCAAAAAGATATAGCTTCTGTTGTTAAATTATTGAAAAAGGTCTTTTTAGCTGTCCGTGAACCTAAACTGTCTGAATCACAACATGAAATGAATGATCAAGAAAAATAATATGAGGTGTCTCTGAATTCATAGAAGAAAATTGAAACATATATGGATAGCCATGCTTCAAATTTTGAAAAAAATAGTTTTTCAGGCTTTAGCTGGTTTCATTGAAGTATTGCCATACAAGAAATGTTTTCCCAAAAAGATAAAAGAAGTGGACATATGGGTCATATTTTATATATTGCAAGAAAACATTAGCTTTGTACGAACTGAAATGTATACAATTTCAAATTTCAGTTGAAAAATACAACCTTCATTGACACTTATTGAATTGCAATCTAGCTTTGTATTCTAACTTAGGTTGAACTCCAGTCTAATACCTACAAGACTCTGACCTGCGTGAACTATAGTCTAATATTACATGGACGTGGTCCAATTTTTCTCAATTGCAGTGTAATATTACATAGCTGTGGTCTGACTCTGCTGAACTGCAGTCGATAGGGCTTCAACTCAACTCTAGACATCTCAAATGTAGACTTGTTAACTTTTGTCGAACTTTGCATGAATTCCAGCCTACCTTCAACAACCCAAGTGTTGTTAAAATTAGTCTACATTCCTTATATCACTGCTCTAAATGTCTTTGCATCTTATTGAACTATATTTTGTGTTGCTTATGCTCAACTAGTGCACCATGGTCTAAATGTATTTGCATCTTACTCAACTCTATTTTGTGCTTGTTATACTCAAACTATTTCACCAATTTTGTTTAGCTCATAATTTTAACTTTTTGTGAGATTGGAAAAAGTTTTATCTGCACTTGTTTGCATATTGTTATCAGGTACCATGTAACTCTTGCATTTGAAGCATTTTTTTGCAGTGATTGGGTTTTTTTTTTCTGTGTTTTCCAGAGATTTATCGACTAATTTTACCTTTACGCTTTCATCATCAAAATTTTGATCTTGTTCAGAAGAGATATGTTATGCGCCTCTTCTACAGTTTCACACATGCTTTTATCTAATCGTTTCGAGGAAAGCTAGTATCCTAAAGTAACAAAGTTTCAGGGTTGCAGGATACGGAACCCATACTGCTAGGCCGCATAAATCCTTTTGTCGGATATGGACATGGGTACAGTGCGGCTTGGATACGGTTTGGACTTAGCCATATACAAATATGAACCCGTAACTGGGCCATATCAGATACAACTGGATATAGTATACTCGTCAACTATAGTTGTACCTGATTTATAAGTTAAAACTTTCCAAAAACCCCATACAAAGGCTAAAAAGATGTTAAAAAACTGCAAATGACCAATAATGCATTTTAGCAGCAACAATTGAGGACATGGAGGTGAGAGTGTTGATTCACTCTTTTACTTCAAACTTTCACATTGGCTCTGTTCAACTTGCAATTCTTTTTATTTGTTTCCTTTGGCCTACACTGCTTCTTTTTTTCATTTTGTTTATTTTCGGTTGGCTTATACAAACTACAATTTTTCCTTTTATCCATGGGCAATAGAGTGCTTTTTGATTTTTTTGTCAAAGCTAGTGGAAGCATGGATAGAGTTATATATTTTAATTTTAGTTTGTTTTTTTGGAGCTTCACATGGTTGTTTTGAGTTACAATACCCAACTTCCTACCTTTCACATGTGGTGGGAATTTGTAAATTTCCTATAAATGTAATATAATGTATAAATTTGTTTAAAGACTCCTTTGTGTTTCCGTTCTCCTCGATCGCTCCATTTCGCCCGCCCAAGTGAGGCAAGCATTCATTACTTTAGACGAGCAGATTCCCATATGTCCCGTTGAGGACATTCGATTTTATTGATCGTTTGTTAACCACTTTCGTCCATTTTCGTACATTTTGCCTATCTCGCCTTATTTGGCCCATCACGTAGCCATTTATTTATTCTATTGCGGTTGTCAAGGCATGATCTCGGGAGGTCGCGTGCACTTAAGATCACGTGTTCTTCTTTCATCCATCCTTCTCCTCTCCCATTATTCTGTGGGTATTTATATACCCCCCGAATATGTCGGGTCAGAAGAGGCCCAATAGTCTTAAAGCCTCGCCATACCATATGGGTGGTGCTGATAATTACTCATCCAATAATTACTCTTCCCCTTACCTCTTACTTCCTCAAGGTGCCAACAACGGTTCATCAGTTAGGATCGAGGAGATTGATCAACCTATGTATAGCCCACAACCTGAGCTCTCCACTCAAATAACATGACATTCACGGGAGAGCAAGGGTTCCATCCTCGAGTCTTTTCAAGACCACAAATCAACATGCAATTTAGTTCACTCTATCTTACCTATTTCCAAATGATGAACTCTATCACGCTTTCCCAAAGTGATGAGCGTCTTAACACAATAGACTAGTCCTTGGACCGGATGCAAGAGTACATTGATGTTCTTCTTCAGAACAAATTTTCTACCCCTCCTCCTACAACAGGAATACATCTAAAGAGGGTGGCCTCCCATAGATCAATCCATAACATAGGACATCATGTGCCTTTGCTTCCAAACCAGACTTGAAACATGCCTAAGTCAAATGCAACATCCATTTACGGTGATGTGATTTCAACATTGGTGGATAGAGTTAGGGAACTAGAGCTTTAGCCTATCCTTCTCGTGATATACCTTTTACAGGGAAAGGCAAGATCCCCCACATATGCAAAAACTTTTTTATGTTCCCTTGACACCTTCACCTCCTCTAGTTTACATGGGTGTCCCTAACCCTAGAGACCTTCTTACTAGATCGATCACATTAGGTATGCCCTCTCACACTTTTATGGATATCCCCACATGCGCCAACCGGAAGTGCGTTCTCAAATTCCATTCCAACTAGCAATGTGACTTTCCTGGTTTCACACCTACTACTCCATACCAAAATAATGTTCCCCGTACCTCCACATGTATTCTAAATCACCACAGGGGACATGTTTTCCTTTCCTGGCTCATATGCTTAGCCTCAGGGGATGCCTTATACCCCTGCAAATGCTTATGTTGTGCCATATCAGCCTCTATTCCTCCCCCACCTCCCCATCAAGGGTCATCCATGGTAGAGTCTTATGTGTTGGGAACATATGTTGAATATCTCAAGGAGCCCCTTGAATTTACCATACAAAGTGTAATGCTTCCATGACCATTTACCTGACTTGCCAAAGTTCAAAGGGGAGGGGGACCCAAATGCACATATCAAAGCATACACAACTTTCATCAGAGAGCTACTCCCATGGGACATGATTATAGCTAATATTTTCCCCAAGACCCTTGAGGGGATTTCTCTGATTGGTACTATAAGATACTAGAAGCCTGATTCATTCATTCAAGCAACTCATTTGAGTTCATAAAGGATTTTGATATGAAAAACTTTTAAGAACAAGAATAAGATAATTCCTTCATATTAAGCAAGAGCATAATGAATCTGCCACCCATTTCATTAGAGATGATGGTGGAAGTCCTCTACTCCTTGGCTAGCACTCCAAACATGGACCAAACGAGATTTTGACTTATTCCTCCATTCCCTCAATCGAGAAACTAAGGAGGAGGTGCAAAATTTCCCTCTTAGGAGCTATGAGGAGGTCTTAGAGGGTTCTCTCCACATTGACCAAGTGGCAATTGATAGTGGTCAAAAGATGTACGGCTCAAATGGGAGACTGGTCACTCCCTCTCAAGGTAATTCAAACTACCCAAATGGTTCAAACAACAATAATCAAGGACCCAAAGTCCAATAAGAACCATGGTGCTATGATGAAGATGATGTAACTGACCAATCCAAGAAGTCAAACATTGTTAACACTAACAATATGAATAATGGTAACAACAATGTGAATGTGAACAACCAAAGGAGTAACAATTTTACTCCTTTCTATTAATGTAGTGGAATTTAGTCACCCTCCTCCACCTCCACAACAGGTCAGGCCCAAGGCCCGGTTCAATACTCGAACCAGTATCTGAATCAATTCCAAAATCAAGTATCAAAACCAAGGCCAGAGGCCACCGAACTTCAATTATAAAAACAACAACAAAACAATAGAAACTATGGACCACAACAAAACTAGAATCAAAGACCTCGTGACTATGATCCTGATTTGTATTGTGGTTTTCATAGGGTTAGAGGACATGATGCTCATATGTGCCGTGATTGTAAAAAAATTATACAAAGAACTTCCGGAGGACCAAAGAAACTCTTTATTGAGATGTTTTTGGCTAATCCTATGACACCAACACAAAATGCTCACATGGGACCCATTTCCCCTCAAAATTCTACTCTTGGGGTTTATAGAGACCCCTTCCAACACCTTGAGAATGGAAATCTCAATCCTCATGGTACTAATAAGGGGACACTTGTTGGAAAAATAATCATGAGGCATCTACATCTACAAACCCTCTAGTATTCCCCCTTTAGATGGTTGGAATCAAACTAAGATTGTGGGCTTAGTGGAGCTAGAAACCAAACCCGAAGTTAATGCAACAACCCGTACCCGAGATTATTCTTCACAACCTCTTCCCATCTATCCTTCTATGTCGACGATACACCGGTGGCTCCCAAGCCAGTAGGAGCTTATGATTTGATTATGGATTTGACTAAGACCTTCTCCCACATTTCCTTCTTGGATTTGTTAAAGAATTCTCCTGCACATAGATCAAATTTATTAGAAGTGCATTGGGTCTTGGCCATCTTATCCATGTCACTCCTCCCAGAGGCCCAAATCAATCATATAGAATTTGATGTCTATCCCTTGAGGAAGCCTAGAGAGAGATGTTGGTTTGTATTTGACATTAGAAAGATGCCTATTGATGTTGAGTTGGCATGAAGAGGTGATCATGTGTTGTACCTCCAAGTTTGGATCTACAAACAACTATGTTAAGCATGTGATGATAGATGATGGGGCTGTTGTTAATATAGTCCCTTTCTCATTTCTTTAGAAGCTAGGCTATGGAGAAACCAATTATTCTTCAATGTGAAATATGTTGAGAGGCTATGATAGCCTTAAAGTGAAACTTCTATTAGAACTATAGTGCTTTTAGTTACCCTTGGACCAAATACTATGTTGACTAAGTTTTATATTATAGATGGGAAACTAACTATAATATGATTCTCAATCGACCCTGGATTCATAGAATGAAGGAAATCCCTTCCACGTTGTTCCAAGAGGTTAGATTTGCACCTAGGTAAGGTTTTCATAGCTCAGGGTGACCCAAAGCCATTTGACATCCATTTGGCCAACCTAAAGAAGAAAATTGGGATTCATACTGAGTTCAAGCTCCTAGCCAATTAGTTGAACAAGCCTCAAGGTTCAAATTGAGTCCCTAACTTGTCCTATGACTGAGTTGGAAACCCCTAAGGAAATTGAAGGGGTAAATCTAATGAAAAAAAAAAGTCATCATAGTAGAAATTATATCAACAAAAACTACAATTGAGATAGTTAAGCTTCTGGAGAATGATTTTCCTATCATTCTTCCTTTTGATTCCTTGGGCATAGGCCATGCTCTTGGAATCATACTCTTCCAGCTGATGGCTTTGAATATATTTTATGGTTGAGGTTTCAAAATTCAAAGAGGAAGATTCCATGAATGATCAAACTTCTATCTTCCCAATGATTGTTGGACTCTCAACTATGATGGTGTGAAGTGCCACTACACACATTAGGGCAGGGGTGATCCTTACTTTCAGAGGGGAGGGTCATGCCTTTTCCTTTAGGTTAAACTTTGAATGTAAAAACAATTCCACGTAAGTATGAGGCTCTTCTTCTTGGTCTCATCATAGCTAAGAGGATGGGTGTCAACAATGTAAGAGTTTTGGGTGACTCCCAACTTATTGCTAACCAAGTATATGAAGTCTATATGAGACTAGAGTTGAGAGCACCTGCAACTCTACAAATCCATACTGGAACTTTGTAAGGTTTTGACTTCATTTCTATCAAAGCCATACCTAGAGAGAAGAATCAATTGGTTGATTCCATGGCCACGTCTTCCTCACATGGTTTTTTCCAAGTGAGGACTTGAAGGAAATTGAGTTTATGGTCTTAGTTTGATCAAACCCCTAGTTCAAAAAAAGTGCCAACCAATGCAATTTTGGCATATATTGAGGCTGAGAATGAGCCTGCCACCATGGATTTTGTGGAGAATGATGAGGCAATCCTAGGATTCCTCAATGCTTATACATAGATCTTCATCCCACACACCATAAGAGAGGATTTTCTCTTATACCTCACCCTTCCTCCTACTTTGGAGATCGCATGATGTATCCTTCCTCATTAGAAGGTCTTGAGATCTATGAGGTAGAGGAAGAAGAATTGGAACTACCTCCACCCCACCTGAGTTTAAAGAGGGTAACACCTCTTTGATTCAAAGGAACCATAGATATCAATATAGGGATAGAGGAGGATCCTAAGATCTTGAAGCTAGTTCTTCTTTAACTCATATGAGATAAAAGCACATACAAAGGTGCTTAAAGAACATTCAAAATCCTTCACCTTTAGTTATAAGGAAATGATAGGAATCTCCTCGATGTGGTGGTTCACAACCTCATCATGAAGTCGATGCCAAGCCCATGAAGTAGAAGTCATGACCCATGAAGCCAAAGGTGGATTTAATGGTTAAAGAAGAAGTAATGAAGCTCCTTTAGGTGGGTTTCATTAAACTAGTGGACTATTCCATGTGGGTGTCTAACATCATCCCGGTCCTTAAAAATAATGGGAAGATACACATTTGTATCGACTTTAGAGACATCAACAAAGCTATGTCCTAAGGATGAATTTCCATTTCCTTCCATTGATGTCATTGTAGATGCAATGATGGTTATGAGTTGTTGTC
Organism: Taxus wallichiana var. yunnanensis; assembly: GCA_018340775.1. Taxonomy (NCBI): domain Eukaryota; kingdom Viridiplantae; phylum Streptophyta; class Pinopsida; order Cupressales; family Taxaceae; genus Taxus; species Taxus wallichiana. Next base: position 39,808,854 of record CM031244.1, read on the forward strand.
ACTTATGGATGGATTCTTCTCCGACTACAATTAGATAAGGATCTCTGAGGAGGATCAAACCAAGACTACCTTTACTACTCCTTGGGGACCTTTATTACACAGTCATGCCATTTGGCTTGAAAAATGTTGGAGCCACCTATCAACAAGATATGACATACATCTTCCATGATCTTATTCATAAGATTGTGGAATCTTACATCGATGATTTTTAGCTAAGGCCAAGAAATGTTGTGATCACCCTGAGGTGTTTTGTGTTATCCTCTCTCATCTTATCAAATATGGTGTAACATTAAATCTAGAAAAGTGTGTATTCGGAGTGATGAGAGGAAAATTTTGGGGTATATCATTTCTTCTTGAGGAATTGATGTAGATCCAAAAATATTAGGGCAGTTTTGGAGATGACTCCACCTTAGATGAATCAGGCATTAGGTATTTTCTAGGTAAACTTGGGGAAATCCACATAGGTTTATTCCCGATCTAACTTGTGTCATCCATCCCATTAACAACTTGTTAAAGAAGGAGTGTAGTAAAGAGTGGAATTTTAAATGTCATGAGGCATTTGAGTTAGTCAAACATTTTCTCATGTCACCACCTACACTCATGCCACCCAAAATTTGATCCATCCTCTGATTATACTCTTGAGCCACCTAAGGTCTCACTAGCTTGCATGTTGGCACATGAAGATGATGATAACCATGAGCATGTCATTTACTTCATTAGTCACACTCTACTTGAACTATGAGACATGTTATATGTAGGAAAGAGAAAGAATGCTATGGAAATAGTTTTTGCAACCAAGAGGTTAAGACATTATATGCTTAACAAGAGACTAGAGTGATAGTCAAATCTGATCAACTATGAACTTTTTTGACTCAAGGTGCCTTATCCAAAAAGGCTGGATGTTTTCTTACATTGATGGGTGAATTCAAACTCACCTTCATCAACCAGAAGTTTGTCAAAGGAAAATTATTGTTGATTGGTTGGTGGACAACCCGATAGATTATGGAGACCTAGTAGACCTATATTTCCTTGATGAGTGTGTATTTTATGTGGAAAAAATCCTCCCATTGTCATCATGTGTCCATGGTATTATGATATCATTAATCATATTATGGACCATATGTATCCGAGGGAGAAACCTCACAACAAAGGTGGATGGCTACATGTCATAGCTACCAAGTATGTAATTATAGAAGAAGTGCTCTATGCAAAGCCTTCAATGACATGCTTTTGAGGTGTGTGGATGAAGAAGAGTCGGAAAATATTCTCTTGAATCCCACAATGGATTCTATGGGGGTCACTTTGGAGGGCATGCTACCACTTAGAAAATTCATCAAATGGGTTATTTTTGGCCCACCTTAGAGCATGATGTTGTAGAATATGTACGTAGGTGCCATAAATGTCAAGAATTTCTCACATGAGATACACATCCATCGCTCTAGATCTACAACCAATTGTGACACCCGGCCCTTTTCTACTTGGGGTCTAGATTTGATAGGGAATTTTTCTCCCTCATCAACAAGATGGCCACAACTTTATCATTACGACCATAAATATTTTACAAAGTGGGTTGAGGCCATGCCTCTCACTACTATACCTAGGTCTATGATCACCAAGTTCATTTTGAATCAGATCATCTGTAGGTATGGAGTCCCACAGGTCATTATCTCAGATAATGCACATCCTTCAAGAATGAAGAGGTGCATGAGTTGTGCTCACAATTCAAAATATCTCACATCACACAACCTCTTTGTATTACCCTCAAGCCAATGGATAGGCTGAGGCTACAAATAAAACATTGAAGTCCATACTCCTAAAAAAAGTCAAGGAGAATAAGTGTGACTGAATTTAAAGCTATTTCCAGCCTTGTGGGCCTATAGGACATGGTACAGATGCCTATGGGGAAACCCCTTATTCTTTGGTCTTGGATCTGAAGTGTTCTTACCACTGGAAGTTGAAATACCTAGTCTTTGCATATCTTTGCAAGGTATCTTAGGTGAAGATGGGTATCGAGAAGCATGGATGGTTCAACTTGAAAACTTTGATGAAGCTTGACTTAGAGATGAACAACATCATTATGTTTATGTTGACATAGGATGTGTCATTAGTATAATAAAAAGGTCTATGAATGAGAAATATAGGTAGGAGACCTAGTTTTGAGACTGGATAGCTAGATTACAAAAATACCGGTGAAGGATGAAAGTTTAGACCAAAGTGGTTAGGTCCATATCAGTCATGGAGGACTATAAGAATGGTGTGTATCATCTGTGTACTTTAGAAGGTGAGGAGTTTGGTGAATCAGTCAATTCACTTCACCTTAAATGCTTCTACATAGTTCATTTACATTTCCACATGTACACTATTGCATCACACTACATATCATTTACATAATCATATTGTAACATTGTCAAAACAAGAAACTTATTTTTCAAGTGATTTCAAAATTTCTAAGAATTGGAAAAGCATTTAATCATACTTCTCCAACTATTCATTATATCATCTCTAAACTATTCAATCTCTTTATTATCCTAGTAGATGAAGTTTTGACATTGATCCTACCAGACCTACACACTTAGTTCTATTCATGGTTGCTTCTAGCTTAGGTGTTTTTCCCATAGTTTATACTAGAAGCTTCTTGGTGTCACATCTTTCCTTAAAAATCTCTTTTGAAAAATCAATCTAAAACATTTCACCTGGATTGCTTGTTCACCTATTTCAACCCTCGGTGGTGAGCCCTCGTATCCTACTGGTTGCGTGGGGTTGAGGCTAGGGAAAGTATTCCTTCCCAAAAAGCACAAGGTTTAAAAATCAATAAAAAAAAAAAAAATATAAACAAACAATAAATATAAAAAAATTTTAATTTTTACAATAAAACTACACTTCTTTTCCCTACCTAGTCTTGGTGATGAGCCCATGCTTCCTATAGGTAGCATGAGGCTGGGAAAGGAGGGAAGTTCCCTTACTCACCTATGCCTTGTCCTTGGTGATGAGCCCATGCTTCTTACTAGTAGCATGGGGCAAGACATAGGGGTCCTTTCAAATAAATCAATAAGTTGTAAACAAGTCAACAAGTAAAAAGTTCTTTGAGTCCTTTGAAATCATCATAAAATGAGTTAGATGTATAAGTTATAAGAGAGTTAATCCATAAAACTAGATTTTTTCAATCAAGAGGCCATCTACGGGTCTAAGTCTAGTTAAACTTACAAGCAAACTGCATTCTAAACTGGATAGTTAGCCTTGCCTAGAGTTGAGTTGTAGTTTCCTAATTGGGTCTTTGTCAAAATATTATCTTCATATCATCACTTTCATTCATCAAAGTCATATAACATGTCCTTCTTGGCTCTGGTGTTGAGCCCTCACATCTTACTAGTTTGTGGAGTTAAGAATGGAGTGGGTTCATTTTCATTATTATATCACTTTCATCAAATTTTCCAACAAAACAGGAATATCAAATGTTGCTTGAAAACCAAAGTTTTAAGTTTGCAATTTTCCTCATATGCATCACATATATATATATATAAAAAAAAATAAAATGATATCATTTTTACACATTTACATTTCATCATCATCATCCATACATGCATTCATAAAAGCATATAAAAATTCATGGAGATTCTACACATCTAAGAGTACACAGATGAAGCAAGTCATGAATGAGTAAACTCTTACACAAGATATCTCGAGCCAAAAAAAAAATAAACATATATGTATATATATATATATATAATAATAAAGTTTGTATACAATGTCATCACACTAACAAGTGTGGTCAAAATGCTCACAATGAGCAAAAAATCCAAAAAAAATGATATATGTGTCTCAAAAATGTCCCAAAGTAATAAAGGTATATGGCCTATCCCTCTCTATGAGATCCAGATGAAGGTGCAGGATGTGGGACTCCTGTTGTGGCTCCTATGATGGGAGTGGGAGCCTCCATATCGGAATGGATGAGATGACCATGAGATGGGGAAGGTGATCTCGTAAGTGGCCTCTAGCTGTGGGAATGGAATCTCTTTGCCTTTGTCTCCTCTCCTAGCTGATATGACAACGAGATTGGTCTATCATCTTGGTCATGTCTCCTCTGCAATGCCATGTGGGAGAAAACATCATGAGTGTGTGTGGGCCACCATCATTGAGCTTCCCTAATTCGGTAAGAATCTCTCATGTGTCTTCCCATGGGGATGCAAAGGTGTCCATAAGAATATTGTGAATAATATCTTACCAACCATCAGTAGTGGTAAAATAAAAAGAGAAAACAATGGTGAGTTAGAAAACTTTTGAAAAAAAAAAAAATATATGTGTAATTCACTAACAATTCTAGTCTAAGTAGTAGAGTCGAGAGAAGAGTATTTTACTTACTCGGATCTCCTGGCATCAGGATGGGTCTATGGGTGTGTGGTGGTGGTGGTGGAGTTGCTCATGGGCACCTCCTCTCTCTAAACCTAACCCTCTATGGCCACCTGTCATCCAAAACTGACTCCTCTCCTCTCCCCATGTGAAAGGACTCCTCTGAATGAAATGTAAAGTCTCTGGCCTCATCCTCGACCTCAGGCTCTCTAGAAGCCCTCCCTAATGGCTCTCACTTTATATCAGTCTCTCATCTCCCCTCCATCTACCCTCCTCCTCTCTCCTCCTCCTCCTCCTGGCCTCCTCCTCCTCCTCCCCCTTATCCCCATTGAGCGGGGTGGCCTCTATCTTTAGGATCATCCCTGGGTCTCACAGTAGGTCTATGAAACCTGTGAGCTACCAATCGGGACCCCAAGTGTAATGATGGTCCACTTAAGCACCCCTTTGGGAAGCTCTAGCCTCTAATCCCCCTATATACTATATGGACTATTGGAAGGGCATCAATGTATGGGAGTCCAAACTATTGTGGTACTTTTCCAAATGGATGGATCTCGACCTTGTTGGTTGATCTACTAGTATGTTAGTAGTACTACAGAAACCATGATAAACCCTCTCATCACCCATAGACCATACCATCCCTGGTAGTAGGGATTGTGTAACAAAATCATCAGTAGTAAGTGTGGTGACCGACTAGTGTCACCCCTCGAGTGGAGCCATGATTGTCCATCTGAGGCTCGATAGCCCCAGTGATCTATAATCCCAACACCCCTCTGATAGGGTATAATGTGCTCATAGACCCAACACATCACTAATGTAGGATGACTGAGGCCTTTCCCTTCATTCTAACAACTCGATATAGATCATGGTATGTAGTGCCCAAGATATCATCTCCTAGGCATAAGTGTGGTCATGTTGCTCTATACTATGAATAATGGGGGCCCAGAAATAGAGTATAGTTTGTCCCACCCTTGTCCCCAACCAAGTGCGAAGCCAAGATGCCAATAATGGCCTTTGCAAGGAAGGATATAGAGTGGAGAAAGTGATAATAACCTCATCCCCTGTTTGGCACCGGTATGCCATGTGCCAACCCATCTCCCATATAACTAGCCCACTGATGGGATATACCATTGAACATGCACTCTCAGAGTCAACTTCCTGCCAGTGATAGGAACTCCAAGAATCTTGTAAATGTCCTCAAGAGTGATGGTCCACTCTCCTCTAGCTCTAGGAAATCGGAAAGTATTTGGTCTAACATCCCAGTAATTCAATAGATCCGATAATAAGTGGTCAGTAGGTGCCACCAATTGAGTTTGGGATATCCTCCATATCCGCCCCTGTGTAGTAAATATCTCTCCTCCTGAGATAGTGAATCCAATATGGGAGGAAGCCAATCACACTCTCTAGCCCTACTCCATCTAATATACTGACCCTACATTCACAAAACATCAAGAAAAGAGAAAGTTAGAACCTTTTAGTGGAAAATAAGCTCATCAAAAACATCATAAAAACATTCAAAATCAAAAATTTTCATTATACTTAGTTAATTTTAAAATCTTCCTTGGAAATTACATAACCACCGCTACTGTTTACAGTAGTGGTTACGTAACCACTCCTCCATGCAAAGTAGTAGTTGCATAACCACCCAATTCCACCTTAATAATTTAAGCCTTTGATGGTTATGCATAATCGACATGGTGGTTGCAGTAACCACCCCTCTCGCAAAGCGGTGGTTACTGCAATCATCGTGGTAGTTGCATCCGCAGAAATTGGGTCATACCCTAGGCCCCACAAAATGCAAAAAAGACAAAACAAGACCATTTTGGATGAAATAAATTACAAATACCTATGTGGACCCCTTATGAACATTTTAACTACAAAATTACTAAAAATCTCCCCTAGGTTGAATTTTTCACATTTTACATTTTAAGGTTAAAATAAACAAATGTAAATAACTCACACCAGTTCTTGACCCCTGCTTCTCCTCCCTTGGTTGGTTGGGCTGCCATCATGTCTGAGTGCTCTTTGATTTGACTATATTTGCATGTGAAAACCATCATAGGTGATCCAAAGCTCAAAAATCTCTAAGTGGGTGAGTGAAAATGATTTCTAGAAATAGTAATTTTGGTTATATATAGCATGTTTTAACTCTATTTTGAGTGTGTGTGTTTATAGGGCTGGAGCATTGGCGTAGGTATGTTTCTATCCCTAGTGGACATGGTAAGTCCTCTTGTCATTTTATTTTAGCATGTTTTTTCAATTCTACATTATATCTGCACTTGATTCTCATTTACTTCTTTGTAGGTAGTGGGAAGCTTGGATGGGCATCATTTCAACACACATGGACATATCAGTATAATTTCTAACCCTCCCATTTGGGAGCACCATACTCGGACTCTACATTTTATACGTCTCTTCATGGCTAAAATGCTTCTCGAGGGGGCAATATGTACGCACCCAATTTTGCACATGTGCTACATTGTTGGAATGGTTCAAAATCCCCAATGATGAGTAAATATCTTTCCAATGGTGTTGAGTCAATTTCTTGTTTACAGTATATATTTGTAGCCTAGAATGCTTCTCTTATCCATTTCCATGCTTTCCCGCTTTCCTTTATCATTTTTACATAGCTTTTCCTTGGCCTTTTGTGCTTTAAGTTATGAATCGTGTCATGGTTACGTAACATAACTACCCCCGTGGTTGCATAATCAATGGTCTTCCTTGAGCGATAGTTACGTAATCATCGCCTGGATGATTTCGTAACCACTGGTTTGTGCAGACCAATGGTTTTGTGAGCATGCACTTTTTCCTTGAGCCTTTTCAACAGTGTATTTTAAACGTGTCACCTTTTTCAAACTCATTTTTAGCACACGTTTCTTGACCAAATTGGTTGTTCTTGAGCTCGTTAGATGCGTACAAACTTCTCCTTCCCTTCCTTCTATTAATTATGAGTTAACTACCCCTTTTTTAGAGATGGCATTTTCTTGGTTGCCAAATGGCTTAGACCATTTCCTTACCATTTTTCCTATAAGAGCCAAGCTTCTACCCAGAGCATTGGTTGGAGATTATTGTTTTGAATTACATTGTTATGTTTCCTATAATCCTTGCCAAGAAATACACAAGCAAGCTCAGTTCTCTTTCCTTGTTATTCTCTTACATGCATGCATTGCTACTAGATTGCTTGCAAGCCATTCCAGCTCCAACACTTCTTCATCATTTCTTCCACACAAGCCAACACAGTTCCTGGACTCATTTGAACACCAAATTGGAAAAGAAGTTGAGGGACAAAAAAGAAAAACCAACACTGGAACTATCATAGTTCTACACTTCTAGGTTGGGGATGCATTTGGATTCTTAAAGTTTTCTTTGTTTGAGTAGATTTTATTCCATAATCTATTAGAGTATATTAATTCAAAGAAGTACAATTATTGTAAGCTTTTTTTCACATATATTTATTTAAATTGGAGGAAAGCAATTGAATTGTTTTAATTTATATCTATTTGTTTCCATTTGTTAATTGGGCACATAGTTTTAATTATCAGGAATTAACACAACTCCTCATGCATCCCTAGTTTTTAGGATTGACCTTTCCCTCTTTCGTTTCCTTTGCGAGTTTGTTTGTTTTTTTTTTTGCTTTAAGTACTTTGCATATCCTACATGACCATTCAAGGCCCTAGACAACAAAGAGATTACGTTTGTGATCCAATGGTGCCACAACCAAACCTAGCACCACAATTGGTAGATGTTGACCAAGGCCTTAGACATCTTGTTTTCAGACCACCTCAGTTCCACCTATTATCATCAGACGGTTGAAATATTTGAACACCAAATCATACGGTGCTTACAAGTTACGGAAAAGTTAACCTGGTCATAACTAGTTCCCACAATTCACCCATTTGTCCTATTCACATGTTTCCTCCCACACCTCCATGACCTTTTTGGATACTATACGAGGCAAACATGGGACATTTCCCCGCATTTTGCAGAAACCGATTCGAGAGGGTGTTTGGTGACACTAACATCGATAGACTAATTTATGTTTCCATTCTCCTTGATTGCTCCATTTTCCCGCCCAATTGAGGCAAGCATTCATTGCTTTAGACGAGCAGATTCCCACAGTGCACATTAAGGAAATTCGATTTCCTTGATTGCTTATTAACCACTTTCATCCATTTTCATACATTCTACCTATCCACCTTATTTCACCCATCACATGGCCATCTATCCATTCCATTGCGGTTGTCTTGGCATGACCTCGGGAGGTTACATGAGCTTAAGATCATGTGTTGATTTTAAGACATACAGATCCTCGATGCCTAATGGAGTCTATATGGCCATGCACCCAAGACAAAGGCCTAGACCACAACGTAGGGGGACATGATAGTAATTCCCAAGACAAGTGTGCACGAATTATAGGATCTAGAACTTGTCACGATAATGAGGAGTAGGAATTACTAAGTGGTTGAGGAGATGGAAAGACCATCATGGAGAGGCCCAAAAACTAAGTACGTGTGTCATTATGTTATTTATATGTGTCAAGAGTAGTTTTTGTGTTATATTTGTATTATAAGTAACATGTGTCTATGTAATTAGTTTTGCAGTAGTAGCAGGTGGAGGACCGACACTCCCCGATAGAGAGTTCCCATTATGAGATCATGTTTCTTATGCTTTGGATGTCCAAGATACTACTGTGATGGCCGATCTAGTGACACCATTAGTAGGATACTCATTGGGTTCCTTCCATTTGGTTGGAGAGGTATACATGACCTTGTGGAGATATAGAGATGTACAAACACTAGCAGCCATAAGTAGCATAGATGTGATGTTGGACGGTTTATTATAGACACATGTGTCCTTGGTACAGATCAAGCTTCCCACTTATTAGATGCCTAAAGGGTGGCTAAAAGGATTACTTTATTAGAGGAATAAATAGTGAGAGCATGGTGAGAGGCCTCTCGAACCTCGGTCTAGCGAAGAATCTCTAGCTCGATAGATAGAGCTACAAAGCATGACCCCATTTCCCAAAGCATCTAGATACCCCCAGGGGGTGAGGGTGCTTAAATTTTATCGTAGATGGGCCAGATCCATGTATTTATTTTTGTATAATTTTATGAATGTATAAAATTCATTTGAGACACACACACACACATATATACATATACATAGGTGTGTGTGTGTGTGTGTGTGTGTGTGTGTGTGTGTGTGTGTGTGTGTGTGTGTGTGTGTGTGTGTGTTTATGGCAAATTTTTTCATTAGAATTTTATAGTGTATATGTTACTTTTATTATCACTTTCTTGTTTTTCACATGAATATATGTGATGATAGTCATGGTACTTAGGAATACTGATAATTTCATTAGATAGGTAAAGTTAGCGAGGGGGAATTAGTAAGAAATCTCAACCCACGCGATGTGAAAAAAACAAGGGGTAGAAAACAACCACAACATACAATAATATGATGTTAGGGTGTTGTCAGGTAAATAAATCCAAACAAGGCCATAAGCCTAAGCGAGGATGCACATAATACTATGCAACGATCCAATGGGAAATACTAGGGCTCACAAAGCCAACATAGGTGGAATTAAGACCACAACACTCTAACGGTAGGAGGGTCCATGACACAAGGGATGATAGATCCAAGAAAGGTATTTTCCCAATCGAGGATAAAGAGGGATACAAGGAAGTGTATGAGAACCCAAGTAGGGGCCAAGATCCCAAGAGAAGGTAAGAACTCAAGCCAAAGAAGGAAAGAATATATAGTCAAAATAATATAGATAGCTATCCTCAAGGGGTGAAAGATAGTAAGGTTTTATTGATGATGTCATCCACTTGATGTAAGATGTGATCTCTAGCTTGAGACATGATTTCATCTATGGCATGTTGTGTACTATCAAATTTTTGGTGAACTTCATATATTTTGTAAAATAGGGTGTCATCGATCCGATCCTCTAGTCAAGTGAGAATGTCACACCGAATATCATTCATATTGGGATGAGGATCAAGGTGAGGTGATGGCCCGTAAGTTGGTTATGGTCTAGTCGGTCGAGGGGAAGGTGGTTGGTTCTGAGAGGAGCTGGATATACACTTCTTGCCATGGGAAGAGGACTCAAGAACCTGAATCATGTTATGCATAACCTAACAGTCAACATCAGTATATGCACAATACCTATGGTGATAATAAAAGAAGGGAACTTAAGTGAAAGGTTATGCATCCTTTCTTTTTTTGTCTTATTTGACATCAGCTTCAAGTTTCTTCATGTGTCGTCGACAAGCTCTACATTCTGAAATATCATGTCTCGAGGCCTCATACCATGTGCAATATGGCCCGATTGTAGGGGAATTGGGTTCCATAAGGGAAAGAGGTATGGAGGAGAGTCTTAAAGGATGTGGAGGGATAATAAGAGTAGGTGGGGAAGGAACCAATGTAATAGGTGAAGATGACACGATGGAGAAATTTTTGGCTCAATCGTTGAGGCACGTAGATGGATTCATCACCCATGAGGTCATTGGAATTGTGGTGAAACTAGTAATATGATCATCCACTTTTGTAAGGGAATATGGGTCAACTAGATGAATGGTAGGGTGCGGAGGGGTAGTATGAGGTAAAGAGGTTGGGGAGTGATCTAAGGCTCGATCATTGTACTACTAGGAGAAGTATCAACCATACTCAAGGATTCATCATGTATGAGGATTATGTTTATGTCATGAACATATTGGGTGCGAAGGATATATTGGTAATATAATAATTCCCTATCATGAATCTAGGTATTTTTAGCCATGTGGGGATCATCTAAAGTGTAATTGTCATCATAGTTTTATGTGGAGGTATCCACCAGACAAGAGTCAAATATAGTCTTAAATCAAACCACATGCTCTAAGGGAGGTTGTGGTGTATGAGAGATGACAACGGGAACTAACGGTGCACTGTGAGAATGAGGCTGCAAGGAAGGAGGTAAAGGGGGTATGATAAGCTTGGGAAGATCAAAATTATTAATTATAAGTGTGATCTCATTGGTCTCGTCATCATCAAACTCTAATATATTGGGAGGTGTACATATAACTGATTTTGGATGACCGACATTGTTGCGGAGAGAATTTATAGGATAGTTGAATTGTTGATACTCCCGAAAGGGGATGGCAGATAACTCATCTACCTGTTGGTATTTTTACATGTCCCCCTTTTTGTATTTTTCATAGTTCCAAGGATTAGGATCCCCTTGAATCTTATAGATAGCTCCTAGGTGAGAAAATTTTACACATTAAAAAGTAGAGGAAGTGAATGCACACATGTGATGAGTTCAAGGCCACCTAGGAGGATATTATAAGATAGGGGAAAGTAAAAATCACGACTTTATTGCGGAAATTAATAGGAGGCATTGTGATGGGTAACTAGATACACTTCATGTGAGGAATTGTCGGGAATTCATACCATTGGCAAGTACTACATTTACATTTTAAGTTGTTTATGCAAGATGGCAAGAGCCTTAATGAAGTATAATGAGGCAACACACGTGTCAGATCCTTCTTCGATGAGAACATGTTTGACCATAGTGTGGCCAATATGGATTGAGATGAAAAGAGGTGGATAATTTACATAGAGAAAGAGTTCATTAGCGATCATGAGGGCTATAGGGAAAAAAATTCAAGATCAAGCATTCGTGAAAAGGTTAGTATGAAGCAGAGAGATCCTCACACGGATGATGAATGCTTTCCTCTAAGCCATGTAATGTGGGAATCTTCCCAAAATTGGGAGGAAATGGGATGTTCATGTTAAATAAGGATGTCATGAGATGCTCGCAGTGGTGAGGCAACGTACATATGAGTTTTAGAAAATAGATTTGGCTAGGAAGTTGGGCAAGTGTTTCAAAAGGATCCCATCCATCATGATTGAGTTATATATTGGGTTGAGAGTGATGGGAGTCCTTAGAAATAAATCCGAGAAGAAGTAAGTGTAATCAAGGAGACTTTACAAACTATCTTTTACTTATCTTTTACGCTATTGGCCCTGCAAGTTTCATTTTGATAGAGGTTGATTTTTTTGTAGAAGTAGTGTTAGACACCATTGGCCCTACAAGATATTTTCCACATGCATCGATGGCGTCTAGAAAATAGATATTTTTTTCTTGGGAGGCTTGATTTTGAGGTACATAAGGGTATACAACCATGTGAGTTTGAGGATGGAATGATGTGGGATATCCGGGTTCTATATAGGCTATGATATTCCTAACATCATTCATGGTAAGCGTGATTTTGGGAGGATAGTATATCTACACTACATTAGTCATGGTATGTTCTTGATTTTGGAACTCTCACTGTATCATGGTTAGGCATAGGATTATAGTAGACTTGTAACTTTTCACTAGCTTGGTTAATTGCATCATGAGGATATTTTTGTTGCATTACATCATGAGATTTGACCGTTTAGGTCAAATGTTCTTGATGATGGTGGCGTGGCAAAATTGGGAGCCTAGGAATAATTTGATGGTAGTTGTACTTAGTACACAATAGTTGTCATCGGAGTGACTCCAAGTAGCATGCCACCAAAATAAATTACTTTCATCATGTCATTGAGGAATAGGTCGAGAAGGATCTAATATCATGCTAAATGACTTAGGTAAGTGACGTTTCAACTCTTCCTTGCTCAATGGTTGATGATAGGTTGATTTTTTTGTTATCTTATTGATCAATGTTGAAGATGGTCCTATTTGAAGAAGCAACAAATGGAAGAGTGTCGAAGACTCAATCATCTATTATGTTCTTTTTCTTAGGACATTAGAGGATTTGGACTTGATAATTTGGTTATGTCTTAGGAGGAACTCTCAAAATCTCTCATGAGGAAATCCTACCTTTTATTTAGTTCAAAGGCTTCTTCTAGAAAGGTGTGAGAAAAATACCTCACCTTGTATTGAAGGTGAGGTTCAAGAGCTCGTAGGAAAATTTGCAAAAAAATATCACTAGGCATGTTATGTTCAACTCACGTAGATAGGGTCTTCCAACATTTTATGAAGGATTATGTTGATTCATTTTCAGATTGTTGACAGTTGATGAAGGAATTAATGTTATTCTCAAGTAAGTCATGATACTGAAATTCATTCACTAAGGTTATCACCAAGGACTCTAGCTCAACTATGGAGTTAGGAGGTAAGGTATGATACCAATCCAAATCATCTCCAGTGAGGTTTTTAGCTAATAGCTTGGTGAAAACATATGAATTATCTATAATCCACTCCTTATAAAGGTTTCCAAAGGCCTTAATGTGAAGGGAGGGATCAGTGGACCCGTCATAAGAGATGGAAGGAGCAATACCCCAATATCCATGTTAGCAATGTAAGGTGTTAGAGGATCTTATTGGACTACTCTTAGGACTTTGTTGTGGATAGGGGGTTGGGTAATGGGCACCCCATTAGGCCCATTTGGTAAAGGAGGGGTGTGGTTCCCAAGATCCCATTGTAGGGTAATTGACTAGTTGAGTCATGTTGGCTTACATTTGAAGGAATTGAGTTGTAGTAGTAGATTATTGTTGGTTCATCCTATCAATGAGTTGGAGGATAAGGTTGGTAGGGTCAAAATTAGGGGTATATTTAGATGTAGCTACTTCAATACCTTTCCCTTTTCCGACATATCATCAAGTTGTTTGGAGATGAATTTAAAGATATATTTACTAATCATTTTTTCCGATTCATCCTTGTATTGAGAATGTAGACACCTAAATTCTGCTTTTGCAATCTTATTGTTAAAAGCACACTAATCACTCTCATTCTTACCATTTCCATTATAATTAGTGATTTTCATTAATTAACTAACGTTTCTTACCATTTTGGTTAATTAACAATGATTTTTTGATTACCTAGCCTCTTTCACATTCAGGATGCCAATTTATGACACATTGTAAGTCAAAATCCTCTTCCGAACAAACAATTAGCGATTATTAGCTAATTAAGCCTATTTTACCCTTGTTTGGTCAATAAACCCTATTATTGGCTTAAACCCTCTTCCAACCATTCAAAATCACCCCATTTCCCTCCAAGACATCTCAGAAGGCTTCAAAAGCTTATCCTAGCCTCTTAATTGACCCTAAGTGGTTGATTAAGGCTCCTCACATCCTAATCACTTGTTAATTCACTAATCATGATTAGAAAACCTTAATCTACTTTGTGCTTTTAGTCCCACATGCACCAAGATGCAAGTTTTCCCCAAATAGAAAACTATAAAAAGGACTAACCACATACCTTTAAACTTTACACCATGCTTTGAATTACATATCATATAAGAAATATGATTATGATCCTTACTTCCTCCTTGGATTAGCTTTCTCAATCTTTGCCTCCAATATTCATGTTGGTTAGTAGAGGGATATCTAATATGGCCTTGTAGCCATTGTTAGAGATATCCTCTAACCATTTTGAAGCAGTAATAAACCATAATTTGATTTCTCTTAGATCGGTTTAGGTCTATGTTAGTTAGCAATTCATACTAAGTAGGCATGCTTTAGCTAAGATTGATTGATATCATGTTAGTATTTTAAGTGTTCCAATAAGCTTTAATCATTGATGTTACTATTGTTAATTCCTATCTTTGTTAATAGACTATGTGGTGTTAGTCTACTTATTTAGCTTTGTTGGAGTTTTTAGTAGTTATCATTTGGCACACCTAGTGGGATATTTCCCATTGCATTCATTTCATTTGAAGTTTTCTAGATTAGTTTCAAGCTTTTTTAGAGTAAATTTCAAGTTTTGTAGATCAATTTCAAATTTTGATAGTTTTTTAAACTATATTAGTAGTAGATGTTTTATTTTCATGTTCTTTTGCAGGATCTAAGGAGGTAAAGTGTTGTCAAAATTACATCAGAAAGCCAAAGATTTGAGCTTTATCATATTTTTCTTATCAAAACTCATGTTTTGACCACCACTGAAGGTGCACACTCACATCTTCGAGGGGCCATGCTCACGTCCAAAGGGGAGCACTCACGTCTTTAAGGTTGTGCTCATGCTCTTAGGGTTGTGCTCACGCTTCTTTGCCCACACCGTGTTCCATTGAATTTTTGTCCTCTGTGTGTTGGTCATGTTGGTGCTTCGAGGTGGGCATTGGGATCTCACGAGTCACGATCACATTAGTCGATTGTACATTTTTGACAGAGGTACGCAAGTTCTTATAAGGTCGGGTATTATATGAGGAGTGTTGCAGCTACAAAGGCCGCACTAATGTGTTAAGGGGCGCGTTGGCATTCTAAGGTAAATTTGGCTCAAACTTCAAAGTTTTAATTGTTGTTTCTTTATGCTCCTATCATTTTTCTAGGGTTTTTAGCTTCTTTTATTGTAGGTTTTCTAATTTAGAGCAGGTTTTCTAACACATTTACTTAGGGTTTGATGAATTAATTTTGTTTTCATGCTTTGTATGAGTTTGGGATAGGGTTGTGTATGCTCTTCTCTTACACCTTGTGTGATCTTGAGAATCAAAATCAGCTCTAAACCTTCTTTTGCTAACATTAGAGTAAGTGGGAAACTTCATTATTCATTTTTATGCTTAAGGGAATGAACTTTTCATATGGCATTTATATGATCCTTTGATTTAAAAGATTTCATTTGATAAACAACTAAAGCTAAAGCTTGTGTATGCTCTTCTCTTGCACCTTGTGTGATCTTGAGAATCAAAAACAACTTTAGTTTTTCACTAAAAATCACTTGGATTAATTGGGAATGAACCTTGATTTACAAAGTATTATGGTGGTTATTTGATTTACAATATTTTTCATTTTTATCTAGTTGGGTTACTTGTTGTGTATGCTCTTCTCTCACGTCTTTGGACGATCTTGAGAACTAAAAACAACATTTAATCCTCTTTTTATGATATTGTAGATCTTTTTGGATAAATACTAACTATTTATGTGTAGGACCTAACACTTTCTAAAGAAAGGAGAACTCTCTTCAAACCAAACTCTAACATACATGTGTGTTATAGGTTTCCAAAGGTGGTCCAAACCAAATTGCTTAATCCAAAAGATAATAAAATACACCACACATCATTCATCACACTATATTACAAGTTTCGGTTAAGAGCTATGGCTTGTATGCTTTAAACTAAGAGAAACTCCCTTTGGCATAAGCCTTAAGATAACAATAGGGATGCTCCTATGAACCCCAAAGTAGTTCACGCAAGAGGGAACCTTGTGAACGAAATAGGAAAGTGCTCCACTACCCAATTGATTAGTACGCCCTTGTGAGATTAGATTCAAAGTTATGTCCATTGTGACCCCAGTGAAAATACAACTGAACACATTTACTACTCATTGTGTTAAAGGGGGTAAAGTAAATTTGGGATATTATAGTCATTTTTATACCCTTAGATTAACAATAAAATCCCATGTGTGCTGACCTATCACCCAGCGGGTGCTAGGCGTTCACCCAAGGCACGCACAAGCATTGATCCTCTCATTTATATGAGTCTTGTGATAATAAATCATCTATGAAAGACACTAAGTGCAGAGGAATGAAAAATAACCATGCATCATCCTTTGAGAACCTAGGATGAGTATCATCTCATTGCATCCATAAAAGAGAAATAACAGACAACATATAGAAATGATTCATAACACAAAGGAAATGCATTAGACTTAAGCTCATGAACACATATATGCTTTAGAACAAAACCTTCCATTGATATTAATGAGTTCAAGTAACCACATTACATTCCTTGAGGCCATAACAGACCCATATAACAATGCGAGCAAGGCCTTCAATCAGAAACTACACCCTTCATATTACAAGGATAATCACAGACCCATCCCTCTATATATATATGCTACCTCTCCTATGTTTTCCTAATCCCAACCCATAGAATCTTCTATGGTATTTCGTAGAGCTTCACCTCTTTTCCAATGCACTCCCCTACTCTCTCGGGATGATCCCTTCTAGTTTCTAGTATCCTCCCCCTTTTTCTTCTACCTCGCGCACCTCTATATATAGCTTTTCTACCTTCACCGCCATGCCTTCTAAGGTAAAATATTGGCTACCAAGTGTCCAAGTGGTCCTCTAATGGAGCATGCCTCATTTGATCCAAGCTCTCCACTCTGTGCAATGATGTTCTTCTAGATCCTTCCATCACATGCATGGAATATATTCCCTTTTTGATCCTACAAAGTGTCGGGATGGCACCTTATCCACTCTACATGCTAGACGGGTCACACTTTTCTCATGTGCTTCCTAGAACGTTGAATATGGCTAAGTCCCAAAACATGTCTTTCCTTGTGCGTGTGTCGTGTGTTTTGTAAAACCCTTCTAGAACCCTTCCCTGCACACCTTCACCTCGCACACCCTTCTTCAAATAGGTCCCACGTGCCCACGTGCCTTCTTGTAATTAGAAAATATTCTTAGGCCCAACATCACCCCACACTACACATGTTCTCCATCCTCGGAAACACTCTTCAATAAAGTAAAGAATGGTGGGATCTTAAAATGGTTGGAAAGAAAGAATAAAGGAATGAATAATTGGGAGAAAGAATGAAAGAATGGGGAACTTGTTTATTGTTGGAGGAGGAGAGGGAAATCCTTCCCTAATTCTGCCTCTAACTTCTCCCAAGCATTGACCTCGTTCGAGCTTACTGACAGAGGTCACCCACCAGGGTGCTCACCTCCTCAAAACTCAGCTCCTCCCCTTTGGTGCTCATGGTCTCAACAATACTTTCCAACTTCTTTCCCAATTCCTCAAGCGCATCCATCCTGCGGGTGATCTAGGGGTATAATTCCTTTATTTGATTTTGATCGAGCCTCATAGGGTCTCAATTGCTTCTGACTTCTTCTCCACCTCGGCTAGGATCTTATCTCTTTCCACTTTATTCCCTTATTTTTCTCTTGGAACTCCTTGATTTTCATTTCATGGGTGGCAACCAAGATGCTTTCCACTCTATCCCTATTAACGTGCAGTTATCATAAGTAGCTTCAACAACTTACACGGCGGCCTTTACCTCTACAATAAGTTTAGTGTATTGAGCCACAATCTCAACAACCTTCATCTTTTCCTCCTCTTGGCGTGCTTGTGCCTCTTCTGTAGACTCTAAAGTGAGTGGTCACCTCTCCATCATGAGAATGTGAGTCAAATCCTCCAGATTGTAAGGCTGATTCATACTTCTGCTCGGGTGGCGCTAAGTCGGGATGCTTTAGGAAAATGGCATCTCGTAATCATCTCCACCTTCTTGGAGACTTCACGCACCTTTTATTTTTCTTCTTTCATCTCACACCTCAACTAAGCATTGATCATCTCCTCTTACTTTAGGTCCTTTCTCTTTTCCATGAGCTCCTTATTTTTCTTCTCCAATTCCTCCTCCAGGAATCTCACTCTATCATTTCTCTCGAACAGTCTGGCCTCAACTTCAACTGAAACCTTGTTGAGTGCATTATAGACCTATTCATCCAATATTTTTTAGCACTCACCAAAGGATTTACTCCTTTTTTTCTGGCACCTTCATTAGCACTCTTTGGCTTACTTCAAACTTAGGTTCATCTATGTGAGACTCGAATGCCTAAGATAGCATCTTCTGGTTTGGGGATATGTGCCTTCTTCATCAAACGATGACATATCCAGGAGTTGTTATGTTGGTACGATTGCTCGAAAGTGTGCGTGTAGCACCTTGCTTGGATCATTTATGTATCCCATTCCTTTCCTTTTGCCACCACTATGCCTTTCCCACATGTTCGTGTAGCTTTTGGGAAGCTTACTACCAAATTGGGATTCCCACCCATGCTTCCATACTCCTTCCCAATGCTTTCTTCTTCCATATCCTTCAAAATTTCATCTGTGCTCCACTCCAACTCTGTTCCACTAACTCCTTCATGATTCCCACCACTTCTCTCTCTATGGATTTCTCCACTTGCTCCTTGGTGAGGCTTGGGGTTCCTTGGTTTTTATGCTCACCTCTTCACTCACCCCTTGCCTTGATCCTCAGCTTCTTCCTCGTCATTCTTCTCCTCATCTTCCTTATTATACTTCTCTTCATCTCCCTCATCCTTAGAATCATGTATATCATACATTGGATGGTCTTCACCTCCTTAGGCTTGTCATCATCCTTGTTGCCAATGTAGGCATCTAAAAATTTTGTCTCCTCTGAGTTTTCCTCTTCTGTCACCTTCTGCTTCTTCCTTACTAGGGATTCCAATACAAGAGATTCTTCCTTTTATTTTTCTTCACTAGGTGACATCTTCCTTGGTGACTCCTCATGTGTGAGGGGATCTTCCTACTCTGGCGCTTCTTCTTCTTGGGTCTTTTCCTTGATAAGGGAATTATTCCTGTGTGTGTAAGTGCTAGGCTTAGTACTTGCTTCGGCGCACCCACAGTGTGTTGTCTGCACACTTGGTGCCTTCTTCTCTTACCCCTCTTCTCTTTCTCTCTTCTTTGGTGTGGCCTTCTTTCTCCCTATGGGGTCTTCTAGAATGGATACATCACTCTCCTAGATAAGCACCTTTCTTAAATTTACGCCTTATGCACAGATACACCCTTGTTGCAGAGTCCTTAGGTGATCGACAAAGCATCATAGTATTTATCATTTTCACTTCATGAGAGACATACTTCTCCACATATGCAAACTTTTTAGGGTACATGAGATTTCGGTGCAGCTCACGGTGGTCTTGGTCCACCTCACTAAGGTCGAACCTTAGTATTTTGGATTCTTTGAACCGGTTGACTCCAGCTTGGAAGTATTGCACGGTGAAGGAGAAGGGTAGCTTGCACCATGGACCCTTAGTCCCATCTATTAATGTAAATTTGCCAATGTAGAAATGATACTATAAAAAAAATTCTTCATCCATGAGCATGGGAAACTACTATGGGATCCTCCACTCTACCCCAAATGCATCACGCATTTGTTTGTACCACTTCTCTAGGCATGCCTTGTGAGCGGTCGTCATGGTTTCACAAGTGTACTTTTCAAACCTTTTTGCAAGTGAGGGATCCTCTTCTGGATACTCCCAAATAAATTTTTCTAGCCCATCGGGCACTCCAATCTCCGAGAAGATGATGGTGAGGAGGACGTTGCCAAATAATATCTTCTCTCCTTCATGTGCATTGCTTATGATCTCATCCATAATGAAAGCGGACAAGTTATAGATGGTTCCCTCTGATATCTTCCAGCATACATTTAGCCATGCCTTGTTCACTTGCATCCATCATTCTTGATCATTAAGCTTGGTCACCAAGCATGCAACCATCCTCATAACAGGTCTAGAATCTCTGCAATGTCAAAGTATCATGAACCCTTTTTGTAGTCATAAGTTGTTATTGTCTCCTTGATAGCCTCCTTGTCGCTCAGATCATCATCTATGGATTCCCCTTCACAATTTAGGCCAGTGAACTTGGATATCAACTACGGTGTTATGCGCATCTTGTGCCCTACAAAATAGAAGTGATCCTCATGTACAGTGCAACATCAACCACTGATATAGTCACTCGGGCTTACCAAAGTAAGGAAACTCATACAATTGCAATAACCCCTACTTTCCAATTTGACTTTCACCTCGTCATTGTATATAGGCATCCCATCTAGTGTCCTTTTGTTAGTTGGACGGACCAACTCTAACATCATTTCCTTCTCATTTGTGCTCATGTGATGGTTATAATCACTCATGGCCATTTGTCTTAAGTGTGACACCCACTCCTTTCCTAGCAATACTCCATCTAGGTATTGCATTTTTGCATACCATTCCTCATTGGAGCTTGCGATGGTAGTGGTTTGTTTTCCTTTTCCCTTGCCCTTCTGTTTCTTTGGTGAAATGGTCACCTTCTTAGGTGTCATGCTTTTTTTGGGATAAACTAATAACTCCTTACTCTGATTTATTATTTTTCTTAACTCCAAACTCAACTCCAAAGCTCAACTCCTAGAATAAATCCTTCTATCTCCATGCCCTAGTTGTCAAACCCTAACTAGGAAAACCTTCCACAAGATGGTGCACTTCAAACAACCTTTTCTCACACCCATGTACTCCTTCCTCCTGGTTTTCAGATCCACTCTAGTCACACACTTAGATTTCTAGGATTCTTCTTCCTTCACACAAATCTCTCTAGATGCCCTAGTTCGCAAGAGTGCTTCAACTTCATAATAGCAAGGTAGAATAATGACTTTCTTGACCTCATATTTTTAGTTTTTCCTTCCCTCCAGTAATAAATTTTATACCACCTACTAACTTACTTAACATTAAATGTGAATTTTTCCACTAGGTGACTTTCATCGCCCTTACCCTTGCACTCCATCCTGTGCAAAAAACCCTCTGCAACCTTCTAGCGTGCAAAAATCCAATCTGACCAAAGACTCTTACATGCACGTCTATAGCACCAAAGGAACTTCTTTTGTCCTTTACTTGATTTTACCCTCACCTACCTCATGTTGTTCATGTGCTCTTCATCCTTTGTATGTGGTCTTTTTTATAGCCTTCTTGACACCATAATTCATTATCCATTGTTTCCTCACGTGCTTTCTCAACCTTACGCGCTTCCTTCTATTGGGCCACTCAACTTATATTATAGGCCTATAGTTTTCTTTACATTGCTCCACCCCACACTAAAAAAGCAGACGAGCGGTCCTCTACACATACACAACCTTGGAAAATAATGTGGTTATCAGTGCACAAGGCACAAAATGAAAAAAATAAAGGAACAAGCAACGACAAAGGGAAACACAAGAAAAGAAAAGTATAAAGGGAAATTCTAAGCTAACTGGAAATACTACCTTATTTACGAACACCAAGAAGACTTATTTATAGTAGGGCTTCAGCCTACTCCCATAGAAGTGACTGGTAATCTCGTCCCATCTAGCGCTTGTAGTTGGAAAACACCTTAATCAAAAATGTATGAGATGATGTAGGGTCCCAACCAATGGATTTTCAACTTCCCAGGATGGCACAGATACTTGGAATCATATAACAACACCATTTGCCCAACCTCAAACTTCTTGTTCTTGATATGACGATCATACCATGCCATTTTCCTTACTTTTTTTATCTTCTAACTCCATATAGCAAGTGATCACCTTTCATCTAGCTATATCAACTTCTAAATTCTCTCTTCTAGCTCTTGCCCATCATTTAACTCTCATGTGTGCGCTATACGCAATGATGGTAACATGAATTCAACTAGAAAAATAGCCTTCGTACCAAACACCAATCAAAATGGTGTGGCCTTGTTTAACCTCTTGTAGGTTGTCATGTATGCCTATAGAGCATTTGATATTTTTCATCCCAATCTTGTCTTCTAACATCATAGATCTTAGTCAATGTGTGACTTATTATTTTATTAAATGCCTCAGTAGTTCCATTCACTGTGGGTGATAAGGGGTAGTCTTGTGATGGGCCACCATAAATTTTGCTAACAGTAATCCTAACCATTTCATTGAGAAAATGTGTACCTCTATCACTTGTTAAGCTTAAAGGACAACCATACATGTTGATTATGTTCTCCCATAAAAATCTAGCAATTATCGCTATAGTGCAATCCTTCCTAGGCACTTCTCTCGCCCATCATTTCAAGTAATCATTGCAAGTAATGATATACCATGAACCAGTCCTTCACGCGGCTGGAAAAATTGGCCCTACAAAGTCAATTTCCCATTTTTCAAATGGTTCAAGAACTGACTATTGGTCACAAGGTCATTTCATCCCTCTTCATAGGTTTTCAAAGTCTTGGAAATGGTCACAGGCCTTACAAAACTCAATACAATCTTGGTAGATGGGTTCCCACCAAAACCCAGCAAGTAAAATCTTCCACGTGGTAGCATTTCTGCATAGTGTCCTCCTATAATCCCACCATGTGCTTCCTCCATAATTGCCACGTGCTCATGTTCCAATACGCATCGATGCAGAACCTCATCACAACCTAACTTATATAGGTCTCTACTAATCAACATGTAGGGTACGACATGTATTTCTAACTTCTTCCTCTCCAGAGCCTTCATCCCTTCCAGTGCCACACCTATTTTTAATAACACTATGATATCTTCCAAGTTTGAGGGTGCGTGCCGCATGACCTAAATAGTTGTGCATCCGGCATGGTATCCTCAATGCTTTACATTTCCTCCCCTTAGTGAATCCTTGATAAGTGGTCGGTCTGAATTGCTCTTCCCTGAGTTTTACAACCACCGTAAACTCAAAATTTTGGAATAATATGACCGAATAACATATGTACCCTTAAAAAATAAGCTTGTTGACTAAGTACTTCAATGACATGTGGTCCATGTAGAATATAAAAGGTGTTGCCAACAAGTACTACCTAAACTTATGTAGCACGTAGATCATAGAAAATTCTTTGCACTAATTAGTTGTGTGATTACGCTTTCTGGTGTCAACTTCCTACTAGAAAAACACAAGGGATGATCAAAAATCCCCTCACCAGGTTGTGTTAGTATTGCTCCCATAGCTCTCCCCGAGGCATCAACATGCACATGGAAAGGCTTATCCCAAGAAGGAAAATGTAGTATGGGCACCGTTACAAGCCTATCCTTCACAGTGTCAAATGTATTTTGTTGTGTCTCTCCCCAATGAAAGGTACTCTTATGTTTTAGCAATTCTTCCAAGTGCGCGGTGATCTTGGCATACCCCTTGATGAATTTCTTGTAGTACCCCATATGCCCAAGGAATCTACGCCTTTGTACTTTGAATAGTAGGCTCTCTTAATCCCATAATAACTATAACTTTGATGGGATCTACTAGTAAGCCTTCTTTTCATATAATTTCCTAACATGTTCCTAAATGAAGTAGCAAAGATGCATTTCTTAATGTTGAGGGATATCCTCAATTAATGACATCTCTTAAACATCAGCCTCAAATTTTCACAATGGTCTTTTACTAATCCATACACAGTCCAGTCATCCAAGTACACTTGAAGAAATTTATGGATGAAGTCCTGAAATTCTTGTACCATGATGCACGAACATAGTAGGTGCATTCATCAATCCAAAAGGCATAACCGTGTAGGAAAAAATTCTCCATTCAGTGGAGAAATTTGTCTTTCTCTATTATTCCTTTGTAATCCTGACTTGGTGATACCCTGAGAACCCATCTATGAAAGAGTAGGTTTCCCGCTCAACTACTCCTTCCAAAATCTCTTGATAAAGGGGATTGGAAAAGGATCAATGACACATACTGCATTCAGGTCCCTATAGTCGACATAGATCCCTATCCTCCCATCCTTCTTTATATTGATTACCATTGGGCTTATCCATTATGATTCTTCCACTACCTCAATGATACCAAATGCTATCATCTTGTCAATTTCTTCCTTGACCCGTACGCGTAGATTTGGATTCATCGATAAGGCCTCTTCCGATTGAGTTCGCACCTTCCTTCAACTTGATCTTCATCTCCCCTAAGGAATGGTGGATGCCTTTGAGTTCATGATACCCACGAGGGAACAAATCTTGGAACTCACACAATAGATCAATGATCTTTGAAACTTCTTTTTCGACCAATATTCCCCAATGATAGCTTCTTTAGGTTTTGTCTTTGTCCCAATGTTAACCTTTTTTTTTTTTAAGGGCTCATGGTAGGCACATGCTTTCTCATCAGCGCTATCTATGACTTCGTGCATACCTTCAAAATGGTTAACATCCAAATTTTCCATCTCTTCACCATCTACTACATAGACCATTTTTCTTTTTTCTTTTTCCATGCACGCGCACTCAAGTTGTACTTCCTCTGATTCTTTTTCATTGAGGCATGTTTCCAAATAAGGCTCACCTAATAATTCTAGTAGCCTATCTTCTGCCATAGCACTATCTCCCATTGTAAGGCACTTGATTACTTACAATGCCTTATCCACTGATGGCTTGGTACTCCTATACTCGAAAGCTTGAATGAGATCAGCTACCAACTCTTGCCAATTACCTATTTGACAATGCATCTCTAAATGAATATACCATGCACGTGCACAACCTTGTAAGGTGGAATACAACTTATGCACCCATAATGAAGGTGGTAACACTTCTGTGCTTCCCATCCAGGCCTTCTCACACACTTGGATATGAAATGAGGTGGTCTCTTTACCATGGTAATCTTGTATGACAATGGGCGCGTTGCTCTTGGAGAACCTTATAGAAAATGTGATTCTTACCTCATGCCATTCTAGGAGGCTCTCCTAATGTGTAGCCCACCAGTGCACTACAATTCCAAGTAGGTTATAACTAAGCATTCCCCTTCTCTCGTCCTCATTCTTCCACTGAGCCTCCATTTCTTGCAAGAAAATTTTAGGGTATGCTCCTCCGAGTAACTTGGAAACTTCTTCCTCCTAGGCGCTTGACCGAATGCACCTTTGTTACCCTTGTTATAAATCCTCTTAACTATCACCCAATCAACTCATAAGTCCCATGCGCCCAATTATCGCATGCCATGCTAGTGGTATCACTCAAGGACTAGGCATCTTGAAACGGGTTAAATCCCTTTGTGAGATGAATTATCTTTGGATCTCTGATGGAGCACACATATATTCTATCAAGGAATTCCTCTCCTAAGGGCTCAGTATAATGTGTTTCCTTCCCATCTATTAAAGGGATAATCACCCTTTCTTCCTTGTTCTCAAAGCTGATATACCCCTTGTTAAACCATAGGTCGGCATTGTTCTTATAGCACCATGGGCGCCCAAGTAATGCTGGAAAGTTGTCTACCTCGGTGAATTCCAAGACTTCAAAGTATCCAATGAACTTGGCCCCTTGAATAGTGATAACCGCATCCTTCAAGACTCCAATGGGCATTTCATTTGTCTTGTTTTCCATATACAACACATTCGAAGAAGGTTGTAGTGTGGGTCTTGTTATCCATAGTTTCCCCCTCGAAAAAATATTGGATCAGCCATGACCCCACACAGAAAGAACTAGAGAAATCACATTCAAATCTTATAAACAGGTTGTAGGGAGACTCTACAATGGAAGTGGCAGGGCCTACAAAAGATCAAACGACCCTATGCATGAGAAATTCAAAAAATGGCTCTGTTGAGAAAATTTGTGCCTTAAATCCATTAAACATATTACAGGTAGGCTTAGAAATGGAATAGTAGGGTCGGGGAAGGAGGAGAGGTGTTAGAAATGGGACATGATTCAAAGTCTTCGGGTTTCAAAATTTTTTCAAAATAGGCCCAAAAAATGACTAAGTATAGAGATCCAACGGAAGCCTCCACATGTTTGAATGGTGCACCTCCAAAGATTAAAATCAAAGGGTAGACCCAAACAAGTGCTAGGCTTCCACACGTCTAGAGCCCCAAAAAGTTACATGACCATTGAAAAAGTCTTCGACTAGGTGGAAGGTGCCAAGTGTCACTCAAAGCAAAATTCCAAAATGGGAGCCTAAGGCGGAGGCTCAAACTTGTGCCAGCCCTCCATGTAGCCAATGGTCAATAGAGGTCAAAAGGAGAACGAACCCAAAATGGCTAAGTAATGAATGCAAGCGGAAGGCGCCAAGTGTCCAAACAGTGCACATTCAAAAGTGAGACCCTAGGTGGAGAATCAAATGAGTGTGGGCTCACCGCGTGTCCCAGGATTTTAAAAAAGGGGGACAAAGTCATAGTTTGAATAGTCAAAGTAGAGGCGGGCCAGTAGCGGAAGGGTGCCAAGTGTCAACACGGCGCCATTTCAAAGGCACAGTCAAAAGAAAATATCAAACAAGTGCCAGCTTGCCACGTGTCCCAGAGCTCAAAAAGGTGAGGGCAACCATTGAAAATTCCAAAGGCCCATGGAGGTATCCATGTGTTGTATCTGCACTACTCTAAAGGTAAAGTCTAGGGGCAGTTTCTAAACATGCGCAAATCCTCCATGTGTCTTGGGTCGGATACAGTGCCTCCACCTGCGGAAAAGACTTGGGAAGAATAAAAATGAAATAGGGAAACCTAAAGACACCACCACATGTCACATGGGTGATATTCTAAGAGTGAAGGAAGGAGTCAAATCTCAAATGAGTGTAGAGCTACCATGTGGACCCGGTACAGACAAACTCATTTAAATATTACGTGCTTGTGACCATATTAATTAAATATCTAATTAAAATGCCTATCCTAAGTTTGTTCCACCCCATTATATTTCACCCATGGATAATTAAACATTAACCATGTAATTCTATCTTTTACATTTATTCCAACTACTTATTCACCCCATATCACTTCCCAACCTCCCGTGTCACTATTATCCATCCATCCCACCTATTTCTCCTCTCCTGGAACCATGTAGTGGGATTTTTCCCGTATTTGAGTGGGAGGATAATATTCTTATCCTCACAACTCATCCCTTTTGCCACTTTGGGAGTCTGTTCCCTGATCGGCGCCGACCGGTCCTCGATCGACGCCGATTTTTTGGAATGGCACCGATTTTACCTCGGTCGGTACCAACTATAAATACATGACCTGAACTCAGTTCTGGTTAGATGGTAGAGACTTGAGAAATAGTGAAAAACTTGAGTGAAGCCTTAAATTATCAATCGAGAGAGAGAGAGAATTCTATCCAGATCAATCCCGAGAGAGGTGCACCATTATTCTACCCACATAATATCGATATCGCTTAGGTTCTTCAACCTCTGGGTGACTCCATTTCTCCATCCAGCCAAGGTGGAACTCTGTCCACATCTCTGCAGCTCCTGTGGGTCTCCACAATCCGATCATCATCAATCATCAATCAAGCTTTTGTGATTTCTTCTCGATCGACGATGACCCAGGTATGGTCGACATCGATTAACATCAATCGATGCTGATTTTCCAAATCGGTGCCATTCCAAACCATCGACGCCGATCACTATCTGATCGATGCCGACCAGTCTGCAAAAAAGGTAGTAATCTAGGTGACACAATTTCATCTTTGTTTTTATAGTTTCCTACTTTCTTTTAGTTTTTGCTTATTTTTACATTCTATCTGCAACTTAAAATCAGAAAATCTAAACATTTTCTTACATATTTTATCATGTATGCCTTTATTCTTAATTGAAAATGTGAACTGACATCCACCGAGGAAGCTAATCGCTTCGGACCCACTTTCCGGGTAGTTCACCCTTATATCTTCTAACGTCATCTTTTTCTATCAAGTATTCATGCATCACAGGTTTCTTGGATCTACTCTCGGATTGCTCATGTGCACCCATCTTAATTCCATCAGGATTTCTTTCCATCTACGTCTTGAATCTTGTCCAATTAATCAGGTATCGACTTTATTTGAGTTTTTAGGGTTTTTGTGTTTAGTTTGGTGCATTAACTTGGATAGGTAACAAGCATGGAAATTCTTGATCTACATTCTGGCATGCCCTGGTGGGACCCTACCAAAGTCCCTTATTGGTAAGTTCATCTCTTTTCCAGTTTTGAGCTTTGTTCTTTTTCTTCACTGATTTTCATCAGTTGTTCTTAAGCATTTCCTTTCATCATTTTGGTCTTGCTTCTTTCATTTCTAAATTTGCAAAGTTAGGTTCCTTCTTTTTTTGCAAATCTCAATTCCAATTTCTATTTCTAAGATTAGTAAATCCTTCATTTGATTTCAAAGTTGCATTTTTGATTCATCTCTTTGTGCAAAATTGTCATTTCCTTGAAAGTTTTCTAGTTTCTTAAAATAGAAATTTCCTTTCCACTAGTATCTAGTTATCTGGATATATCTTGTTGGATTTGTTTGTGTGTTCTGCTTAACCCTGTTTTGTGGAGTGGTTTGCTTGTTTGTGGGATTGTTGAGGGGAAGAGCTCAACAACACTTTTTGAAGTCCACACACCTTGGAGAGCTAAATCTATAGGTATTTCTCTTTTGTGGTGTTTTCTCCTTTTTAAGAACTTAAAAAGAACTTGTTTGTTTGTTTTTATCACACTCAAACACTTTGGTTTTGGTCCTTAAAATGAATTAATCACATTGGGAAAGAACTTGTTTGACTTGTCTTCATTGAAATCAAACACTTTGGTTTTAGTGCTTAAAAAGAACATTTTCTTTTTCATTTTTGTTGTATGTTCTTCACCTAGTTCTCTAAATAGGTTGGAAAATTAATCAAAATCGGTAGTGACACTATTTGATTTTTTATTTTTCACCCTTGCACACAAAGCCAAAATCACTAGGTATAAAGCATTTAAACAAAAACTCCTTCCCTGGCCTCACCTACTTGGAAGTGACATCCAAGAGGAAGAGCCTACGCGGTACTCGGCGGGCAAGCCGCTATAAATTCATGGAAGTTCTGGTATATATTGGCAAAGCACCCGACTCCCTTATCGCAGTGGTGTGTGAAGTGTGGGGGTAGGCCCCTATATCAAGCCACGTACCAGTCTTTTACTGAAGTGCCTTGGGACTCCTCACCAAAACATTCCCCAAACCATCCTTAGTTTGGCCAATTGAGTAGTCCCCATTCTAAAAAGCCTTCCCTAACATTTTCTTTCTTAAAAAGCATGAAAATTTAAAAGAGATAATCACCTACACTACTTGAATTGTCTGTGCATTAATTAGGTTAATCTCTTTTATGTTTGTTTGTGCTTGTTTATGATGGTCATCACCCGGTCACAATCTAGAAAAATGGCTCAACTGGCCTCTTCCTCATCTGAGACCCCCGCTAATTTGGATGTTTCGGCACCCCTCGGGTCTTCTTCGGGACCAATATTAGTTGGTTCCCCATCTTGGTCGTATAATCCTTTCTATCATCCTAAAGTGATCCCATCATGACCGGCTTCCCCGATCCTTCAGAGGTGTCATCTACTTCTGATATAGAGTATGTTCCTCATGGAGATCCTGAATTTTAGGCACTCCTTGACCACAACCCAGTAGCCCTTATGGACTACTTAGTGCATAAGTCTACTCGAATATCTGATCATGGACCACCAATCTAGTAGGTTTATGATTATCCTCATGAGCCATCCCAGGCTCTCATAGAATAGTTAGCATGCTTCTTCTCACCTCGAACCATGAAAGAAGGTGGTGCATCTATGCCTCCTTTTTCTCTTCCACCAACCATGTCGACTGGTTCTCAAATGACGCTACCTATCCCTAGTGTAGCAGTTACCTCGGCTACCCCACAACCTACTTTGAGAGGCCTTCTTCTTCTTTAGCTATGATGAGTGTGTCCACACTCCCACAAATTGTTGTCAATTCTTCTATGTCATCTATTACATCTCGGGGTAGTATCTCTCTTTGAGCCAACCCCCTCCTATGAGTCAGTCAGTTCCTCTTTCTCATCTTCCAGCTGATCTTTCTTCCAATGCTCCAGTGACAGTGGCTTTTACCCATCCCTTGGCATCGACACCCTTAATAACTAATCCGGCAGTAGTCAAAAGCCTCATTCAGAGTTTGTTTCCCACATCACAAACCATATCAAATCAAATCAACACCCACATTCCTCAATCCATTCCGATTCAATTCGGAAAGTGTAGGAACCCACCAATCACAGGCTCCATCTTTCATTCAACAACCTTTCTCTCAACCACTTGTCATCTCACAACCTATTTATACTCAGGCTCCTTCACACCAAATACCTCTAGGTGTCACCCAAGAATGCTTGGTTATTCCTCTTATCATCCTATTAATCAGCAGATGAATCCCCCATTAACGCCTCAAAAAAACATACCATTCACTTCTTATATGGGACATACCAACATGCCCCCTCCTCAATCTGATGTCGTCCAACTTCTTTTCAAGAAAATCACAGACCTAGAAGCCTCCACCAAAGGGGCTCCCTTCATACTCTTTTGAAGAAGTATGTAATGAACCAATTCATCCATCAGTGGCTTTTAAGCCTTATCCTCCCCAATGGGAACTTCCTAAGTTCTCAAAATTTCATAGTCGGGAGGATCCTCAACAACACCTGTGAGCATTTAAACATGCTTGCTACCTTATAGTCTAGGACCAGGAGCTTATGCTCCGTACCTTTCCTATGTCTTTAGTAGGGCCCGCTTTAGACTGGTACAATAACATACCCCAACATTCTCTATTTTCTTTCTCTCAATTAGCCCAGATGTTTGTTGAAAACTTCTCAATAAACATCACACATAAGATCTCGATCACAGATCTTTATAACATTCATCAATTCGATGATGAGTCTATTACAGACTTTGTCACTCATTGGAGAGGAATAATAAATCAATTGTCCTTCTCCCTCCCTCAATCTCAAGCAAATCGAGTTGTTTACTCGATCTTGTGCCAATCATATTTCTTCCACTTTAAGGATTCAAACCTTTCATACATTTGAAGAAGCCTTTACGATGGCACGCAAACTTGAGTCTCGCGCCATCGAACAAGGAAAGTTAAAACTTTGCTCTAAGTCTAAACTAGATTTTTCTCGGTTTACAAAATCAAACCCTTCTTCTTCTAACAAAGACAAGAATCAGGGGTCCACAAATGCTATCATCTTAAAAACATCACGATCTGATAACACTTCTAATCAAACACCTCGGAGAGACTCTTCATCTTCTCGAAAAGGACCTCCATCATCTCGGTCTTTTACTTCATTGGGGGAATCATATGCTTCTATCTTAGAAAAATGTTGGAAGTTCACATGATCGAACTTCCTCCTATTAGAAATTTTGATGAGAACCAAGAATGACCATTCTGGTATCATGAAAATGACTTCTATCATTATCATAGAAACAAAGGCCATGACATTGAACAATGTCAGACCTTCAAAAATCTCATCCAAAAATTCATTGATAGAGGTGAGCTCATTCTAGATAACCCAAATGCCCCCAAATCAGGTGCTTGACATTTTTAAACAACCTTTTCCAAATCATTCCCCAAACAATGACACTTTGGGGTCTCAAAAACCAAACACGCATACTATCAGCTCCATTTCTACTGATAGTTCTTCTTCTAATTCTGAGCCATCCACAAACATGTCGACTGAATCGGAACTTCCTTCCGCTCCTTCAAATTCTGAGATTCCACCATCCTCGGATGGTCCATCTTTCGAGTCTTCCTTTATTAGAAACAGAGTCATCTCCCTCTGCCTCTCTATCTGATCTTCCATCTATACCTGAGATAGTGTCATCTTCATCTGTCTCATCATCAGATATTCTTTTGGTGCTTGAGTCATTTACATCCCTTCAAATTTCCACTATGAATACTTCTACTTCTATTGCTCCCATTTTTCCATGACCATGCCTTTGGTCAACGTACCCATATTGTACAACTTCTATATGCCTTTGGAAGCATCTTCGATCTTGACTCTTCTGTCTCTTTTCCTATAGTAATTACACCCACAATTACTACATCTGAAGTACCCTCCTCACAAGAGGCTGCTTCTTCATTACCTACCTCTTCCACCATCAGTGCTTCCTTGCCTATTAAGGAAACATCTAAAGAGATAGCATCGACACCCATACTTCTGACTCTGGACTAGACATAAACAATTGGAATTTAAGTCTAAGGTCACATCATCGGTATCATCTCCTTTACTTCCTCCGAAATGGTTACAATCACCTTATGCGGTGAAGTTGTCACCATCCCTGAAAAGGGAAAACCAATATTTGGACCATCAAAACTCTTGGTGCCCTCCCTCAAAAATCCCTCTCTACGCCTCATAAAAAAGTGGATTTATCCACTAAAAAGGTGTCTTCTTCTATAACACCATCTTCTTCACCGGTGCCTCGTAAAGTGGATTTACCTACTGGAAAGGTGTCACCTCTTTTATCAAAACCATCATCTTCATCACCAAAAACCAAGGCACCCTTTGTGCCTCCTATCAAATCTATTTTGGGAGCTCCTCCCCCATCTAAATTAGTCTTATCTAAATCATCATCTATTTTGGTCAAGCAGCCTTCTTCATCTCTCGAAGACTAAAACACTTGTCATGTCTTCGTCATCTTCAAAATCTATCTTAGGAGCTCCTCCTCCGCTAAAATCAATCTTGCCTCACTTGCTTCCATCTCAAGCACCTAAGGCTACTTCTCCCAGTGTTCAGAAGAGAAAAAAATAGTCCCTAAAAAACTGTCAAACTAGATATGTAGGCTCTTTTACCTCAGTAGTCTGCTAAGATTAAAGAGGTGCCTCCTTCACCTCTGTCCACATCTTCATGTCTACCAGATTTTATACTGAAATCCTTCACCAACTTATCCAATCTTCATCTATATCACTTCCTCCAATCAAACCCTATAATCCCAAAGGAGTAAAACCTTCATGGTTCAACTCTGATGTGATTTGTGCTTACCATCGCACTCCAGGTCATGACACCGAGGGATGTAAAGCCCTTCAATCTATCATTAACAACCTCTTGGAAGAAAATGATCTCCTGTTGGAGGAGGAAGAGGAACAAGTGTCTCCTATCATCCCAACTACATCTGAGCCTGAAATGGTCTATTCAGGCCCCCAATTCTATTGATATCACTCGGATGATCTTCCACCCTCTCAAATCGATGCAATTCATATCACCACTAGAACACAATGGTACGATAATCCATCATCTTCTATAACTCCTCGACCATGAGTCATTATTTCTGCTAGCCCCCGAAGGAGCTCCTCCTTCCTCATCGGCCCCGAGACCTCGGGTCTCTATTCGTGCTTCACCTCGGGCTCAGATTCCCATGTCAGTTGAGGAGAGTGTTATGAAACAACTCACCCATGCTCCGGTCAAAATGTCTCTTTTTGACCTCATTCAATCATCTCCCCAGCATCGCCAGGCTCTGATTGATAATCTGCGCCACATCATGGTGAATTTAGATGAGCCCCAACTTTTGAGATGGTTGTTGGGTTGAATAGATCATCAACCACCATCTCCTTTGAGGATTCTGAAATTCCTCCCCTTTCTTCTGAGGATTTAGAGGCTCCTCTCTTTATCACAGTTCAAATCAATAACACTACGTTAAAATGCACTATGATCGATAGTGGTGCTGCACTCAATGTCATTTCCTCCCACACATTTGAGCAACTTAAGTTACCAAAGAACGTAGTGTCACCACCACCTTTCACCCTTTGATCATTTAACGATCAGCTGGTGGTTACCTTAGGAACTGTGGTCCTGCCCATTCGGGTAGGCAAGAAACTTCTTCACGAGATTTTTACATTGTCAAAGGAAAATTCCACTACAATATGATCCTCGGATGCTCCTGGATCCATACAATGCACTGCATCCCATCAACCCTCCATCGATGCATAAAATATCAGTATGAGGGAAAAATCTATACTCATCCAGGAGACCCTTTTCCATCCGCACAATGTGACATGACCACAGGGTCTGTCCCTCCAAAGGAGAATGTTGATTCTCTGATGAGGCTTCTTCATCCTCTTCCATACCTACAACAAAACTACTAGATCTACAAAATCTGGAAGATACGTTGCAGCATTTTTTGCTAGGAGAGCTTCCCCTTCTCTCTTTTGATGCCCATCTCAAACCTAATGAGTATGGTAGGCCAGAAAAACAACCTGAATATCAACCAGGTCTTGGCCACATCATCACCATTGGTCTACCCAATCAACAGACTAACTTCATCTACGGTGGTCTTGATACACCTCACTATCATCCAGATTCTCCTCCTAGGGCCAAACCCTATTCGGTAGGGTTTGATTATCTATAGAATCCCGCATTCACAAAAACTTATCTATATCGATGCGTGGAAGGGCTTTGGCCTGGGAAAGTATGAATAGGGTGTGCATGACCTCACATCCATTCCAACTCTTAAACCACATCAAAAATTTGGTTTAGGGTTCAAACCTCTCTCGAAAGCCACCATCACCATTCTCGTTGAGCCTCTTTCCATTGAGGAACCATCTTCTCCCGTCAGGTCTGAAGCATCGCTTGATGTGGATGACACCATTTCCATCCCGCCTAAATTTTTTTTTTTTTAGTCAATTTCATTTCCTTAGGTCCACTGACCTATAAGACTAATGGAAAATCCACTTCCATACCATTGGTCTTCCCCAAAATAGTCGGAGATGACTCTCCTACTATCAATACTATCCACTATTCGGATGATGATTCTGTCCTTACTTATCTGGGGGCAGAGGATTCTTATCTTCCTAAAACCATTCCTTTTGACACATCTACGCTTCTTAATGAAGCCACTGTCGACCTTAATATAGGGACTTCTGAAGACCCTCGCATCATTAAGGTCGGCCAATCTCTTAACCCACAGGAGTTAGGAGACTTCACCGCCTTTCTTTCCAACCATCACCAAGCATTTGCTTGGTCATATGAAGATATGTCGCTCGATCCTAACATCGTGGTCCACAATATCGTTACTCTTCCAGACATCAAACCAAGTTAAACAAAAACTACGTAAGATGCATCCTCGTGTAGCTCTCCTCGTTAAAGAAGAGTTGTAGCGCTTGCTTTCCACCAACTTCATCCAACCCATTGACTATCCACAATGGGTTTCAAATGTAGTACCAGTAACCAAAGCTACTGGGAAAATTTGAATTTGCACCGACTTTGGGATCTTAATCTCGCTTGCCCGAAAGATGATTTCCCTCTACCTAATATCGACCAACTCGTGGACTTAACTACAGGTCACGAGATGCTTTCTCTTATGGATGGTTTCTCTGGGTATAATCAAATTCTCATCACACAGAGGATCAGCACAAGACTTCCTTCATAACTCCTTGGGGGACTTTTTGTTATCGCGTCATGCCCTTGGTCTTAAGAACGTAGGGGTGACTTATCAACACGCAATGACCTACATCTTCCATGACCTCTTACACAAAACTATAGAAGATTACATCGATGACATCCTCGGTAAATCCAAACACCATCAGGATCATCTTCTCATCCTTGCCTCTCTTTGAGAGACTCATTCATTTTTGTCTTCACCTAAATCCATCTAAATGCGTGTTTGGCATTCTCACTGGTAAACTCTTAGGCTTTATCATTTCTATCAGGGGTATTGAGGTCGATCCCACAAAAATAAAGGCTATCATCGAGATGCCTCCTCCTTCCAACTTAAAAGCAAGCTCCGTGGTCTTCAAGGATGCCTTCAATCAGTGTGTCATTTTATCTCACAGCTTTTCAGACCATTTGTCAACCTTTTCATCATCTCCTCCATAAAAATGTTCATTTTGAATGGGATGAGCATTGCCAAAAAGCCTTTGATGATCTCAAAGCTTATCTTCTTTCTCCACCTGTGCTCACACCTCCACGTGAGGGGGAGCCATTCTATCTTTATATTTTTGTGACTGACCATGCTCTGGGAGCCATGATCTCGCATCGAGATGCTAATGGTAAGGAACATAGTTATCTATTATATCAGTCGCACTCTTCATGAGTATGAAACTCATTATTCCAAAGCTGAAAAGTTGTGTTGTGCTCTCTTCTTCGTGACTTCTAAACTTCTTCATTACCTCCTTAATCATAAAACTCACATTGTTATGAGTGTCAATCCACTCAAGACAATGCATGTGAAACCTTATCACAATGATCGTATCACTCGTTGGCTCATGCTCATGATAGAGTTTGACCTCGAGTTCATCTCACAAAAATCTATCAAGGGTCAAGTTATCGCTGATCAATTAGTTGATGCCCCTCTTCCGGACACTCAAGTCCCCCTCACTCAATTCCTAGATGAGTACATCCAACAAATTGATTTTGGTCTGTCTCCATTTAAAGTAAAACTCTTCTTTGATGGGTCCAAGTGTCAAGCAAGGGGAGGCGTAGGTTTCATCATGATTCCTCCTTGGGGTGCACCTATCCCTATCACACACAAGCTTAACTTTGAATGTACCAATAATATGGCTGAATATGAAGCCCTCATTTTAGGTCTTCAAAATGCCATTAATCTCGGCACTCACCATATCGACATCTTTGGTGACTCTGAGCTCATCGTTAATCAAGTCACTGGTGTCTATCAGTGTAAAAATGATATCCTTCAAAAATATCATGATATCATTCTCTTTCAACTTCAATCTTTTGATAAATTTACTATCCAGCTATTCCTCACACTGCAAACCAATTTGTAGATATGATGGCTTCTTTAGCCTCACTTATTCCTCCATTCACTGAAGACTCATGACTTTATGTGGTTGTTCAACATCTAGACCAACCATCTCATCTCAGTAGTTGACTTCAATCAACGCCATCATGACTGACACTCAAGATGAGTGGTATCAACACATTTTTGATTATCTATCCTACTCAAGTGCTTCCTCAGATTTGACTTCCAATGGTAGAAGATATTTTATCCAACGCACAAACCGCTATGTTATTTGGGATCCTTTACAAATGTGGTTTTGAGGGTATTTTTCTTTGGTGCCTCAAAACCCCTGAATCATCTAAGGCCATTCAGGAGGTCCACGATGGTATCTGTGGTGGACACTTTGGTGGTTTGGCCATGGCTAAGCGCATCCTATGTTTAGGTTACTATTGGCCTTCTCTTAATCAAGACTGTTGTGAATATGTCAAGAAATGTGTCAAGTGTCAACAACACGCTAATCTTACACATATCCCTAGTCAGGCTTTGCAACCTGCAAGTGGATTTGTGGCCTTTTTCACAATGGGGTCTTGATCTCATTGGTCTCATCAATCCATGCTCTTGCAGTGACATCACTCTATCATTACTGCCACAGAATACTTCACTAAATGGGTGGAGGCTATTCCTCTTTCATCGACCAAAGCTAAACCTATTGTTGATTTTGTCTATCAACACATCATTTGTCACTTTGGTGTTCCTCACAAACTCATTATACAGAACAATGGAAAGTCTTTCAAAAACAAATATTTGTAGAAACTTTGTGACACCTTCAATATTAAACTCAGCTTTTCTTCTCCATACTATCCACAAGCTAATGGCCAAGCTGAAGCTTCTAATAAAACTTTGTGTAATATCCTCGCAAAGGTAACTAGTCGAGCTGGTAGGGATTGGCATTTACACATCCCTTTTTCTCTCTGGGCTTATCGGACTAGCATTCGTACCCCTACCAGTGCTACTCCCTTCTCTCTCATCTATGGGTCTGAGGTTGTCCTTCCTTTGGAAGTCTAGATTCCCTCTCTTCGTCTCTCTCAGAGAGTTTGTCTCTGATGAAGACTATCGTCAAAACCATCTAGCACAACTTGAGTTGTTAGATGAACGTCATCTCAATGCTCTTGAACATCATCAAGTCTATCTTGAGCATGTCAAGCATGCTTATAACAAGCATTTGTAGCAGCGTGACTTCCAAGTTGGTGATCTTGTTCTTAAAGAAAACCAAAATGTCACTACTCTGGAACGGAGTCAACGTGGTAAGTTTGCTCCTAACTGGATGGGACCATACGTTGTCACTCATAAGTATGGGTCTGGGGCTTATCACCTATCTTCCATGGATGGTATACCTGAAATGGAACCTCTTAATGCTTTGCATCTAAGGCCCTTCTATTGTTAAAATCTATCTTACATGATCTTAGTCATGAAACAGGTCTTTCATCCATCTGCAACCAGTCATGCATTTCGTAGTGATTTGGAACTATGTGGTTCTCCACATTATTTCTTTTTATACCTTAAATATGAGTACCATGGCTCTACTCATGGCATTTTCTTATATTTGTTCCTCCTCATGGTAGGAATACCTTAATCACTACTTCATCTACCCTAGGTGTTCATCTTGATCAAATCCACTTGGGGCATGAGTACGTGCTTGTATACATTTTCTTTCCCTCTATCTGATCTATCTGGTCTAAACTCAGCTTCTTCCAAAGCTCAAAAAAAAAAAAAAAAGATGCTATCCTAGTCCCAAAAGATAGACTGATCCCTCGAAGGACAGCTATCCATGCCTTATCAAATAAATAAAAAATGTAGACCATTCCTCGAAGGATGGCTACCATCAAATTCAAAATACAGACCACTCCCTTGAAGGATGGTTGTTTGTTTTATGGCATTTTGAGCCTTTGCAGTAACAAACTTCCTCTCTCGGCTAGTTTTTTCACTTGTTAGCATCTCTGAAAGACTTCCCGTATCGATCAGTCTTTCCATATCTAGCAAACTACCCGCATTGATCAGTTTGCTTTTCTATCAAAAGAAAAATCATGAAGCTATGATATGAGACCTTTTCGATCATATGGAGACCTATGTTTTCCCCATATGGTGCATGTATTTAATCTTCATGTTTCGATGAGATGCATACTTATCTCTCATCCTTATCTACCTCCTAGATCTGGTTTGTGACTAACTAGTGTCAAGTTTATTTTATCGTGTCTATGGCCTTGTGTGCATCGTCTTTGATTTACCATCAAGGTCTCTATTTATGGTCGGTTAGGGGACTAACTTATCATTATTTTTCCTATCTAGGTGTAGTGATTTTTATTTCTAAGGGATAAGATCATTACATCACTTTCTTTTCATCAAATCAAATAGACATTACCCATGTTCATTTGTTATTTATCTAGTTAAATTGACATTTAACATGTTAATTTAATCAATCAAATCTATATCTATCTATCTATGCTCATCTTATCTACTTCATCTAAAATCATCAAAGCAACAGCACATATTATGTGGATCCATCTATCCATATCATTTAATTGAATTAACATCTTAACATGTTAATTTAGTCAATTATTCATCCATGACAAATCAAAATTAAATCACATCTATCTATCTGTATCTATCAAAGTTAAAAGCATGAGTCCAATCACATAACACAAAGATATATATATATATATATATATATATATATATATATATATATGAATGGCTTCAAATCGAGCCGTATACATCGTATCAAAAATGCCTTCAAATCGAGGCTACATCAGTATATCTCTACAAATATCATCTCTATATAGTAAAATCAGATAAATGGAAAATGTTCTCCTCCTCCCTCCTCAGCATGGGCTCTCTCTCTCCTGACCATCACCTACAAAACTGGAGGTGCCCACAGTCATGACCCTATGACCTCCTCGGTCTCCCCGGTGCTCACACCCTCCGATGCACCACCGGCAGTGGTTGTCGTTGTCCTCCTCCTCACTCCGTAATGAGGCACATCTGGGGCATGTTGTGTCAAGGCATCCTCGTAGTATCTCACCTCAGAAAGGAGAGCCTGATAGGTACTCAGACTCACCATGCCGGGTGCTCTCATGGCATTGCTGCTGCTTGGTGGTCCTCCTATTATGGCACCCTATGCC
This sequence comes from Taxus wallichiana var. yunnanensis, assembly GCA_018340775.1. NCBI lineage: Eukaryota > Viridiplantae > Streptophyta > Pinopsida > Cupressales > Taxaceae > Taxus > Taxus wallichiana. The sequence goes on from CM031244.1 coordinate 39,849,166, forward strand.
CCTGACTCTGATGTGGTGCCTGTATCACCATATTTGGCCCTGAGGGCCTCTCTGTGTCTATGATATCTATCCCTCTGCTGGATAGTTGTATCCATCCACTCCTGTGAGAGTGTCTCTCTCTGTATCATTGTGTCCCTCTCCTCCCTTAGAGTCCTAATCTCCTCAAGAGTAGTCTGGTGTGTCTGTACCAAGGCGGCATGCTCTCCCTGCAGTCTCTCTAGCTCCGCCATTGTATCCTCCTCGTCTGACTCCATGCAGACATTGTGAGATGCCATGGTAGCTCCTCGTGATACCATGCCTCATAACCCTCATCCACTCCTACATCATCATCATCATCTGTGGGAGGTAGGGCCTCCCTGAGTGGATCTGCTGGGACCAGTATGATAGATCTGTCTCCTGCTATCCCATATGTATGGCACATATATAGTCGGAATAATCTATATCAATCAAACTATCTCATCACCCATATAAATGGGACCCACTCTAAAATCTCTAGCCTGCGGCCCCTGACCACTCTGTGTGTCTCAGCTCCACTAAGTGGGTGTCCTATCTGGCCCATGTAGGATAGACCCTGTATGGCCTCCATATAACCTGTGATGGTGTTAGAGTCCTGAATCTCTGGGAATACCACTCTGATGATCTCCCTGTATCTCTGGGGGCCATGTCTACCCGCCATCGTGAAACCCATACTCAAGGGCTCCCTCTGCTCCTGGCATCCATGGAAGTCGGATGGTCTAATCACTGATATGTGCTCATAAGCCCAACAATGGAGCACAAAACTGACATCTATCCCGGTCTGTCTGCCTGTGGAATACATCCACAACTCATGATATATCTATGCTAATAGTGCATCGGTGAATGTGAATACCTGCATGAACTCCAGGATATCATAGACGCAGTCAAGTAGGAGCAGTGGGAACCATCCACCTCTAAGAATCTGGTAGTGCATAATATGAGATAGCCATTTGGATCAATGCTATCGGCTCTCTCCTGGGGTCATCCTTCCGGTACTGTGAGGCTATCCTCATAGCCCCGGACACTATCTCTTGAATCATCTACCCTGTCCCCATATAACCGTACCAGGGCCCTCCTCTGCTGCTCCCGTGGAGTAATCTCTATCAGGTCCCTGTGATCGGCAACCTGAGGATCCTATAGATGTCCTCATGGGTGATAGTCATCTCACCCATCCGAAACCAAAAAGTGCATGTCTGGCTATCCCACCGCTGCATCAATGCTCACATCAGCTCCACGTCTCGGGGTACCCATCGATAATAATGGAAACCCCTAGTCTCGACTAACTCAGATGGTGCACCACTCATCATCTGTCACATCTAGTAGTATAGTCTCCAGTAGCTCGGGAATAACATCCCGCATGTGTAGGACCTCTCGTGCCTGCATCCACAACATCAAAAATTGTCATTAGGTTCATATTTATCAAAATCAACATCATTAAAATTTCATCAAATTTTTTTCTCAAAGCTTCCAAATGTTTCATCTTTCCAATCGGCACCGATTCCATTCCATCATTGGTTGCCATTTACTTTTGACAATCGATCACCGATTGTATTCCAATCGACGCCGATCGCATACTAGTCGGCACCGAATTTTGTCAATCGATGCCGACTGGGAGGTAGAGCACCAAAACACTCTCTTGCCTCCTACTACAAAACAACACAAACATACAAGGCTAAGGAAGGACCACTTACCCCGGCCGCGTCCTCTTCCTCTTCTGACCGCTCTCCGGAAGCTTCCATTTCACTCAAATTCAATTTTTGACTTTTTCTAAATCAATCGTCACAATGCAAATGAATCGTTACCATTCACCTTTTCTTTATTTATAGGTTTTTGGGGTGGTCGGTGCCGATTATTTGGGTCAGCGCATCGATTCTTTGGGTCGATGTCGATTAGGTATGAGTCGACGCCGATTGGAGCCCATCGATGCCGATTGTCTCTCATCGGGCCGATCGGGTAGATCTTGATATATTTTGTCATCTCATCACACCAGGACATGCTTCATTCTCATCTGATTATCTTGTCTTGTGCATGTGTCACCCGTAACACATTGTCACCATCATTGTGTCTTTATTTGGGTACTTGTACCTTGTCACCTTGCATAGCCCCATGTGTGTGTCACTCATAGCATGGCTTTTTGCTTGTCGTCCCCACTTGGGGCATCTCATCATTATATCTTTTGCATGTGCCACCCATAGCACACTTGTTCTACCTAGTCTGGCAAGCATTTCTATTGCAAAGTCCACTGTAGTGGCCATATTTTGATTTCCGTGGTGGCTCTCCTCTCGAGGCCATCACTTCATCCTTCTTGTCTAAGTGTTGATGCTTGGCTTGTTTATCTGATCATTGTTATGACCTTATTTTCACCTTTTGGCACATATTTTGGTGTTATCACCCATTCCGAGTTTTTTCCCTGTACATGGGTAACTCACATTTTTTTGCAACCTAAAGATAGTGGGTCTATAGGCACTAACGTCATCTCATTCGAAGGCCATCTAGTTGTCCCTACCAATGTGTCACTCTTTGGTTGTTACTATTTTGCAGTCACCTTTAACTCACAAGTCTGTAGCCACTAACGTCATCTCATACGAAGACCATCTAGTCTGCCCTACCAATGTGAGTTCCTTAGGTCATTGCTTTTTTTTTTTTTTTTTTATGTGCATCATCAATGATCAAATCTACTCCAAGACATCTAGCTGGGGCATCCTCTCTTCTATTCTTTTTCATCTACCTTTTTCAAACTCGGGATCGGTTGGCTTTTTTTGGGGCCACCCCATCCCTAGTTTGAGGGGGAGCACATCATCAATATTCTTCCTTTTCTTCCAACTCCTTGTTTTTGTCTCGTAGCATTGCTTATCGCAAGTTACTCGACAAAAAGGGGCAAATGTAGACACCTAAAATTGGTTACTCAATTTAATGTCCCCCGTGTTCGCTTACCTATTCTATTCGGGTAACCGGTGCACTTTTGTATCACTATTTCTCTCTTAGGGTATTAATTAAATATCTAATTAAAATGCCTATCCTAAGTTTGTTCCACCCCATTATATTTCACCCATGGATAATTAAACATTAACCATGTAATTCTATCTTTTACATTTATTCCACTTCTACTTATTCACCCCATATCACTTCCCAACCTCCTGTGCTATTATTATCCATCCATCCCACCTATTTCTCCTCTCCTGGAACCATGCAGTGGGATTTTTCCATATTTGAGTTGGAAGGATAATATTCTTATCCTCACAACTCATCCCTTTTTGCCACTTTGGGAGTCTGTTCCCGATCGACCGACCGATTCGGTCCTCGATCGACGCCGATTTTTTGAGAGAATGGCACCGATTTTACCTCGGTCGTGCCGACTATAAATACACGACTTGAACTCAGTTCTGGTTAGATGGTAGAGACTTGAGAAATAGTGAAAACTTGAGTGAATCTTGAAATTATCAATAGAGAGAGAGAGAATTCTATCCAGATCAATCCTTGAGAGGTGCACCATTATTCTACCCACATAATATCGATATCGCTTAGGTTCTTCAACCTCTGGGTGACTCCATTTCTCCATCCAACCAAGGTGGAACTGTCACATCTCTGCAGCTCCTATGGGTCTCCACAATCTGATCATCATCAATCATCAATCAAGATTTTTGTGATTTCTTCCGGTCGATGATGACCAGGTATGGTCGATGCCGATTAAGCATCAATCGACGTTGATTTGTCCAAATCGGCACTGCCATTCCAAACCATCGATGCCGATCACTATCTGATCGATGCCGACCAGTCTGCAGAAAGGTACAAAATCCAGGTGACACAATTTCATCTTTGTTTTTATAGTTTCTGCTTTCTTTCAGTTTCTTTGCTTGTTTTTACATTTTGTCTACAACTTAAAATAGAAAATCTAAACATTTGCTTACATATTTTATCATGTATGCCTTTATTCTTAATTGAAAATGTGAACTGACATCCACCGAGGAAGCTAATCACTTCCCGGACCCACTTTTTTCGGGTAGTTCACCCTTATATCTTCTAACGTCATCTTTTTTTGTCAAGTATTCATGCATCGCAGGTTTCTTGGATCTACTCGTAGATTGCTCGTGTGTGCACCATCTTAATTCCATCAGGATTTCTTTCCATCTACATCTTCAAATCTTGTCCAATTAATCAGGTATCGACTTTATTTGAGTTTTTACACTCTCTTTCTCTCTAGTTCCTTGGAATGGTTAGATTAGGATAGCTTATTTTGCCCGCATTAGATTTTCTCATGGCGAGGTAGATTAAGAAAGCAAGAAATGGCTTTCTTGAAGGTCCATCTCAAGATTTGCAAGTCCACGGCTTGAGAGATGATCCAATGTTATGCAATCACACCAAATGCCCCATTTTGACCACTTCACATCTTTGGCCATTTGGGGTAGCTCATATTTTGCACTAACGGCTTTTGGCATGCCAGATGGGACAAGAGGTCTTCACTTTATTTCATCAATTTGATGCATTCTTGGTTGGATTCAGCCTTTGAGGCACATGCAAGCACATCTAAGCGACTCCATCTAGTCAAAAACACATTCTACGAGTTACAAACCTTTTCCATCCATTTCCACTCATTTTCATCCATTTTCTTATTCCATCTCTTTCATTTTACCTCATTCCATGAGGTTGTGCAATCATGACTTCATTCCCTTCATGGAACTCACACTTACATCAATGCAATCCACCTCCAACACATTTCCAAACTCCTCCAAATCAACATTATAATCAAATCAAGGACCATTACGCTTACCCATATGAGCAGGGTCAAAGTCAGTTTGGCCATGGAGCTTATTAAGAACAAGGGGACACATACAATGGTGACAAATATGTGGAGAATGCTGGTTTATTGGAGAAAATTCAAAAAATGAAGGTTGGCATGGTTCGGGTTAAGGGGCTAGCACAAATTAAGGCATTCAAGATTGGTTGCATAGCACCTTGTCCATGGGAAGGCCCTTTTCTAAGACATTACCCTCGAAGAATCTATACTTCATGGTTAAAATGTTGCCCCAACTTGCACAATGGATCGAGGAGATCAAGGCTTATGAGTTGGAGTCAAGACAACCATGTCAATGGGTAAGTCCACCATCTCATAGCTTTTGTTTTCTCTTTCTCAAGCAAAGCACTATCTCAACCCAAGCTTCAATTTTCAAGCTTCCTAGTTTCGCCTTTCAAGTTTTGGTTGCATTTCTCCATTCCCTAGTCTTCCACCCCATTTCAGTTCCTCTCCCCTTTCCCTTCCAAACAATCATCCCCTCAAAAAAAAAAAAAGAAGTTCCACCTCCCTCCCCACCACAAACAATTGCAAAGCTGGTTGAACCACAACCTGTCACTCCTCTTGCTTTCCCAAGTCCATGTTGGGAAGAGACTCAAGAATCCAGTCAAGGAAAATAGCAAGAAGGGGAGCCCAACAAAGAAGAAATGAAAAACAATCGAAGAGTTGGCCAGCCAAATTTGGTTTTATAAAGATCCCCTTGATGGTCAAGCCAATAGAGGAGGTCAAAGCTAAAGAGCTAGGGGTGGCTGAGACTAAGTTTGTAGTAGAGAAGGAATGAAAACAAGAAGAAGATCAGTATTCGAATACTCTTAATGCAGTGTCCATAATGGCATTTTATTTGAAGAGGATTTTGATCGGATCAAGCTGCATAACCAATTGAGGAGGAAGAAAAATTAGATCCAAGTCCCATTGAAGAGGAAAAAATGGGAGAGATCAAATTAGAGTTGAGGCCACTCAATGAAGAAGGCGTCATTGAATAGTTTTTTCTTTCATTTCAAGGGCTTGATTTAATTGATGAACCCATGATGGAGGAGGACCATACAGTTTCAGAGGTTCCAAGTGTGGAGTAGGCTACAAGAGAACCTCCAGTTCTTCCTTCGACTTCATCCCCTTCAAGATCTGATGTTAAAGAAGAGTTTGATCTTTCAAAGTTTATGTTTGAGGAAGAGGGAAACCATGGTGAGCAAGTTTCAGATCAGGAAGACACCATAGAGGAGGTTGAGTACATGCAATAGGACAATAATGAGGAAGATTATTTGTCTGACTTGGAAGATTTATTTCATGGAGAAAATCCCATGGAGATCACATCATTTTCTCTTCCATCATCCATCTTCCAACACATGAGCCTGATGCCATAAAGGAGGGCACTCAAAGATAGCAGACCTATGTCTCACAACATCCCTCTAGAACCAGGGTTAGAAGATCATGGTCTTCCACGTTCTTTACAAGAGAAGGAAGAGAAAAATCCAGGAGATGTCATCATCTCTCTCTCTCACCATCCATCCAAGAAGGTCCACAAAAAGACTCCATTTTTGGAGTTAGAGTTCAGAACCATGTGTAGATTCAAAGGATCATACCTTGCCAAATCAAATATTTGGCTTCATTGGAGCCAAAGGAGAAGCCAAAACAAGTCATGCCTACTTCAGGGCATGAGGATGAGCATCAAACTACCAAGGGTCATCATCAACACCTCCAGGAGTCCAATGCCAATTAGCTTGAGGAGGTATTTTTGGTTAATGTAGATACCTTGATGATTTGGGTGGAGGACAGGCTTAAAGTTAGTTTTTTATTCATCCAGGAAGCCATATTCAGTGTCAAATCATTTGCATGGCTGTCCCTTTTGAGAAAGGGAAGTTATTTCTCCCTGCCTATTGCGGACTTTGTTTAAGCTTTTCTTTCTTATTGGTTAGTATAGGAGTAGGAGTAGATTTTTTTAGCAGAAAAAGTGCTTATGCACACTCTGCATGTCTCATTTGAGGCATGTATGATTTGATTCTTTATACATAGCATTTTTTTTGTGTTTTTTTTCTCCAAGTTTATGTCATTGCTAAGTTCAATGCACCCCATGTAAACATTGTAGATCCATTCTCGGATAGACCAAGGCCAGGCTCTTTAGTATTCACGGCAGAAAGATCCATAGCTTTCTATAGTAGTTTCTAGTCCCAAAAATGAAACAAATGCAGAGCAACCAAAGGATGTTTTTTAAGTTAGTCCATTCAAGGACAAATGAAATCCCTAGGTCAATACAATTTTCTACTCTCAGAAACTCCATTTCAAGATTTTCTTATGAAAATTGAGAGTGCAGACACGTGGGTAGGCTCAGGGATAGGTAGAACATAGAAATTGTAGGCAATGGGAGTCCATTTTGAAGGAAGGGTCAGTACCAAGCCATTAATTATGACTCCATGCCCAATGGACGCTTCAAGGCTATTGGTCTCTTCATCTAGCAGGTAGATACCCCTGCGAGTCACCAAAACTGTTATCCATATTTTTCCCCCAAAAAATATTGGATCAACCATGACCCCGCACAGAAAGAACCAGAGAAATCACGTTGAATCCGTAAACAAAGTTGCGGGGATACTCTGATGGAAGTGACGAGGTCTATGAAAGATCAAACAACCATGCACAGGAGAAATTCAAAAAATGGCTCTGTCAAGAAAATATGTGCCTTAAATCCATTAAACATATTACAAGTAGGCAAAAATAGAAACAGTAGGGTCGGGTAAGGAGGAGCGGTGTCAAAAGAGCTAGGAGCAAGAAGGAAAAGAAATAGACAAGATTCGAAGTCTTCGGGCTTCAAAAATTGTTTAGAATAGGCCCAAAAAATGACTAAGTATAGAGATCCAACGGAAGCCTCCATGTGTTCAAATGGCGCACCTCTAAAGATTAAAATCAAATGGTAGACCCAAACAAGCGCCAAGATTCCACGCGTCCAGAGCCCCAAAAATTTTCACTACCATTGAAAAAGTCTTCGACTAGGCGGAAGGTGCCAAGTGTCACCTTGCTTGCAATTCCAAAATGGGAGCTCAAGGTGGAGGCTCAAACTTACACCAACCCTCCACATAGCTAATGGTCAAAAGAGGTCAAAAGGAGAATGGACCCAAAATAGATACGTAATGAATGTAGGCAGAAGGCACCAAGTGTCCAAATAGCACACATTTAAAAGCAAGACCCTAGGCGGAGGATCAAACGAGTGCGGGCTTGCCGGGTGTCCCTGGATTTAAAAAAGGAGGGACGAGTTGTAGGTTGAATAGTCAAAGAAAAGGTGGGTCAAGAGAGAAGGTGACAAGTGTCGATGTGGTGCCATTTCAAAGGCGCGATCCAAAAGAAAACCTCAAATAAGCACCCACTCACCACATGTCCTAGAGCCCGAAAAGGTGAGGGCAACTGTTGAAAATTCCAAAGGCCCATGGAGGTCTCCACGTGTCGTATCCATGCTACTCTAAAGGTAAAGTCTAGGGGAAGTTTCTAAACATGCGTAAAGCCTCCACGTGTCTTGGGTTGGATACAGTGCCTCCGCCCACGAAAAGACTCAAGAAGAATACAAAGGAAATAGGGAAACCTGTGGACGCCGCCACATGTCACATGGGTGTTATTCCAAGAGCGAAGGAAGGAGTTAAATCTCAAATGAGTGCAGAGCTGCCACATGGACCCGATACAGACAGACTCATTTAAATATTATGCACCCGCGACCCAAAAATTCAAATGACCATATCTTTTGATTAAGAACTCAGATTTGGGTGGGAGAAGATTTTTTGGAAATGTATCGATGTCCTTTATGCCTTGGAAACATAAAATATCATTTTTTGTAGGTGTTAGTGGGTGAAAATGGGAAAATGTCTTCCAGACCATTAATACAGAGCCTGATTACTCCAACTACTAGATCTAATTCGATTCGATCCTCCATTCTTCTTCAATATGCTGGATAGATAGAGGGAATCAGAATCGACATATTTGGGGTGGATTTGAGAAAGGAATTGATTGATAGCAATTGAGTCTTCAAGGCAGGATTCAATGCATATCACATGGTAGTTGAAATAGGATTTGACTTTTCCCTCTTCTCTCTCTTATTCTTTCTATTTATTGTAACACTTCTCATTTGAGAAGAGGAGATTATTTTGGGCATAGGAAAACTCTGTCAAATTTGTTTCCGACTCCATTTTGAGTTGAAAACCTTCTCCTATGCCTTGCAAGCATTTTTTTCCTCTAAGCATAAACGTAATGGTCTGTGCACCCATATAGAGTAATAAAATGTGTTTTTTTGGTGTTTCTTCAACCCTTTGCATTGTTTTGTTGTCTCTCCATGCCTCTCCCTTTCAAATCTATTTTTGTGCATTTATTTCACATTTGCAGTGCAAGGTGTTGTGTTTCATGGAGTTTTTATCATGGATTAGGTGCAGGTTTGTGTCACTTACATGTCTCGACCTTCCCATCTTCCTTTCTTCCCTTTTTCATCCTCCCTCAATCGAGCATCTCACCCCTTTCCTTCTTTGGTGTATCACCGCTTTAGTGTAGGCTTTTCTTTCACCCTTTATTTTCTCTCGGTTCCTTAGAATGGTTAGATTAGGATAGTTTAGTTTTTTCCCTGCATTAGAGTAAATCATGGCGGGTAGATTAGGAAGCAAGAACCGGCTTTCTCCAGGAGGTCCATCTCAAGATTTGCAAGTCCCACAGCTTGAGATATGATCCAATGTTATGCAATCACACTAAATGCCCCATTTTAACCACTTCACATATTTGGCCATTCGGGGTGCTAGGATTTTGCACTAAGGTCTTCCCATTTGATGTCAGGAATCTAAGGTAAGAACATTGACCTCTGCTCCCATGTCGATGAGGATATTTCTTAGAATCCACCCATCAACAACTGCATTTAATTTAATCTCCTTATCATAGTCAATGTTGTGAGGAGGAAGGTTTGCATGCAAAACCTTCCTTTCACACTCTTTTCTAGTGCATGGTACCTTCTCCCTCAGCCATTCTCCTAGAAAGGTAATAATATTCTCTTGCCTTAACATCCTACATACTTCCTTGACTTCATCCAGGTCATCCTTTGGAGCCTCGGCATTCTTCCTTTGCTCCAACTACTTTGATTGCTCCTTTAGACATTGGATCTCCCCTTGTAAACTTTGAATCACGTCCATAGTTTCTTGATACACCTCCTTCTAATGAGTAGGGTATAGATACTTTCCATGTACCACTTCCTCTCTTAAAACTAGTGTCTTTTGTCTTGGCATCTCCCTGGCATGCGTGGCCTCTTCTCATGTCATCACCAATAAAGGTTCTAGCCCTGACTCACACACCACTCTTGGCATCCACTGTGAATCGGCATTCTTGATGCTTACCATCCTAGTGCCTTTGTCTTTCCAATGTTGTTGGTTCATATGCTCATAAATCTCTAGACACTCTTCATACTTATGTTTCTTTCTGCACCACGAGCATTTTAATAGATCAAGAAACTCATGTTTATAATGTTTTGTAGATCCACAATTACAATAGATTCCTCACAGGAATTCACTTCTTCCTCTTCCATGGTTATTGTGACCATGAAATCCTATGTAAAAACCTCTTCCACATGCCCCTCCATCTGCATGCCCTTCATAGCGATGATCATCATCCTTGGAACTGCTTCTAAGACTAGTATAGTGCACACCAAGATCAATAGCATCATGGATATGATCAATCAATCTGTAATCCTTGGTATCATGGGTCGTAGAGGTATATATCTTGCAATAGTAAGAAACATTCTTGTGGATTGTGCATTGTAGTAGAGGGAACCTACTTGCATCATGATCCCCATGGAAAATCTCATAGTCTACCACCATAGCGCGTACTAAATTCTAAGGGAAACTATCCTTTACATGCCCTTCTACTTCACATTCTATATACCAAATCCCACTACAACCCTCATGCGCTGAGTTTACAAATAGCTTCTCTAGTTACTTGGCCTTTGCAGAAATTTGAGCCTCTAGAAAAGGACTAACACCAGTATTAATGCTCCCACAGACTTAGCACACAAGGCCACTTCCAAGGCTTCACGCGGGTCTATTAAAGTCTTTTTGATGGTACCCTTCTAAACAGTGTTATCAATCCTCTAACAAACCATTGAGCATGTTGAGAAGGGTAGATGTCATATGATAGTTTTGATAAGAGGGTCTTGAAATGCACGTCATACTCCCATACACTCTTTGTCATTCCTTGTTGGATCTCCTTCAAGGATTTGATGTTTTCTACTTAAATTCAAGGATGTGGAATTCTACTAGGAAGGTGTTCTTCAATGTGGTGTATTCTACCACCGTTTGATGGGGGTCATATTTTTGGTACCAACTATGCATGCATCCTTCAATGTCATTCAGCAAACCGACTTTCCTTCTCGCTCTAGGGTAGTGACCCCTTTTACGCACCATAGTAATTCACACTTATGCACATGCTCTATAGCATATTCAATACCCATGTAGTCTGGTAAGTGTAATGACATCTCAAAAAATACTTGTGGAGGTGGTTGAGGCCCTTTTCCTCCTAATCTAGAGCCTTAGTTCCCTCAGTGTTTCCTCCTCCACCGGACCCACCAGATCCACTAGGTCCACTAGATCTACCTCCTACATCCGAAAAATAGCTTGAAGTGGTCGCGCCTAGAGTTCCCAACATCCCGGTGAACTACGTGTTGATGGTTTGTGATATTTTCCCACCTTTGCCCGGTTGTGTGTGTCCGTGCCACTCCTAGACGTGATACCCAAACCTTGTGTACTTACACCTTGTCCAAAAATTCCTCCAAATATCGAATGGTTTATACATCTATGGATGTTCCAAATGAGAAATTATATCTCATGGGCATAGATCGATTACTCCCACCGATACCAACTGGGTTAACAATACTTCTCCCTTGATCTGGAAAATTAAGTGCCAGGGGTTGGTCACCATGTGGGTTCAGATGCGCACCAATGGCTCTCCTTTCTCCACGTGATGATCTCTCATCAAAATTTGAAGGGGCTTCTCTCCCGCACTTGCCAAGATCGAGTAGCATAGACTTCTCAGGTTCCATGTCCTATGCGTGAACCTCAACTCCTTCCCATAATGTCTTCCTCCATGGATCCATCACACTTGTACCTTGCATTGTCTAGTCATCTCCATCTCACAATCTTTGTTATACTTGAGTCATCTCTCCTCCCTTTCCTTCTCATCTGCAAAGTCTGTCATCTTCCTCCACCCTAGCTTCCTCACCCAGCACTCAGAGATGTTTAGACGGCCATGGGAAATACCTCTAAGCTTAAGGTAATGACCAATATCTTCATACCCAAAGGAATAACACGCAAAAATAATCCTCTAAGATCCCTCAAAAAATAAAACTCAGCAACTTCTCGGGCAAGAATACGTATAAATGGAAAATTCTAGAATATAACCGGTAATCACTCCTTTCCACCAAGAATCAAAAGCATGGGTCTAAGTCAAATCTGCATCCTGTAGCCTCTTATAATCATTTTGGGTCCATATATGTGATCTATAGTACCATCTTGATCTCGGATGCATATGTTGAAAGCCATTCATATAGTTCTCGCTGGAAAGCAGCGGAAGAAAGTCTCATACTGACTCATGGTATAGGTTCTCTTCTACCCATCTACTTGCATCAAACTCGGGTCTAGTGTTGAATCCTTGAGCAAACTCATCATCCATGCTCTTAAAATATCTTTCAACACTTTCCAAGGTCAAACATTTTGTCATCATGCATCATAGGGACCAAGATGTATGCCATTTCTCACAACAACTTTGAAAACAGGTCCTAGTAACGGAACCAAGATGTAGTCATTTTTATACCCTTAGATTAACAGTAAAATCCCATACAAGTGGCCTATCACCTAGCGAGCATTGGGCACTCACCCAAGGTATGCATAGGCACCAAGCATCTCCTTTATGTGATTCTTGTGAGGATACATCATCTATGATAGACACTAAGTTCAAAGGAATGAAAAAGAACCATGCATCATCCTTTGAGAACCTAGGATGAGTATCATCTCATTACATCCATAAAAGAGAAATAACAGACAACATATAGAAATGATTCATAACACACAGGAAATGCATTAGAATTAATCTCACGAACACATATATGCTTTAGAACAGAACCTTCCATTGATTTTAATGAGTTCAATAACCGCATTACATCCTTGATGCCATAATGAGACCCATATAACAATGCAGAGCAAGGTCATGCATCGAAGCGCACCCTTCATATTATAAGGATAATCACATACCCATCCCTCTATATATATGCTATCTCTCCTATGTTTTCCCTAATCCCAACCCATAGAATCTTTTATGGTATTTTTTGAGCTTTTCCTCTTTTCCAGTGCACTCCCCTGCTCTCTCGGTATGATCCCTTCTAGTCTCTAAGTATCCTCCTCGCTTTTTCTTCTACCCACGCACCTCTATATATAGCTTTTCTGAATTCACCTCCATTCCTTCGAGGTAATGAGATCGATGCCAAGTTTCCAAGTGGTCCTCTAATGTAGCATGCCTCCTTTAATTCGAGTTCTCCACTCATTGTAATGATGTTCTTCTAGATCCTTCCATCGCATGCATGGAATATTCCTTTTTATCCTACGGCCTATCGGGATGACACATTATCCACTTTACATGCTAGATGGGTCACACTTTTCTCATGTGCTTCTCGAGAACACTTTGAATATGGTTAAGTCCCAAAACTGTCTTGCCTTGCGTGCACGCACCGTGTGTTCTACAAATCCTTGCTAGAACCCTTCTATGTGTGCCTTCACCCCACGCGCCCACACACCTTCTTGTACTTATCAAATATTCTCGGGGGCCCAAAAGATACTCCAAGACTATTCAGTGTGACTTTCTTGGAAAACCAAGCTCACAGAGGTAATTTGTGACACCTAGAGAGAGAACCACTAGGAAGCTTGTGGCTTGGAGCCAATTTGACTTAGACATCATGTTCTATAGATCTCTCACAAAGTGACAACTTGTTTGGAGTCAAAACCTTGTTTTTGAACAAGGCGAGAGTCCATTTAAGTTGAAACTATGTGTTATTCATCACGAGACCTACGACATGTTACTTTGTCCTAGTTTTTCACTTGTCCTAAGACAAGGAAACTCTACCAAAGTTACACTTAGTTTGTTTCATCACCACTTGGTTTACACCTTTGTTTTCTGTTTCCCATTTAGGGAAAAAATAATAACAACATATGTGGATACCACTAGAAATAATCATGTCCACCACTTTTGTAGTCTACTTGCATGACTAGGTTGTAATGCCGGAATGCAAGTGTTGAAAGTGTGAATGGTACACTTCATGTTCTAGTAGGCCCTTTGTCTCAAACCCATATTGAGACTAATTATCATTATAGTTAGGTGATATCATCATTGTCTCCCTTTGATTTGTTATATGCTACCCACATTATAGCCATATAATTGTGATACTTACGTCTTGTTTCCATTGTGAAACTTGGTCTAAATCTCTAAATTGTATTGTTACACTACTCGCACACATAGTAACTTCTTGATATACTTAGACTTTTTAATCCTAATATTGCCTTGAGTTTTTGTGAGTGTTGAGGTTATGTTGTTCACATTGTGATAACATCATTTTGATACTAAAAATATTTCTTTCATCGCAAATCTTGATTCACATGTCCAAATAGTGTTGTTATGTTGCTCACATTTGTAACTTCCATTTTCAAAGACTTGTACTTTTTGGTATCTAAAAATTAGTTTTAGTATACCTTTTTAGAGGATCGCGTCAACACTTTCTTAGAATTTAGGTATTGTTTATTTTAAACTTGGCCTAAGTGGTAATATTGTGTTGTCACTATTTTCTTTGAACCTATCTTAGGAAACATAGGGAGTAAACTATTGTTGTGACTAGATTTGAGTCTTGTACTTCATTGTCTTATCCTAGATACTTCTTTTCATATATTATGTTAGTGTGTGTATTCTTTATTATTTGATATCCTTGGGTTCATATTGACCTTTGGATTTGTGACCATTTGATATTCCACATTCTTTGTGACAACTTGACATCATTACGCTACAAAAATTTACCTAGGGTCCATTTTAGTCAACCTTAGTAAAACCTTTCACGTTATGCCTCCTACCACAAGAATGGGGCATCAAAAACTAGGGGCAAGTCCCTTTGGAGATGACATGTTAAACCCAATTTTAGAAGACAATGTCATGGTTGATCATAGTGGTGGAGAGGATAATTATCCTCAAGTGAATTTTGAGTTGAATCCCACCCACTTTGACGATTATATATACCAAAACAAACATGAGGTCCTAATGTGTGTCATAGAGCTTGGAGCAAGGTTACCCTCTATGGTTGACCCTTCTCTCATTTCCGGTATGGTTCGTGGAGATGAAGAAGTAGAACGTCCTTCTTGAAATATTAATGACATCTTAAATCCAAGTCATGCCTCTACTTTTAGACAAAATAATGATGAGGAGATACCTTTCAAAAATGATGGAGACTATCATATACCTATTGTTAGAGTCCATTGTGAGGACCATGAAGAGCATGCTCATCATGAGCAACCTCCTCCTTATGAAAATTGTAAAGAAGTACCCACTCAGGAGGTAACCTTAGAAGAACAAGTGCAATCTCTCACTCACCAATTGGAAAGTTTGGCTTCACATGTAAACAAGGAACAACTAAAACCTTTGAAACAAGCCATACCAAAAGCTAAACCTAAGGCTTCATACCACAAGTTCTGTTGGTTGGATATTTTGTCAGTGACAAAATATGAGGTTCAACCATAGTATATGGGATTAAATCCCTCCTCAAAGACAGTGAGGCTGCCGCTTATTATTAATCTAAAACACAGAAAAAACAATATATACAGTATTCACACTAATCTAACCATTGGTGTTGGGATAGAATCCCGAAATCCACATCCACACGATTCAAAGGTATTGCTTTCGTAAATGAACTGGGTCGGAAAATATTACAACGAAAGAAGCAAAATGGAAAGGAAATGAGAGAAACGTATTTTCTTTCGAGTAAACCTGAGCACGAAATAATCATATGGGCTTTAGATCATAAATATAATGTCTGAAATGATTAGAAACACTAAGGTGCTAAACAAAGAATAGCTTAAGATTATGGACGTAAGAACAATGTCTTAAGAAAGATATATCCCACAACACAAAGTTTGCAAAATAATATCAACTCCTATTCTTCACAATGATTAAAAGAAAACACAAAGTTTTTCTTCTTTCCAATAGCTCCCAATATTTCAAAAATCTTGACCCTTTGGAATACATAAGCATCCCTTATTTATAATAAAAGGAGTAGAGAGAAAATAGGATAAATCCTAGAAAATAGTGTTCTTTAAAAAGAGTTCTATTTTGCTTGACTCTCACGCAGGAGACCAAGTCAAAATATGATTCAAAAATGTGACGAAACAGAAATGAAAAAGACATGTCAATTTCAAAATTGAAATGACATGAAACATCAAGACTTAATCTGAATCATCATCTTTCACTCCTTCATCTTTCTTCTTCCTCCGGTGAGCTGTTTGTTCGAAATTCTTGGAACTTTCGAATTATGCGTTGTATTTCATTTTCATGGGCGCAGTGGAATGATCATTCAAAACTTCACAGGTTTCATGGGTATCACTAGCACTACCGGGAAGCTTTTTCAATCTTTTGCTGAGCCTTCTCAAGGCCTCTAAAGAATGTTCAATTCTTACAAACCGGTCGATGATCTCAATACCAAATCCGTGCGTTGGTTCATGTTGAACAAACTCTTGGACTTGTTCGAAAAGATCATCAGCTGATAGGATGCCTGAGTTTCCAACTGACACCTTTGGACAAATCTTCAGCAACTCTTCTTCCAGATCACTTTTGCCATCAATCAATTTATCCCTTGATTCTCTCAACTTACGCATAGGCTTCGTTAAGAATCTTCAGCCTAAACCTGATGGCTTTGGTCAGCTGGAAATGCTTATCCGCATGTGGGATGATGCCTTCTTCTACCAAGAGTTGTGATGGTATTTTTGCTTTAATGCCTGGAGAGCTTCGAAAGTCAAATCAAGATGTCTAATTTCTTGAGAGAAATCATCATCCATCTTCTCTCCATCACTCTGAATGTCCCCCAAAGATTGATAGATTTTCACAACGTCTTGAATCACTTCCTTCCCCTGTTGGAGCAGCCTTTGGGTCCATTCATCGACCACCCTTCCTTTTTTATTAATCCTCTCAATCGTAGGCACTGATGAGAAATCGAATCCGACAGGGACAGAAGAAGATGGTATGGATTCAAGGGGTTTTGAGAGCTTAAGAAAAACCTCTGTCAACTGCTCCACCTTTCCCTTAAGCTCATCTCTGCTGTCTTTTGTTTCTTTCAACTTCTGGCACAACACATTTATAGCATCCCGTGCATCCTGTTGTGCCCCTTCTGCTATCACTTTTCCTAGAGCCACCCTGGTTATCTGATAATCAGAGGCTGTTACATCCTCTTTAGTTTTGTCAGTCGCGGGAGTGGCGATCTCTGCGAACTTATGCCCTGAAGCATCCACCAAAACCATTGAAATTGTTTTGGGTTTCTTGGCCGATTTAGTAGTAGGAGCCTTGAGTGAGTTAAAATCAAAGGCCGGTATGGGTACAATCACCTTCCTCTTCCTCGGAGTTTGCTCGAGTAGCCATTGCAGCATATCAAAGGGAGTTGCCACTGTTGTAGAAGCTGGTATCATACTCTCAAGGGGAGAAGGTTCTACTAGCGGAGGGGGAATAGTTACCAATGTGGTAGTAGATTCAATAAAAAGAGGCACAGGAGGGAGCGTGTTGGTGATTACTTGGGTCCCAACAGAGAGGGGTGAAAGTCCGAGAGAAAATCTGGCCATGGTGAAGAAGTTGATGGAGAATGAGGAGGTAGGAGTGGTTATGAGGGGAGGCACAAATTCGGACTCAAAGCACGGGATGCAAGAGATAAGGTCTCTTCAGTTGGGCAATCAACAAATGATGAAACCAGAGGCTGGCTTCCTTCTCCTTCCAAAGAAATTGCTCCTATTTACGGTGGTGTTGGTGATTCGGCACATCCACCGTTCAATTTGGAGAAACAATTGAAGAGATTTCTCTTTCTTTTTTTTTTTTTGACAAACTTGACCTTTATAGGCCCCTTAGAAGATTTTTGTCCTTTCCCTTTTTAGAGGGCCCCACCTCTGAAGCACCAACTTTGAAAACTTATCATCTTTAAAACTCATCCCCCAAGAGGCGAGCCATGCTTTGGTGCGTGCAAGAATCAGAGCTGATCTATCTGTAATGGAGGCTTTTTCACTGATTGACCAATCAATAGGTGGGAAGACATATTGATCTTCATTCAGTCCATCATAAGAGGGATCCAGAACACTTTCATTGTCGCTAGTACCTTCTGGTAAGTTAGCGAGCTCAAGTGTTTGAATCTCAGCAAGTGTCAATCTACTATGATCCTTTCTACGAACAGCAACCTCATCACGTAGATCAATCCAGATGTCTTCTATGCTTGGTCTGTGCAGGTGCAGAGTTCCATACGCCCTAAGGACTCCTCGAATATCAAACCCGTCTCGGGGCTTCATGTGCTTCTTCAACTTATCCTGAAGCTCATGGACAACATTCTTGGCTTTTACCACTGTCGAACAAGTATACCTTCCAATAGAAATTGGGAAGGATACAGCGGCTTTATGTTTACTTTGTTGGAACTTGTGAAAATCCAACAATTGCCTAACCAACTCCATCAAGATCAGTTTGTCCCCTGGATATCGGGGCAGAAAGAAAGGATCCCCTAGGTACATGACTACCTGTAGATATGTGAAATTCTTAAATTACAAGAAGACACAACCCCACTTTGAAACCTCAGCCCATGCTTCATCAGATACTCTTGTTTTCCTCAGTTCAGGATTTAACCTGCAGATGTTTTCATAAAAGAAGGCGTCATTCACCCTTTTGAATTGATCTTCGGACCCTTTCCTTGTCAGCTAAGGAAAATACTGATAAACATGGTCCACCATCCTGTTTCCCTTGGTATCCAACACAGGATAGTTCCTCATACCAAGCCACATTGCATGCATAGGTGACATATGAGGACATATAAAACTTTCAGTAGACAAGCTATTTGTCATTTGGGAATCTATCTCATTACTAATGAGAGTGCCCCAATCAATTCCTTGTTGATTCTTCTTAATGGTAAACCAAAAACCCGACTCAATAGAGTGATGATGTCATTGATTTCTGAATGAAATCACTTACGGGACAAGTCTTGGGAATCTGGAAACAACCGGTTTGCTTTGATCAGAACTTCTTATTTACGTGCTTGATCAATCTTTTCCGATCATTATCCTAAGATTTACGAGTGACTTGATATCTAACTCTCCATATTCTTCAAAATTGGGCAGCTTGAGGAGGTCATCGAAGTAACCTCTGTCAACTTGATCACAACTTCTCCCTCCTGTTTTTTCACAGAGCAGAAGCGAGTCATAACTCAAGCGCAGCTAAGATGAATTCGAGCACGGCGGACATAGGGAAACCCGCTGCAAGAGGTAAACCACTATCGACTATCGATTTCATCCATGGATTTTGGGAAGAGCTCTTTACCCTACTCCAGAAATCCTCCATATCTATATTTTCAAGCTCTGTATCTCGGATGTCATAATTGCAATCGATATAGGATGGAGACTCCACCTTTTTGAATTTGTATTTCATCCTTCCGACTTTTCAGTCTTTTCTTGCGATGGACCGAGGGTCCGGCATGAGGGATTTCGAAGGAGGAGAGTTTCGGATATCAGGAGATGTTGCACTGCTTTGTGAAAACCCCGACCTACATGGAGATGGGAAGGGTGGAAAAACCCGACACACTGAGGAGGATGTCGGGGAGTCAGAAAACCCGACACACCGAGGATGTCGGAGACTGAGAAAACTGGCACTTTAAAGATGTCGGAGATTTTAGAAAACCTGGCACTTTGAAGATGTCGGAGATTTTGGAAAGCCCGACATGTCAAATTTTCTGATATACTACGGGTTTTGATCTCGCACAACACCTGCGAAACCCAGAAGAGGGAATAGGGTTTTTGTTGATTTTAAAACATGCAAGTTCTTTCTTCATCATTTATATCCAAAACATATTTTAATTACAACAACATTCCGGGAAATAACACAAAGTGATAATTCCAAAGAGATAAACCCTAAAACATAAACCTGGTTTTAGAAAACAACCCTTAAAATGGAAAAGAGAAAATCCCAAACCCAGATGAGAAACTTGGATGAATTCCTCACATAATTAATCCATAAAAACCACAAAGAAAGACTGAAGAAAAATACCTTCAACTGGGACAACGAATGATCAAAAACGAGCAATGCAATCGAGTACAGAGGTGAATTTCGGGTTTCGGGGTCGAAGAAGCATGCGCGAAAATCCACAAGATTTATAAGGCATGTCAAGAGGTTGTGTACAATGATAACTATCTAATTCGCCTCTTCCCACAAAGTTTGGGAGGTCAAGCGTTGGAATGGTTTTTACACATCCCTAAGGGATCCATATCTACATGGTCAAAACTAGCCAAACATTTTATACGTCACTTCTCATTTAATATAGATAATGATGTCACCATGTTAGATTTATGTAATGCAAAACAATAAAATAACAAGAACTTTGCTAGTTTCTTATAGCGATGGTGAGGGCTAGCTAATCACTTCCCTTGTTAAATACCGAGAAGAAATGACTATAAGTATATTTGTACCTAATATCCACCCTAAAATTACATTCCACTTACAAATGCATTGTGGTAACACGTTTGAGGAGTTGGATTTGAGAAGGGTAGTCAAATAGAAAAAGCATTGTTAGCTAGAGGGACCTTAAAACCCCTTTCACGTGACTGTGATCATAACGATTCCAAACCTAGTGACAAGACAAATTTTGTTCCTAATAAAAAAATTGTAGGTGATGGAATAGTAGACTCTAAAAGAGTGCAAGTAGTCAAAATTATGCTCCTTTGAAACTTGCAAAGGGAACTCTACCTACAGAGTATAAATTCATAACTTCACCCCTCTCTTTGATTCTATGTCATCAATATTAAAATAGTTAGAGGTGGTTAATATGGTTAGATATCCTGAAACTACACCTTATGGGGATGACGCACCTAAGCCATCATGGTTTAGGGAAAACAAATATTGTGGATTTCACCGCATCAAAGGTCATAAGACCGATAAGTGTTTAAAATTGAAACACTATATTCAGGATTTAATCGATAGTGGCGATGTGGAAATGGATTTCGCTGCCCCTACTAAATCTCCTAATGTAAACATGGGGATATTCAAAGAACCTTTCCCAAAGCACAACAAAGGAAAGGAAAATTTGGATCAGGGACAATCATCTCAAACCAATAATTTCAATTATGTTTCAAATATGAGACCATTTTGATGCCCTAATAGGTTGTGTCAATCCACCTGTTGAGCATATCAACATGATCAAGATTAAATCAAGGAGTGCACCGTGGAAATGCAATGGGCTCACCTTGTTATTTCAAAACCTCTCCCCCTACTCCTCAAGACATTCATTATGACGTGTTAGAACAATTAGAGAAAACCACGACCAAGATTTCAATCTTGGACCTTCTTAAAATTTCTAACGTTCATAAATACATCCTTTGTAAGACATTACAAGGATCAAGAGTGTCTGTTGATATCGACCCAACACACTTGCAAGAAATGGTAGCACGGATTTCTCTTACAGAGCATATAACCTTCAGTCAATAGAAATCCCAGAAGAGAATCCCTCTCATAATTTACCCTTGCATATTGAAGTTATAATCAAATGTAAGAAGGTCAAAAAGAGTGCTTGTGGACAGTGGATCGGGTTTAAACATTTGTACTCTAAAGCTAGTTCAATAACTAGGGTGTACTGAAGCTAATTTAGAGACAAATTTCATCACCATAACGGCGTATGACAACAAATAATGATAGTCAGCTGGTATGATCACTTTATCTTTGGAAGTGGGTCCTATCAATTAGGATAGGAAGTTACATGTCTTGGAATTAGAGCTCCCCTATAACATATTGCTCGGCTACCCATGGATTCATGCCATGCAAGTTGTACCTTCAACATATCATTAATGTTTAAAGCTACACCATGAAGGAAATACCCTCACTATTCAGGGAGATCCCCAACCATTTTCTCATTGCAAAGCGTTTTGGGCTATTTTCCCACCATCTACAAATGTCCTTCTACAAAGATAGTTGTTCTGTCTAGAAAAATTTCCTCGCTTCACAAGTGAATCTAGATACCTTGTCCACTAATGACAACATTGCTTCTACATTAGAGACTCCTTTCACTACGTGGGAGATGAAGGTTAGAGCAAGCGGTTGTGGAGAATATGATCTTCAACAAGCCCTTCTAGTTCATAACATTCCCCTATCTGCCAAAGCACATGGTAGGTCGTGTTACAAGTTTCAAAGATCCAAGGAGAACTACCCTTTTGATGCTTTCACTCCTAGTGGATTATTAGAAGATGAAAGGATACTCAAAGATATTGTATTTCATCCTAAAGATGATGAAATGGCTCTATGCTACCAATCACCTAGGTATGTTATCCCCAATCAAATGATGCTTACTATGGGATATAAAGGACATGGTTTGTAGCCACAACGAACAAGGTATATTGGAATATCTTTTGATACCTTGACATATAGTGGGTAAGTTTGGCATTCGTGTCTAGTTGTATGAATATCACCCATCTTATGTTAAGGATACCTCTTACGAGCACGAAGATATTCCCTCCGAATGTAAAAGTGAAACAAATTCCTGGTGTAGTATTTACGAAGACCTTGCCTCCATGAAATTATTTTATGACATAGCTATCCTAACTATAACTCTTGTTATATCCCCCATAACTCAGACACTAAACCTCATTTACCCATCACTCATGAATTAGGACCAACAATAACATGTGCCCATCGATGTCTTTCAGAATGATGAGGCTATTTGTGAGTTCCTTGGCATCCGTGTGATATCCCAATAAATGACCACAAGAAAGGCTTCTCCATTCATCTTAACACATGTGTGTACTTTGGGGAGGAGGTAGTGTGGTCATTTAAGAAAAAAAAAAACAAAGCAAGGAAAAATTTCACCAAAAATCCTTGAAAAAATTCCAAGTCCTATAGCGAAAACCTCTTTGAGGCGCTTGTGGAAAAAAAAAGAACAATCAATGGAAAAAATAGTTGACCCACTTCAAGATGAAGATCTCTTTGAGCCACCTTTAGTAGAAGAGGATCTTAATCTCCCCCCTGATCCTACGTGCATAGAAGATGAGTCTCAAGTTACTAGTGGAGGAAACAATAGATGTAAAAATTGGCATGGAGGAGTTGCCTAGAATAGTTAAGTTGGGGGTTTCACTCTCAACTCAAGAATAGAAAACTTTTACAATGATTTTGAGAGAATTTACTGAGATATCTTTTCTTGGTCTTAAGCAAACATGCGAGGACTTGAACATGCATTAGTGGTGTATATTATTGTTTACACACCCCAGATGCAAATCCCATAAAACAAAATCTCGAAAGATGTATCATCGTGTCACCTTGTTGGTTAAAGGAGAGCTAGAAATATTATTGGCAGTAGGCTACATCAATATTATTGACTATTCAGAGTGGATATCAAATATAGTCCTAGTTCAGAAGAAACCTATCGGTATTAGACTATGTATCAATTTGTGAGGTATTAATAAAGCTTTTCCTAAGGATGACTTTCCTCTTCCCAACATCAACATGATTTTTGATTCAACAGCTGGTTATGAGATGATATCACTCATGGATGGCTTCTTAGGATATAACCAGATAAATATTGTGGAGGAAGACCAACATAAGACAACTTTTACCACCCCATGGGGGAATTTTTGTTATCAAGTCATGCCCTTTGGCCTTAAGAATGCAGTGCAACCTATCAATGGGAAATGACTGTAATATTTCATGATATGATCAATGACATCATGAAAGATTATGTGGATGACATATTGGAAAATACAGGACTCGGGAAGATCATCCAGAGATCTTACGACACATCTTTCAGTGTCTAAGGGACTATAAGGTCTGCCTAAACCCAAAGAAGTGTGTCTTCAGTGTGTTATCTGAAAAACTATTAGGATTCATTATTTTTGAAGAGGAATAAAAGTAGATCTAGAAAAGGTTACTTCTATAACATAAATGCCTCCTCTGATGAATATCAAAAAACTCTAAAGTTTTAAAGGAAAGATCCAAGCAATTAGAAGGTTTATCTCTCAGCTTGTAGATAAGTGTCACACATTCACGCATCTTCTCAAGAAAGATGTTAGTTTTCACTAGGGACCATAACAACAATGAGCATTTACATTTCTAAAAGCATATTTGGCAAAACCCCTATTGTAATGCCACCCATGTAGGTGAACCATTGTTACTCTACATTTCTTCCATGCACATTGTAATTGGTGCATTGTTGGCGTAATATGATAAAGATCATAAAGAAAAAAGTTGTGTACTACTTAAGCTGAATGTTGATATCTTACGAGCTTAATTATCCAAAGATAGAAAAGGTTTATTTGGTCGTAGTTTCCGCCTTGCATAAGCTACGTAATTATCAGTTAAATAATAAGGTCAAGCTTATTTCAAAAGTAGATCCATTAAATTACTTTTTTAAAAATCAGGCACTCACAAGAAATATGGCCAACTAGATCATTTTACTTAGTGAGTTTGAAATCGAGTATGTGCACCATAAATCAATGAAAGGACGGGTTTTAGTAGATCAACTAGCTAAAGTTCCATTACCAAGTATCGAACCTTTGATTTTGGAACTCCCAGATGCATCCATAATGTACCTCGAGGAATTTTTATATGGCAACTATACTTTGAATGTTCCTTTACCTTACATGGTTCAGGTGTTGGAGTTTTGTTGATCACTCCTTCAAGATACTTGATCCCTCAGGCATTCCAACTCGATTCCCATGCAAAAATAATATAGTGGAATATGAGGCCCTTATTGCAAGGATGAATCTAGCTATTAAGTGGGATATCAGAAAAGTAAACATAATCGATGATTCTATGTTGATTATAAAATAGGTGACAAATGAATATAAAGTTAAAGATGAGAAACTTCTTCCATACAAGAGAATGGTTGATTCTTTGAAGGAGTTATTTGAGAAGATTACATTTCAAAAAATCCCAAGAGCACAAAATAGAGTAGCAGATGTTATGGCCATAGTGGGGTCCATGTTGAGCATCCCACCTAGGAACAATGATATGTCATTCTTTGTCAAACATCTGCGAACATCAGCATATGACATATCATATTCATGTTTGGTATGTGAGGTTGTTGGTCCCTTTTCCCCATGATATTGTGACATCTTTAATTACCTTCACGATGGAACCTTTCCCACAAAAATTTCCCATGCCAATAAATGAAACCTCATCCATCATATATCCCATTATACCCTACTTGGCACTCTCTTTTTTGAGGCTATGATAGGAATCTATTACATTGTTTAAATTCATACGATTCCATCCTGGCGATCAGGACGTGCACTGCGAAGGCATATGTGAGGCTCATACTAGAGGGAATGTCTTAGCAAAGAAGATACTTAGAGTAGGATAATATTGGCCTACCATGGAAAATGATTGTTGCAAATATGTAAAGAAATTCTTGCATTTTTAGAAGTACGAAAATTTGATACATGCACCAGCAAAATCATTACAGCATATCACGATACCTTGTCCATTCTCAAAGTGGGGGATCAATCTTATAGGTAAGCTTAACCTGTATCCTTAGATGGCCACAAGTTCATTATCACTGCTACTAAATATTTCACAAAATGGGTAGAGGTTGTTCCTCTTACCTATGTCGAAGGTGTGCAAATATCTAAGTTTATAATGAACCATATCATTTGTCGATACGGTATCCCTTCTTCCATTATAGTTGATAATGGTAAGTCCTTTAAAAATAAAATTGTGAAATCGTTATGCAAACATTTTCAAATATCTCTCAAATTCTCAACCCCTATTACCCTCAAGGTAATGGGAAAGATGAAACTTCTAATAAAACCTCATCATCGTATTATAGAGAAGATGGTGAATACAATAAGTCAGAATGGCATTTCTGATTCACCCTACCCTTTGGGCATTCAGAACATCTATCCACACTCATATGGGTGTCACTCGGTATTCCCTATTATTCGGCATAGAATTCAAACTACCCCTAGAGATTGAGATCTCCTCTTTGCATATAGAGCTATGGGATTATCTGAATGAAGAAGAGGACTACATAGTAGCTCAACTAGTAGAGTTGGAGCTATTAGATGAGAAATGTATTCACACCCTCAATCACCTTAAAGTGTATCAAGATCGATTGCGGAGAAGCTATAAAAAATAATGACACCTCATTAATTTGAGGTAAGAGACTTGGTGTTAAAATAAAATCAGTTCAACACCACCAACGACCAAGAAAAGAAGGGTAAATTTGAGCCTAATTGGCTAAGGCCATATGTTGTGGTCACCAAGTTTGGTTTAGGATCCTTTAAGCTTTCCTACTCATATGTTCAGGGGCTTTGAGAACCCATGAATGCAATGCATCTTAAGTGTTTCTATGCTTAAGTGTGGGGTCTCTAAAATATCAGAAAAATAACAAAAAAAGTATAAAAATAGAAAAAGAAAAAGAGAAATAAATAGGTGCATCCAATAATGAAAACCATGCAATTATGGCACTTCGGAAAATTCCTTTGGTGAAAACCACTTTCTAGCGCCATTAGAGAGTCCGTTATTCAAAAGCATTTCAAGTTTAGAATTCGATAAAAAAATTTCCTAAGCTAGTCTTTACCTTTTTTATCGAGCTACTTTTGAGCATACCCCTCTTATCCTTGTTCCAGTTGATACTAATTTTGTGTGGAATAATTTTCCTTTTTATATTACCATATCATACTAGGGGAAACTTTGCATCATCATTTATTATACATAACACATGGTGTTCTTCCCTTATACATCCCATCTAACATTGGGGGCATCCACGTTTCTTCGTTTCCTTGCATTTCACTTTGAAAAACTTCTTAGAAAACATCAAAAACATTTGTATAAATTTTTGAAAATCCCAAAACATGCAAATATGTTAGTTGAGAAAATTAAAAAACTCAAATACACTTCATAGAAAACTCTAAAAAAATATAACATTGTTTCAAGATAATACCCAAAATAGTGAAAAACGTTTCAAAATTGTCCCACAAAAATAAAGTAGTAGTTTGCTTACTTTTAGTTGTTGGTTTGTATGGTTTTAGTTGCATTGATTTTTCATCTTATGTGATTTAAATTGGATTCATTTTCTTACTTAGATTGAGTGTTACTTTAATCTGTTGTGCATTACATTGAGTTCATTTTATCTTGCATACTTGTAGATAGTTGTGTTGTTTTGATTATATTTGATTAATTTGTGTTTTTGTTTGCTTGTGTAGTTTGTTGTCATTTCATCATCATATCATCTATCATCACATCTATACATCATATATCAATAAAGGCTAAGCTACATAATCATGAACATGAAAATTAAACATGTATGTTAAGCTAACATCATATAATATTGCCAAGAGGGGCAAGAGGGACCACCTTTTGTCCCCCCTCAAACATAGACCATAATAAAAATGTGGATTAAACATGCTATCTCATACACAAAATGTGATAGGTAAAACACAAAGTATCTCATCAACATGCAAAGTGATATCATTAGATGTTATATCATAATCTAAACAACATGTGATACAAACATAAACCATAATAAACATACAGATTAAACATGATATCTCATAAACAAATAGTGATACATTAGTAATCCATCAATCATCATATATCCATAAATATCAAATGTCCATGTAAAAAATCAATGTGTCTCAATACATATTAAATACAAAAATTCCATCATGGGCATGGGTCAAAAATGTGCCTTCATCATGAGGAATAATAAAAATAATATATAACGTACATATATACAAAGCGGTGTGTTCATCGGGAGGCATGATAAAAAAAAATAGTACATATACATCCGTACAAAAGTATGCCTTCATATCGAGGAAATACACCAAAAATATACATCAAGCACATCAATAAAAGAGTCAACCATGAGTCTCGCCCTCTCCAAGACTATCTCCCGGGTCTACCACTAGGTGGGGGAATTTGTTGTGATGGATGCATGGAAGGTGTTACACCATGTTGAGCTCAGCCATGTTGCTTCGAGGCCCTCTTGTGTCAAAGGACCCTATACTAATCATGTTAATCATGATGGCCTCTATGATCTAGACCATGATTGAGGTATATCGGCTATCCGACTATAATCTAGAGCTTTCTACTTAGCTGCGATGGCCACATGATACTTTATACGGTAATAAGTGGCCTCACCTTCTAGGAGGCACTCTGACCAATCAAAAGTTGTACACTTGAGGAGGTAACTACCTATTGAAGTGCATCACGCTCCACTCTCGCACTCACTAGCTCGCCTCGTGGCTACCGGGCTCTGTTTGATAAATCCCGATCTCTCTCAACCCGCATCTATGCCCTCTCTCGTAGTCATCCGATCCCACTTTTCCTGATCTAATCTATCTATGCAATCACTTGGTCTCACTCTGTCCTAGATTGATCTCTCTCTGCATTAGCCTAAAGTTTAAGGCTATAACCTATGCGCAATCGCTTCAGAAAAGTAGCTAGAGCCCCATCACCCTATATATTCTCCTCCATATCATCTTCACCTCCTCCACCTCCCGGTGGACTATGTGGTGAACTCACATGTGGCGGTGATGGAGGTTATTTTCAAGGTTCCCATAGTGGAACCTGAAGTGGAATCCATGGTGCTAGTACATGTCAATGAACCACTACACGGTGCTACATAACCACCTCTATTCGAACCAATACATGTTGTACTGTGGCCCTACCTGTGGCCCATCCTATGGATCTACATAAGATTTTGTTATAATACCCTGAAATTACAGTCAAGATTTTAACAAGATCATTGTCTTTGACTCGATCTTAACACCAAGCGGAAGAGAAACAAGTGTTTTCAATAAAGGTTGAGAAAACAAGACAAAGGGAATGATATGGTTATTAAGAACTGATATTGATCTTGTGATTATCTAAACTAAGGGTGTTATTGCTAATTAATGCCTTACAAAAATATTATTATTCTTGTCTTAATATTGTAAGCACTAAATCAATAAGTCTCATGATGTATTGCGAAAGACTTAAGGGAAAAAGTATCTGCTTCAGGATATCACATTAGGCCTGGTCTATATATTTCTAAAACTAATATACATGTTTGTGAGATAATGTATCACTGTGACAACCTTAGAGGGTAATGTGTTTTAAACATTGGAGTCAAGGGAGAGATTCACTTAACCCATATTAATGATTAATCACTTTGTAGATTAGTTGACTTGGGCTTGTAAATTCTAGCAGAGGTGTTAATTTTGGGACCTTTGAATTATTGAAAACTGATTGTGTGATTTACAGGCAATCCTATTGGGGTGCCGGAGATTGTTGAATAGTGATTAAATGACCATAAAATGGTAGAACCAAACCCACTATGTATAAGATCATTGATAACTTAAAGGGGGTCATAAAATGGTAGAACCAAACCCACTATGTATAAGATCATTGATAACTTAAAGGGGGTCATAGACCTTAAGAGACTTGCCAACATATTTAAAATTATGTATTATAATCCATGGACTTCGGGAATTATGGGGCATTTAAATAATAATTTTAAGGCCATGCATGTTTTATAACATTGGTCTTATACTATATTATACTTCATTCTCTCCAAAGGTTATTCGACCTATGTTATAGAAAGCAATTAAGTGAATGATATTTGGTTAATTTCGTGGAAAAGGTAAATGAGGATTTAAACTGTAGAAAGCCCGCCAATTTTGGAGGAGAGTTGGAGGGTGGTGGTAGTTGAATGGGTCACTGGTGTGGTACTCCAGCATTTAACACCATTAATTGTGCATTTAAAATTTACAGAAATTTGTAAAGCTCCTAAGGAAGCAAACTACATGCAACTACTCCATTTTGTTTTTGTTGATGAAATCTAGGGGAAAAGCTCCACTTCTGGTATCAATGCATGTTGATCAAGCTATGAGTTCTTGTAGCTATTTTCAGAAGAGGAAGTTCATTTATGTGGGAAAATTTATAAGATGGGGACATCATTATATGGTTTTGAAGAAGGATTGAATTTTGGCTAGTTCGAGGTGGATAGTTTTGAATCCATAAACTCTCTATTGTTACAACACTTGTTGGAGATAGATCTTGAAGGATTTAAGAATCGAATTCATAGGCAAGAGACATTCCTTATCCCCTTTATCTTTTTATTTCATCAGATGTTAGAGTGAATACATATTTACAATTTTGTTAGAGCTAAGAAAAAGTGGGTACGTGATGGTTGGAGGTTGTTGTTTTTATAACTCTTTTTTTGCAAAAAGAAATGGTAAATTGTATGACTGTAGAACCTGGGTATCTAATATTTTTATCTTTTATACTTCTCAAATCGTGTTTACCTATTATGACTTTAAATGAGAAATTTTGTTTGCATTTTGTCAAAGAGGTTGACCCAGATAATAATGGGTTTTTGTGAAAATATTATAATATTATGCAAAATCGAATTTGGGTGCATGGGTTTTCTTTTATTTGACCGAAATCTTGATATATGGATCTGGTAATAAACTAATTCTAGATATTAGTGTTTATTTCTTTCACTTCTGGTCTGTGCATACGTAACATTTGTAGAAAATGGAGGTGTATTTGGGCATGTGCCAAGGTTGAGCTGGTGATATCCAGTTGGTGTTTCTATCTCATGCATAGGATATTTTATAGACTTCTTTTTCCATCGATTTGACTGATAGTGAGACAGGATTCGCACGGGGCTTAGGATTTTCTAGTTTACCCAACGTAATCTTTTACCTTTAGTGGGTCTATGAGAAAATTTCATTTATCACTCCCTCTTTAAAATAAACCTGGGTATAAACCTTTCTAACATGGCTCAATTTGAATGGTGTGTTTATAAAATGATAACACTTCTTGTTATCCTTGTTTGATATGTTGATCTTTGTAACTCCTAGGGAAGTTTATTGGGAAATAGTTGGGATTACTCCTGGTTTTGTAATAGTTGGATAACAATAAATGGCCGAGATTGAGCTGAGAATGTATCTTATTTTTCCACCATTCAGTCTGGTGTAGGTTGTAAGCTCAACATTAATGTTCCTTTTCTTAGGATATGGAACCGCCTTTAGTTGTTGTAATAGAATGTTGATTATGTCGAGCCTTTAGCTCAATCCGATTTTAAGGAATATAATTATTTGTTATCTTCTTAAGTGGTTGTCTAAACCAGTTTGAATTGATACTGGAGAACAACAAATGAATTTGGGGATTAGGTTTGAAGGACTGAGCCTAATTTATCTTACGCCGGTATGGAAAACCATTTCTTCCTCCTTCAGGAAGCCTTGATGGATAAAGATTGGAAAAATGATTGATTTTATCATTTTTATAAGAAAGGTTGAAAAACCTTATTTAAAACCAAGGGGTGTTGGTAGGTTGGCACCTTGGATATGTGTCTTAAGTATTGTTGCTCCATTTATAAGGTGCAATGGTGGAACTAAAACTTAGTTTTGTTCCCATTTCTTTAAATCAATTTTTACTGTAGATTCTATTATTTATATTATGTGGAGTTTATGTAACTGATTGAATCTCGTAGGACGATAAAATCAAGTGTAACATATCCCCATTATTGAGGAGTAGTATGTACTAGTCATGGAGACAAACTAAGGAGGTTCAAACCCCTATACGTAAGTGCAATCAAGCTTCAGGTAGTGGTTGTGTTTTTGGATTCTTATTGCAGCGGAATATAGTAAGATATAATTCAAGGTGTTGTGTTGTATTAAAGAATACACAAGACTGTTCAATTGAGAAATGATGTCTATATTTAATTCCTATAAGTTATTACAATATATAACTTTGAGATATATAATTCTCTTTCCTTATTAGGATATTAATGGTTAATACAGAATATGTTGTTTTAAGAAGTTATGACATATAAACTTCATGAAATTAAATCAATAAGAATGTAGTGTATTAACCAGACTTTTTGACGAATATTTTAGTAATGCTGAAACTAGTGGGTTTCATTTACGTAGCATGGATTACCTTGTGTGTGTCCAAGGTTAATACTTGTTAGAATTGCTTAAGCATCAACAATAGTTGCAGCAACTTCTAGTTATGAATGGG
The DNA here is from genome assembly GCA_018340775.1 of Taxus wallichiana var. yunnanensis. Lineage (NCBI taxonomy): Eukaryota > Viridiplantae > Streptophyta > Pinopsida > Cupressales > Taxaceae > Taxus > Taxus wallichiana. Next base: position 39,881,216 of record CM031244.1, read on the forward strand.
ATGATATGGATACATACCGTGATTTATAAGAGTTTGATACTTCTATTTAACTTCTGTGGAATTGGTTGTATTTATAATAATGTGTGGTATTGATTAGTTGATGGTCATTATTGGATTTGAATATATTTATCCGGTTTTTCTTTAACTTAATTATGTGAAGTGTTAATAAGATTTTGTTATTGAGGAATACTCAAGAAGGTAAAAGGAGTTGTACTTTTAAGTGCAAATCAAGTTAATAGAGTATGATGTTTGTTGCATTACATGATTAAATTGTAAGAATGAGATTATTATTGCAGTATATATTCATTCCAGCTTAATGACATAAATTGATAAATGGGATAAAGGACTTTTCTTTCTCGGTTGCTTCAATGAACCGACCTCGCTAACTATCATTGCAGGAAAGTGAGCGAAGATACAGGCATAAAGTAAAGAAACACCTCAGTTATCTAATTGAACCATATGCTTACTTTTAAAGGATAAAGTTGCAGTCAAATTGTTGAATTGAGATATTCTTATTTATGTTAAAGAAGTTATTTGTTGTCTTCGAATAAAGGTTTTCTTGTGAAAATATACTAAGTACATTTATGATATATTGTGACATGGTAAAGATTCCATATTTTGATCAATAGATACTTGCTTCATATCATTGAAAGATTGTTGATACCTCTCTGTAATCTCTGTAACAACTTATACTAAGTTGTAGTAATATCGGTATAGATATGGCTATATGCTTATGATATTTTATGAAAAATGAATCATTGGATGATCGTATTGGAGGGCTGTTATAACTCTTTGATTCAGCAAATGTATTAACTACCTTATGGACTAGATGAACCTAGTAATTTCAATGATTGAAATGGGAAGTTAAAAATCAGTAATATAATATGATGAAACTTCTGGATGATAAGATAAAGTTCAACATATAAGGGTTTGGTCTTTAAAACTTAATTGATGTTCCTTTTGGGCAGCACTCAAACCTTTAAGGGAATTAAGTTGAATTACTATGTAAAATCAACCAAACCCTCGTAACATGACGGGAAGCTCAACATAATACTCGTAAGATGAAATAATAAATAAGAATAGAACACGGATGTTCTTTGATGCTTAAGAGAAATTGTCATTCCATAAAATGGGGAAATGAAGTATAAGATCTCTCAGATTACCATCATTCGAAATATATGATGTGATGTACATTAATGATAAAGTTTACTCCAACTAACAAGATGTAATGAAGACAATTCATTATTAATCAGGTTAAACTTAAATACTAAAAGGACCCATAGGGGATGGGATAAAGTTGGTGAAGAAATTTGTGGGAGACTAAACTCCTGAACACCAAACTTATATGAAACCTTGGTTATGATGCCTAATGTAAATGATGAAATTGTTGTTAGGAACATGCAGATTGTGCTCACCTTGAGTACTTATTATTAGATCCATGGTGAAAGTTTGGTATCTATGCTCCTAAAATAGTGAGTTTAAATCAACCATGATAAAGATATGATGGTGTAGTCATATAAAGGATAACGACGATCTGATATCTAGAATGCATAGAATATATTTTTGGATGCCAAGGAAATTGGTATGAAGATCCAAGAGTGATTATGTAGCTCAGCATGATTGCTTATAGGAGTAAGAACGACATTAATGGTTATTACTCCTTGATAATGTGAGGCATTATTTTATTTGGTTGAATTTGAATCATTAATAACAGTAAGATTGGGAATTTAGATCTAAAGAGTGATCTATCTTATATCTGGAATAGATAGGTATAAATCAGTATTATTGGAACTACATTTGACCTATCATGATACTATGGGACAGGACTCTAGATACGCTTCACTATGTGATGAAGACATGGGAACTAGAACATCCTGTCATGTTTTAATTTATTAAGATATTATGTTTCATTTTAGGACTCTTGACAAGTCAACTCACTACCGCCATTATGTGGTCGTATCCATTTAATGACATTATCGTTATTTGAATACTGCCACTTAACAGCTTATATTGAGTTCCTTTTCAAGACCTTAAAATGTGTCATGGTATTGCTTAAATACAAGCTTTTAAAGTTACAAGGGCAGATGGAACCCCACGGGATGGTACCCTGATGCCAACATATGATGGCTACGGGAAGGGAAGCAGTCTAGTAATGATGTGAATTATTACAAAGACACTTTCTTTCCCACAGGCATCATAGGATGACATCAAGGTATAGCTTCATGTAGGTTAATCTAGACTTGTACCTTGTACAATACTTATAGCTATTTACAACATCATTGACTACAAATCCATATAACTGAACAAGTGATTAAGGTGAGATGACAAGATTCCAATGGCGAGTGTTTCATCATGGAACCGAGCATGGCATACATGACTCAGAAACCTTATGCAAGGTAGTGTAACTGCTGATTACACTATCAAGATTTCACCATTGTCTAAGTTGTGAGATGCCTATGGATTTCATAGGTGGAACCTAGGTACACACTTAGGGGTTATCACTTATATATCATATCATGTTAAAGGAGAACCAAAGGGATACATTTTATGTATGGCTCGTAAAGAGCATTGAGGGAGAATGAGTAAGTTTAGTATTCTCTCATACAACTGCACATGGTTCATGATAGTTATTGGAAATGGATTGCATTAAGACTTATGTTGGATTTAAATATATGGGTATTTAAATCAGCTACATGAGGTAAGATAAAAATTTTAAAATATATATATATATATATATATATATATATCTAAGATCAAGGGAAAAAAAAGTGGTTGTTACATGTGCCCTAGGATCTAGGCCCCGTAACTTCTATGCCATCGCATCCAACACTACCTATGGTATCATCAACCATCGTGGCATAATTATAGCATACCATTCTACATAATATTGGGTCATCCTTAGATCTACTATCTTTGCTTTGTTATGTAAGACCACTTGTTAAAAGTTGGTGTGAGCTTGTCTTAGCCAAATCCATGGCCCAATAAGGAAGGTATCTCTAGATCTCCACCCATACCACATCTCATCTTTGGGAAACCTTGGATGAGACTAAACTGTCGTTGGACCATGTCCACTCTGTACCACTCAAGGATGTAGCTCCTGCTCCTAATAATGAAATGATCAATGACTGTAGTGATCAAATATGTTGCATCCTAAGGTAACTGATATAACTTGTATGGCCACCATGTAATCATATGAGGTTGTACCTCATCAAAGGCTCACCTATAGAAATATGTGTCTCCCATGTGACCACGAATATCATCACCATCAAGAACCCACCTATAACATGATGGCTCATCAAGAGCTCGGGTTTGCAATTCTCCTGCTAGGCACCCTATAACAATATGATCCTAGGCTCATATCCGAAGCAAATGCATTGGGCCCATAGTCTTCGATCATGGTAGCCTGTCAAGTGCAAATGTGCATACAAATGGGCTAGTATACACTTCCCCCAGCAATAGACATGTCTATTGATGAGTCCCTCTATCACTCCAATCAGGCCCAAAGAAAAACAAGCACCAGTCTTGTTAGGAAGTAATAGGCCACTGACAAGAGCTATGAGATATACAGGAACCCATCCAAACCACCAATCAGCCATGCATCCAAGAATATCCACTGACATACCCTAGCGTGGTATGTTTTTTACTCCAAAAATCATAGCAACACTCCACAGAGTTACGACCACAATGGCCATCATACGTCACCATTTGACCCTGAATGGGCATTCTAAAAATATGCCAAATGTCCTCTAAAGTAATGCTCATCTCACATGTCGAATGTGAAATGCCCGACTCTCACTCCACCATCTCTCGGCCTAAGGTTGTAAGCAAGCTATGGTCCAAGGTAATCTGTGGTAGGTGAGCCACCTGTAGGAGACCTGTAATGCCCAGTAACATCTCCAAGTAGATGTGATCTCATCAATGGAACATCACCTCATAAGCTTGGAGCCGCCCGTGTCTCTCCCACTTCCCTAATCGGGGTAGGTCCATCCGTAAGGTTATCCAGGTCATTAATTATGAGCTAATTCTTTTATTTCATCATCGGTTCATCTATTCTATCATCCGGGTGTTGTCTGACAAGAAACCTCATTCTCGCACGGGTAAAAGCGATCATGGAAGTCACCAAAGAACTTTGAATGATGAAGGTATTTGGACCTCGATGCAAATGTGGATCTGAAGTAAAGAAGATAGATTTTTGATACAAAGAAGATAGATCCGCAAAACTAAAACAAATGGGATTATATAACAATATGTGGGGTTTCTAAGATAGTGTCGGTGCCCAAGAGTATGTGAACTCCTTAGAGGATGTTAACCCCCATGTCTAGAAAGATAGCAATAAACGATGAATAGTAGATATCATGTAGAAATAATGGAATATAAAATGACAAGTAACTAAAATGACGAGGGACTTAGCTTGTGATCTGATATGGAGATGAAAATGGCATAAGGATGGAAAGATAATGAACAATGGCAAAGCTCTCTCCGTAAAAATTCAATAAGCGGATATTTCATACATCGATTCTTCTTCCTCCTTTATAGGTCTAGGTTTAGGTCTTTCTTTCTAGATTTTCCAGCTCTAGTCCTTTTTTAGCTCCCTCCGAAAGAGGGAAACCCATATTTATAGCTTGGAGGTGAGGTTAGATTGGGGTTAATGAGTAACTGGGTTGGGTAGAGTAACCTGAGTTAAGAGGTATGATGTGATTACGTGGGGCCCATGGTTTGACTTTATTAGGTGAGTGGGGAGCATGATTGACATGGTAGGTGAGATGATAGATTCCATCTTTTGAATTTAAGAAAGGGGTGTCGATGGGTATATTAATACCCATAAATTGAATAAAATTAAGACATGGGAGATAATGCCAAAATTTGAATTATCAAATGGGTCCACATGGAGCCCATTTGATAATAAATTAGTAGATGGATAAGATTTATTAAAATTTAGGAAAGAGGAAGGCGAGAGGGGAAGTCAGCATGAAGGAGAACAAATTTCGGATACATGAGAGGGGAATTATACCAAAAATTGGTGTCTACACTAAGTTTTCCAAAAAAACTTCCTAATTCTTCTAAAAAGTCAGTCAAAAACACTTTTTAGCACCAGCGTGCCCCTGGCAATGCCAACACGCCCCATACGCGCGCTAGCGCCCTCATGTGTCATCACCCCTTTTCCACATAGATGATTGCATTTTTGCATAAGTACACCCCCTTGTTCCCTAACCCTCTAACACACACCAACACGTCTATCTTGATGCCAATGTGCCCATTTTCGTGCTTACGCATAGGCATATGCGCTTTTATAAAAAATTACACATGAGCGCACATTCTTTTACACTAGCGCAGATGCGCCTATGTGCCTCCAATTAAATCACACACCCGATCATGACTACGCACCCTGGGGCCACGCTAGCATTTTTACATCCATTTTCTACCCTAATTAATGTGATTAAATACACTACAAAGGGACAAAAGTGAAAGTTTTTGCTTTTTGTACCTACGGGCCATCCACGGGAAGACACATGTAGTCTTCAACATAATCCACATGGTGTTTCTGGTTTTGCACCCTCTTCATTTTCTCTCATAGTTTAGAGCTCACTCAACAATAAAAAGGGTAAGTGTATGGGGTAAATAACTCGTTGTGATGGTTTTTTACCCCCGTGACGTGGTTTATATACCCGTTTTGATCCCCCGCATCATGTCTCTTACCCCGAAGCATCTTAGGACTGTCATGTTTCTTCTAAATTCTTCTAGCACTCACCGCAATGATTATTTTTAATAAATAATTTTTTTGCCCATTTTTACTACACTGGGCATGTTTTTGCTTCTTGACGACCCTTTTTGCTACTTGGGGCATATTTTTGCCTTCCAACATCTTTTGGTGATGTCCCATGACTTCTTCATTTCTTCTACAATATTTTCTTCCCAAAAATTCAAAACAATATAATTTTTTTCAAAAAAATGGTAAAAATCATTAAAAATCCAAAAATTGTAAAAACTCAAAAAAATCAAAAGCGGTAAAAGACATGCACACAATTGAAGCTGTATCAAATGCATTGTCCTCAAACATAAAAATTTTTCCTACAAAAATATCTTTCTTAAGTTCTTACATGTTCTTGTCTCAAATGACTTATGGATCATTGTGATCTACCTCCATTAACAAACTTGGCTTGCTTACTACGCCAAGTACTCCCATGCAATAATGAGTTATCGAGATGTGTGTCAAGACATGAATGATTTCCATGGGACTACTTATGTCCTCCATTATTCTCCTTGCATGTATCCTTTTTGGGGCACCATTTTTAACACTTGTCGTTACAACACAAACATTCGAGAACTGAAGCTTGATAACAAAAACATTGGTACAACTATCTTGAATGTTCTTTTTTAGTATGTGTGATTATACTTGTTTCTTTGTTATGTTAGTTGGTTTACTTTCTCATAGTGCATTGTATTATGTATGTTGCATGGAGTTAATTTTTATAATGAACAAATGTTAGTAATATAGCTTTTCATGTTATTTTACACTTTTGTTTATTTTAATAAGGGTCAATGATGTAGATCATAGGGGCAACATGATGAAACAAAGTTGCTTATTAAAGATTGGATGCAAAGAGATATTCCTACATTCTCCATTATCATGTATTATCACTATTAATTTTTCTTCCAAAACACTTAGGGCAATAAACAATCATGTTTATCCCTATCTTATTTCTTCTATCCATTTCGATCATATTCTCGCCGTTGATTGAATTCTTCTATCACCCCATCAACACTCGATGGGGGCATCCTTCATTCCACTAATTTCTCTTCAAAAAATTTAATTTTTATGCTTTTTTACTATTTTTGAAGTGGCATCACTTACTTCACCTCAAACAGGGCAAATGTAGACACCTAAAATCCACTTTTACAATCTTATTGCTAAAAGCACACTAATCACTCTCATTCTTACCATTTCCATTATAATTAGTGATTTCCACTAATTAACTAATGTTTCTTACCATTTTGGTTAATTAACAATACTTTTTTATTACCTAGCCTCTTTCACATTCAGGATGCCAATTTACAACACATCGTAAGTCAAAATCCTCTTCCGAACAAACAATTAGCGATTATTAGCTAATTAAGCCTATTTTACCCTTGTTTTGGTCAATAAACCCTATTATTGGCTTAAACCCTCTTCCAACCATTCAAAATCACCCCATTTCCCTCCAAGACATCTTAGAAGGCTTCAAAATCTTATCCTAGCCTCTTAATTGACCCTAAGTGGTTGATTAAGGCTCCTCACATCCTAATCACTTGTTAATTCACTAATCGTGATTAGCAAACCTTAATCTACTTTGTGCTTTTAGTCCCACATGCACCAAGATGCAAGTTTTTCCCAAATAGAAAACTATAAAAAGGACTAACCACATACCTTTAAACTTTACACCATGCTTTGAATTGCATATCATATAAGAAATATGATTATGAGCCTTACTTCCTCCTTGGATTAGCTTGCTCAATCTTTGCCTCTAATCTTCATGTTGGTTAGTAGAGGGATATCTAATATGGCCTTATATCCATTGTTAGAGAGATCCTCTCACAATTTTTGAAGTAGCAACAAACCATAATTTGATTGCTCTTAGATCTATTTAGGTCTATGTTAGTTAGCAATTCATACTAAGTAGGCATGTTTTAGCTAAGATTGATTGATATCATGTTAGTTATTTTAAGTGTTCCATTAATATTTAATCATTGATGTTACTATTTTTAATTCCTAGCTTTGTTAATAGACTATGTGGTGTTAGTCTAGTTATTTAGCTTTGTTGGAGTTTTTAGTAGTTATCGAGAAAATTACATGAGGGATTTTCTCGAATCTCAAAAGGGTAATCAAAAGTGTTTTTATTTTGATTTTCCTTTTTCTCCTCCTCAAATAGGCCATTGTGGTGGGCGGGAGGTTTCTTTCTAGGGACTCCTATGACACAAAAATCTATGGAAAAGGGGATTCAGCCAAGGTGAAGGGATTTAGGAAATGTTTTCACAATGCAATTAAAAGATCCTAGCTCAGATACTCCACAATGGAGTGATGATATGGCTGAGAGAAGAACCTTAAGTGGGACTTACTAACATTATCGTCCATGCAAAAAAATTTACACATGGTCGGATGATGTCGATAGATAAGTTTGCAGGAATGAACGATATCGCCCCGAGTGATGGGTGTCAGGTAGGTTGTTTTTGAATTTTGGTGATTTGAAATGAGGCCAAAACTGGAGATGGATTCTTTTAACGAGTGTGTTCAATCGGGAGGTCTATAGGATTCACATCAGGTTAACTTGAGAATGTATGGCGAGCAAAGAACATGTCTCAATGGCTTACACTCCTAGGTCTTCCATTCTACAAGGGTATGAGGCAACAAAGAGGATACACACATGAACCAACACACAATTGATTTATTTAAAAGGGAATACAATAAGGGATAAGTTCACATATCTAGAGGGAACTTATTCCCACACTAGGTCAACCTATTATTTTCAATGCATGTTGTCAAGATATGAGGGGTACCCTTCAGGATATTGAGTGATGGGGAATATATATAAATTATTAGAAAGATATCACAAGCACACACAATATATACAATTGAATATAATTGAAATGTAAATAAAGGAAAGCTAAGGAGTTGATCATGTAAGAGAAAAATGCTAGCTAGCATTAATGTACATATAACACTAAGTCAACATAAAACAATGAGAAACAAGATGAACTAATCTATGTAAAATGACAAAGAGGGGTAGAGAACTTACCTCCAAGGCAATTGTTGATGCATCTATCTCTTCGAGAGAAAAATACGTCAAGAGATGATTGCTTCGGGTAGAGAAGGGGAACATCGTTCCTGTTCTAGACTCACCGTAGATGACCCAATCATGCAAGCAATCCAATGAACCAAAAAGAGTGTCCAATCCAAATCAAATGCAATATAGACCAAGAGTAGAGTGGGTAGATGTGAATATGATGTAAAATAACCGATTAAATGGTTATTTTTTCATGTCATTCCTTCTCTATGAAATTTTAGGGTGTTTTTACATATATACCAACGCCATTGCCCGTGGGCGATGGTGTTATCAAGGAAAACCTAACACTTACACGATTGCCTATGAGTGATGGTGTTGGATGAGGATAACCCTAATGTTAAGTGGGGTACAAATGTGTCATGGATCAAGGGAAATTCAACGAATAATTGTTAATGATGAAGTCAAAAGCAAGCAAGTGCGGCAAAGAAGACTAGTGTGTGTAACATAAAAGGGATGACAAAGGCAAGGGTAACTAAGGTTAGGGCTACATAGTAGTATGTCTCTATGTGTATTATCTTTGATCCCATAATGACATGTGTATAGTCATAGCCCATTCTTAATGAGACCCCTTAAGGTACTCACTTGAGAAATAGATGCATCGTTGACCCTTATCGAACAAAAGCATTGATAGTAACAATGTGAAAAAATTAAGTGTATATAAAGAGAACTTGGTCATGACACAAACCGCATGAAACAACAATTTGATCAACACCATAATGAGTGAAGCTTTGATGTTTAGAGATTGTGTTTTGTACCATTGAAACTATATAAGCAACTCTCTTTGAAACAAAAAAAAAAAAAAGATAATAGGCTTTCACCCAAATATTATGGCCCCTATCAAGTGTTATAAAAATTATTAGTGTGGCATATAAACTGGAGCTTCCTCAATCAACTAAAATACATCAATTTTTCCATGTTTTTTCCTTTAAAAAGGTCATTGTGTATAAGGTGTATTCTCATATAGTTTTACTAGAGTTTGATGAGGAGGGACATATCATCTTAGATCCTAAAGGAATCCTACATACATGTACTAAGAATTTAAGGACAAGGATCATCACTAAGTATCGATCGAATAGAATAATTTGGACATTGAAGATGCAACATGGGAAGATGAAGCATTCTAGAAGTAAATCCAAATATTAGAAACATTCGGGACAATGTTTCTTTCAAGGGGAGGCGGCTACACCGTTAACCCTAGGTCATATATTGAGATATAGATATCTAGTTTCAGTAGCTAACATAATATCTTATCATGTCGTTTCATAATTGCTTATGATTTCATATGATTAGTGGGCGGCCTTTGTGCTTTGCACAATATAGTAAGATATATATAGGGGTTAGAGAGTAGGATATTATCATCATATTGAACACTTGAGTCTTATTGTATGGTTTGGAGGTTGCCCCCTCGAAGTGGCTAAGTCATTATACTTTCATATTGTGATCATTTATCTCTATTTTGGGGTTCTATTTTTGATGACATTCATATCTATCTAAGTAATTTCATTACGGTGCTCATCAAACCCAATGCGACATTGGATCTCTATCAATATGAGACCAATCTATGGAAAAATATCTAGAGATAGCTTTTTTTTCATAATCTAATGCATGGAAAACATCTAAACTAATTTTCTTAAAAGGGAACAATGTTGAAGGGGAAAGAGATAGGGATAGAGAAAGAAAATAACAAGAGGTGATGCACCATATAAGAAAAATTCTTGTAGTGTTGCATTTACTTATCTCATAGAGTTAAAAACTAGACCTAACATGCAAAACAATATTGAATGGACATAATTTATCCATAATATTGAGAGGGAGATCCATCATATGTAGTAAGAAGATGAGACTGGAGGGTCAATTGAACAATAACCACAAATATTCCTATCTTGATTGCACTCTCAATTCACATAAATCACATTCTTAATATGGAGGTTTGTGAGGAGTATCACATACATGTAGTAGAAGTCCAATATTAGCCAAACAACTACAAGCTTTCCAAATAATGGGCCTACTTACAAACAATACAATTCTATAGATAAACTAGACTCCCAATCTCTAAAGCGAGATAAGTAAATTAAAAATATAATGCTTTACAATGAGAGCTTTCAATTATATATAAAATTTGTAGAAGAAAAAAAAGAGGGAAACACATTTAATTTTTTCAATCCATTCATATTATTCATGTTACAAATTTGAGTGGTTGAAGAAATCTTCAATTTGTGGACTTGGTGGTTGTTTTTCATTGTCCATGTTGTTGTATCTTGTATTTTTATTATGACTATAACTTTGACCCTTAATACAACCTTATATAAGCTTTTAATTCTACATATTTCTCTTACTTTATCTCTTCATCCATTGATTTGTACTTTTATTTCATATAGTAGTTAGGAAACAAAAGTAATAGTCTATAATGGTGGTTGTTTGTCACTCTCCATGTTGCGGTATCTTATATTTGCATTATGACTATAACCTCAACCCTTAATAAAAGCTTCTCCAAGATTTTGTTTTTACATATTTCTCTTACTTGATCTCTTCTTCACTTTCCTTAATTTAATTTTTTTCATATACTAATTAGGAAACAAAACGATTAATCTTTAGAGGGTCTCTACTAAGGGCAGTTACATACTAAGAAAAATCACATGTTATGTTGGGAAGTAGGTGCAAGACATATCAGAAAAATCCAAGCATCAATAGAGCCAAAAAAACTATAAATGACCATTTTTATGTAGAGGTGTGACCTTTATTATTGGTAGGAAATGGTCATAATTCTATAAAAAAACAATATTGATTTTAAACAAGCCAAAATCCACATAAAAGGGGAGAGAGAAAAAAGAGAGAGGAAATATGATAAAACAGATAAAAGAAGATAGAACAAATGCACACATGGAAAATGTGTGAGGAAATTAAGTAAAAATGTAAAAACATGAAAATAAAAGTCTAATGGTGACAAATGATCTATAAACATCTAAATATATTACTCAATACCATAGACAATGAGATAAAAATATAGGAATGGAATGGAAATGAAATAAACATATATCTACACAATCCCAACCCTATCTCTTTTGACTCTTTCAGTATCAAGTATATAAAGGGATGTATACCCTAATGGATAGTTTAACAAACCACTATCCTCGCCATTGAAATCCAACCCTTTTAATTCCATCTTTAATTAAAACTTATCTCAAAAATCAAATGTGAGATTCTTCAATAAAGAGGTAGAAGAGAGTTTTTTGGGTGTTTTTTTAGTGATATGCCAAGTGACTAATTTATTAAACTTTTTTGTAATTTCTCATATTGCCGCTTTTTTTTAAATAAAATTTTCTTAATAATATTTGGTGAGTTTTTGGTTTTCCTTGGATTGATGGTGAGGTATGGCCCCATTGGATTGACCGAAGAAAAATTTTAGAGTTTTATTTTTATTTTTATTTTTAGATTCGGTTAATTAATATTTGGCATAAAAATCCATGATCAAGAGGTATCTCTTATGTCAAAGTCATCCCTACGTGCATTGGGCCTCATCTATTGTAGGAATCTACACATAGTGTGGATGTATTTAATCTGTTGTTTTATTTTACCCAATTTCAAACTATTTATGATGTCTCTTGGGATTTAAACTCTGGGGCTTTGATTTGGGGACCCTTTTTCTTTTACTCCTTGATCTCATACTACACACACACACACACACACACACACACACACACACACACACACACACACACACACACACACACACACATATATTTGCTTTGTTTATTTTATTTTTATCTATTGATTTTACTTGAAGTCCTGGCCCAATTGATGTGCATCTCCTTGAATTTTGTCTCGATTGATTTGTATCTTCAAATATGTACCTATCCCAAATTAGATTGACTGGGTTTGAGACAACATGGGACTGTCTCCAAGTTGAGGGACTTGAACTGAGACAGACCTCTAGAGAAGGCTGAATTCCTCTACCTATTCCTAAAGCTAAAACTATTCCTAGAAAGGGAAATGTAACTACCTAACACTAACCTATAATTCCAAGGGACTAGAGAGAAGGAGATGCATGAAATTGAAATCCTAAACTAAGGGAGGTGATAGCACCAAGAACAGGGGTGGAGAGATTCCTAGTGAGTGAAAATAGGAAGAAAACAAAGTAGAGAGGGAAGACAGTGCCACAATCCAAAACAACATTCAAATCTCTATTTTCATGGAGCACAACAAATTTGAGTCCTACAAGAAGAAAAAAGTATGCACAATATATCCAGTAAATGCAAAGGAAGGAAAGAAACACAATATAACACAAGCTAGGGTAGAAAAATCCATAAAACATGAATTTTATTTCTCAAAAGGATGCACAATCCATTACAAAGTAGAAACAAGGAAAGAATCCTTTACAAAATGCTCAAATTTGAGGCCTATAACTCACAAAAATACTTTGGAAAAATTTTGTGAGTTCTATTACGTTTCAGAATATCCCCCTCAAATGAGGGGGTTTTACATTATATAGAGAAGGAAACTCAAATTTGTTGCCACCAACTGATAACCTTCATTAAATCTCTGAAAAGAGGTATGTGTAACATTTCCATTCGTTTCCTAATGGTACCTTGCTTACACAAGATGACATGGGTGTCATACCTCATTAAACTAGTAGTTGAGCTACTTGGTACCGTGTTCATTAATGCCCACTCATCATTGATATTCCTTTATTCATCTGGTTGAATGCTAACCCACCGACAACTAGTTACATTACCTTCATTCAAGTTGTCGGTTGACAAAGCATTAACCCTTGGAATTGGTTGGTTAAAACATTCTTCGCAAATGAATAGTTGCATATCTTCCCTTGTTGACCGGTTGCATAGCCCCTTGGTGTCGGTCGGGAGCATTTCTTCATCTTGCATTCTTGTTGTCATTTGGTAGCATGTTCATGTAATGTGTCGGTAGCATAATTCCCCACAACGGATCAAGAGCGACCATACCACCGCTTTGTTCCATCACCTTGATCTTATCTCTCACTACCATCAAGAAAGCATACGTATGTGGTATCAACATTCCTCGTTCCATTGTGCTCATCGACCAAGAAGCACCAAACATGCTACCACCAAGTAGCATTTATATATACTACTAGTTGGTAGCATCCGTACATGTTATCGACCGATAGCATTTTTACTACTACCAATAGTAGTAGCATCTATAGATGCTACTAGCACTTTGCACTATCTCATTGTCTCGTGACCTCGTCAATCCTTTGCCCCGCGACTTGCTCCTGCTACCGGCCGATGGTAGCAATTATGTTATCACTCATTTTCCCAACTAAAACCAACTTGGCCACCTTCCACATCAGCTCGCCTAGCTCGCCACACATTACACTTCACTTTTACTACCAACGCCCAAATTTGTTAAGTTGTCCAATTTGTAGGGGGTGTAAAATCGACAACAATAGCTATATTTGTTCCTAATCTAATGCATGAAAAACACCTAAACTAACTTGCTTAAAAGGGAACAATGTTAAAGGGTAAAGAGATAGGGTTAGAGAAAGAAAATAACAAGAGGTGATGCACCATATAAGAAAAATTCTTGTAGTGTTGCATTTACTTATCTCATAAAGTCAACAACTAGACCTAACATGTAAAACAATCTTGAGTGCACACAATTTATCCATAATATTGAGAGGGGAGCTCCATCATATTTAGTAGCAAGATGAGACTAGAGGGTCAATTGAATAATAACCACAACTAGTTGTATCAATTGCACTCTCAAGTCACATAAATCCCATTCTTAATCTAGAATTTTGTGAGGAGTATCACATACATGTAGTAGAAGTCCAAGATTAGCTAAACAACTATAAACTCATCAAATAATTGGGCCTACTTACAAACAATACAACTTATTTCACTAAATCTGGACATATTCCAGTGAATTGGGACTCCAGTATTACAAGTATTGGAAGAAATCCATCTCCATTTTTACGTATATTGGATTCCATTTTTGGCTATACTAGATTCCATTAGTAGTAATATTGGATTCCAATATTGTCATTATTGGACTTATTCGAGTTCCAATTTCTCTATTATTGGATTCCAATTTCGCTATTATTGGATTCCAATTTCCCTATTATTGGATTCCAATTTCCTATTATTGGACTCAATTTCACTATTACTGGATTCCAATAACGTTATTATTGGATTCCACTTTCACCACTATTAGAATCCAATTACTAAATCCCAATTTTTGGATTTCAAGTTTCACTATTTTAGGATTTGTATTTTTTATTATTTGATTCCCCCACATAAGCCTGATGGTCACCCACTTACATAAGCCTAGTGGTTGTTATCTTACATAACCCAAGTGGTTGCTAACTTACATAAGCCAAGTGGTTGCTAACTTACATAACCCAAGTGGTTGTAAACTTACATAAGCTAAGTGGCCGCTAACTTACATGCCAAGCAAGCTGCTAACTTCAAGATAGTGCGTAAGTGATTGTTGTCATTTATGCCACATATCAATCTTAATATCATCATACATATATGACTATTCATGCATACCTTATTCAAATCAATAAACGTTGACATTGAAAATCCCTTCCCTGAACATCCTTGAATGGTGTTAAATTTGACAATTGTTTAGACATTTTTCATGATTTTAGACGTAACATACTTTCAAATATTTTATAGAACTGGCACATGTGACTCGCATGTTTAAAAGGTGACCGTCAATATTTATATACATTTATATAAAAAAATTATTCATATATATTAAGCATAGTTAAAAAAATATGGAATTGTCATTTATAAATTTTGTAAGTAGTGTATAAGTGTGAGTGATCACACTTACAAGTGTGATTGGTCACACGTCTAAGTGTGAGCCTCGAGTCACACATCTCTCAACTCACACTTTAAGTGAGTCTCTGACTGGCACTTCTAAGTGTGAGTATCAGTCTCGACTCACACTTCTAAGTGTCAATCTCAACTCACACTTCTAAGTGTGAGTCTTGATTCGCACCGCTAAGTGTGAGTCTTGATTCACACAGCTAAGTGTGATAACTCACCTATCAAACAATTTTTGGGTAATGGTAATTTTCAACACTACCCTTCAAAAATACAAAACAATGTTTATTTATACCAATTATTTGTATAAATTTCATTATTTTTAATATATATTGATGTAAATTTTAATAATTTTAATAATTTATTATATAATTTATTATAAATATATATATAATAATATATATATATTAAAATATTAAATATAAATATGCATTCACATGTGTGACATTTATTACAAATATTTACAAGTATTTTACGGCTACAATCAACAAAAACGTCTAAAATGAGGCATCAAGAGTCACATGTCAAAGTGCAAGCACAAGAATTAAGGGCTTTATTTTTACCCAAATTATATAAGGGATTTTATTTACAGTACAAAAATTATAATATTAAATTCTTACATTAATTCTTTACAATACCAAATGTAGTATTAATGATAACCATTTTGTAAGGCAAAATGCTAATTAATGTTATTTTCCTCAACATTAATTAGCCATTAATTTGAGCTATGTAAAATTCACCATTTAAAAGTACATGTGTCATTTGAAATATGTGCGCCTTTTGGAGCATGTAATTATTGTCATAACCATTAATTAGCCATTTAATGAAAAGCAATGTAAAATCATATGTGTGCCCTCTTAAATTCATGCACCAATGAAATTGGTAGTTGGATTTTTCGGTTACATATCACTATAAGTAGATAATTTTTGAGTTTATATTTTTAACATTTTCCTTTCTATTCTCTTCATCAATGCGTAAGCTTATTCATCAATAGAAAAATATCACCAACGCAAGCATCAAAAATTTTGTGCTCGAGTTCTGGAAATTTTTGATTTCCTCTCCATGCCAAAAATTGGTATGCATTCTCACCTTCAGTCCCTCCAAAATTACAAAATTTTGTTAATGTAAAATTTTCCATAGTTGATTAGGGCTTATATCCATGTAAATTTTCCATAGTTGATTAGGGATTATATCCATGTAGGGATTTTGTAGATAATTAAATGGAAGCAAGTTTGTTATTCAATATTTTGTAGAAGGTAGTTTTTTTATCAAATAAATAATTTTGTAATATAGTAAACATTTTTGTTAGAGAAGTGAAAGAGGATGGAATGGAGCACATCTTGATAGATAGTAAATGATGTAACATTAATATGTAATAACATGAGAGGAATATTTTAGAATTTTAAAAAACAAACACACCGCCAAGAACTTGTTTTGTTGTGTCTTGAAAAATAATCCTAGTGGTATGGATGGTGGCTCAATTTTCACAAGTAAAAAAGTGAATATCATAATCAATTTATGGTCATGGTGGTGTGCAAGAATAGAAGAAAATGTATTTTATAAAATTGATATTATTTTGTTGGCCTTATTGTTTTCTGCAAATAGTCCTCCACTGCACATACTCAAAAAAATTCAATGGCTATGACATCGTTGACATTGTCAATGACAATATTTTAGAAGATATTCATGTTAAGAATGAGTTTCCATTGAATGTGTTGGTGTTGGATTACAGTGACCTATTTGTGAAAAAATATGGTAATGTAAGAGTAGGAGAACCAAACAAATTTTGGAGAAAAAAAGAACAAATACAAATTTGTGAAAGGAGAATTTGAGGAACAAGGAAACTCTAAGATGCTGCTACTATGGAAGCAACAACTATCCTCAAAACTTTTCACAAAATGTAAATTTTCTCTATTTGGGTGTGGCTATGTGGCTTTTTGTCTTTTGTTGCCTATGAGATTTCTCTCTTCTATGCTTCAATGTCATATTCTACCTTAAGGACCTTTTTGTAAAAGGATGTGGGTCCTTTCAAAACCCCCATATTCACCCTTATACAAAAAAATGGACATATTTTTTGTACATCAAAATATGTTGTTGTGGCATAACCTAGAAAACTCTATGATGACAATATCTTACTTTATTTTGTTAATTCCTATCGATCGATAATATCCAATTACTATGGTGTCACATAAGCTAGTGGATGAACATTAAGCTAAAAATAATATTCTTTGACTTGTTAAATTCTAGTGATCCATAAGCTCAAAATATTATATTGTGGAAGTATTAGGTTACCTTAGTGCTAAGCTCAAAACATCTTACTTAAAATTTCTCCTCAATCCACCAATCAAAATAAAAAAATTCTATAACTTTTCAACTTTCTAATGTTTGTAATTTATTTAAATAATTTTTAAACTACGAAACTTATTTATATTTTTCTTTATTTGCTAGTTAGTATTGATTTGAAAAATATGAGGCCTTGTTGCAACATTGATTTATTCTATTTAATAAAAATCATAATTCTAAGAAAACAATCACACAACTAACACATCTAGCACAATCACACAACTAGCACATCTCCCATCCATGAGGCATGAAATTCCTTTATTTGTCTTGTTTAATTTAAAATGTCATTAAAAAATTACTATTAACAAGGTTTATTAAATATACGTGAACATAATGATTGGCTACTTTATATAGGGATTAAGGCACCCAGAAACCTTACAATAGAATGCATCGTGAGCATCACCAAGAGTGAAAAAAAAGAAACAGGAAAAAAGGGCTAAAACAATTATCCCAAACTACATTCCAATAGATCAATACAAGGAAAAATCACAAAACATGGAGGGGAAAACATCCCAAATGATACAGTCCACAAATAGTCAAACAAAATCTCCAAGAGCCAATAGACTAGTTAGTCTTCAAATATTTGTACTCCTTCGATTGACACTTTTTCCTATCCTTTCATATTATCATCCTGCTCACTCGTGATAGGGATGTGGTCTTCAACCTGCTCTTCCTCATCAAAACTACTGAGGTGGAGATTATACCTAAAACTTTGTGTCCCTGCTCCAGCTTGACCACATGCCCCTGCAACTCCAAAACCAAACTTTTGATCTCTACCATATCGGCCCTGATAGATTTTTGGGTGATAAATTTTCTTAGAGGCGTCGATGCAATGCATGAAATATTTCCCATATCCATTCCAACTTCTCCTAAGGCCTCCATATCCATTTCAACTTGACTCACCTAGAGAAATTTTATCAAAAGCCACATTCCAACCTATCTCCACTCTCTCTTTCCCTTTAGATGACTCCCCTTTCATATCAATTAGAGAACCCACAACCCTAGTACTAAGAAGATTACCTTTTCCCCTGAGGTTCCTTACTCTTTTTCTCCTCAATTTGTTCATATGGTCCACAAGAGTAAAATTTTCATCTGAATCCCCAGATTCGAGCTCTAATTCCTTTTACCACCACCAATTTACCATTCTTAAAAATAAAAATAATTAGTCCATGGTGTATCGGGGTATCAATATTTCCTGTTGAAAATCATTCACCGACGTAGAGTGACATAAACAAGAAAAATGGAAGGCTCATAGAAATATTATGCCTAAACATATTAAGCATAGTAAGATGGTGAGTAAATATCTTTCTATAATTCACTTCAAGAGTAATGTACCTCATAAGGTGGAGGAGACCATATTCCAAATATCAGGGATGTATAATCTAGGTATATCGTCTCCCATAGAGTAAACCATTTCTTTACGTGGAAGAAAGTCTCAATTTTGTGCTTACAGTCTAGTGTGGTCTTTGAATATATTTAAGCCCTCCATCTCCATTCCAGTCACCTACACTATCAAATCCTCTCGAAACCTAAATTTCCATGTCGTGGATCACCATGTTGCCATTGTTCCATGCGACCAAACTCCAATGCAAGATAAGGATCAGACCCCATGATTTTTGAGATGAAATTCCTAAACCCCCCAATTTTCAAAATACACCACAAGGAGGGGTTGTCCTTTATGGAACCATAGCTCATGGGCTCGATTCTGAATGACCACCTCCCATGGTTTTAGTCAACTGAGATTGAAAATGGAAGAAATAATGGCCAAAATGAATCGTAAGAGAAAAATTAATACAAATCCCACCATATATCCTACACATGCAAAGGGTCCTGCTAACCATAAGTACAAGGATGACATCCCAATGAGGGAAAAAAACCATCAACACATCATAAGTACTTAATGTTCTTAATGAGATTAATAACATTGGTGATATCATCTCCCCTCTCACACACTTTAAAATTACTACCTTTAGCCCCCAATTTGGCAAGATAATCACACATTTATTACCCTTTCTAGGGGTATGAATAATTACATTTATCAAACTCTTTCAAAAAATTTTCTTTAGTATCTTTAAGGATATTTCTTATGGTCCAATTATTAATTGTATCCTTTCTCACATTTTCAAAGGGTTAAAATATTTTTTTGTATAGCTAACTAGAAAAACATGTTGACATTGGTGAGTAAATCCTTAATCAAAATTTTCCTCTACAAATCCTTTTCAAGACAACATATGTTCGGAAAATGAATATGTTTGGTCCAAGAATTGATATGTTAGGTGTTATACTTGAGCATTATAGTCATTGATCTCCATAAACGTATGTAGGAAAATCATTTATGTGAAAACAATTGATCTAGGACATTTAAAAGACATCAAATTATTTTAGAAACATTCAATATTTTTCATTCAAACAACAACATATTATAAGTACAACATAAAAGGTATTTTTTAGTAAGTAACAAATTATTTCAAATAAATATAATTTTTCGTCCTCCAATATTTATAATTCAATTCTAGTTAAGGCAAGGTAATCTTCATGTTGTTGACCTTGGGGAGTAAATCCTTAGTCTAATTTTTCTCCAAAATCCTTTGCAAGACAACATATGTTTTGACAATGAATATGTTTGGTCAATAACTGATATGTCACATGTTATACTTAATAATTTTAGTCATTGATCTCCATCAATGCATGTAAGAAAAGCATTTTTTTGTGAAAATAATTGATCTAGGACGTTTAAAAGACATCAGACTATTTTAGAAACATGTTCAATATTTTTTCATTCAAACAACAACATATTATAAGTACAACATAAAAGGAATTTTGTAGTAATTAAAAATCTTTCAATCCTTCCAATAAGAATAATTTTAACATCCACAATGCTAGTCACACTTCTGTTCGAGTAGTAACAAATTTAAAAAACAGGTTACAAATTTCACTTCAATCCCAAACTACTATACCTTTTTTTTGTTATATCAATTCAATCCTCCAACTAGGTGGAAGTTCATTACGAGATTAACACTGGAGATACTAGTGGAAACTAAACTCAATATGTCTTTCTTTAGCTTGTTAAATGATAGTGACTCTTTAGCTTGAAATATTATATTCTTCAAATAAATTTAGCCGCTAAGCTCAAACTAGGTTGATTTAATTTGTTAAATCCTAGTGACCACTAAAATCAAAATAATATCTCACTTTATTTTCTCAAAACCTTGAGACCATAAAGATCCAAATATTATGTTGTGTCATAAGCTAGTAGACACTAAGTTTAAAATATCATTTAGTAACTTGTTAAATGAAAGTGACCACTACACTCGAAGTAATATAAACAATTAACTGTTGACTATACCTACAAGAAAAAAACAATCTTGATTCAAGTTAATATATATACCCACACCAATTTGAAGTCACGTAAGGGTTCAATATAAGAATAACTTTTAACATCCATGAGGCTAGTTAAAAGATGAAAAATCATATTATTCTTGTCATGTACTATAATTGTACTTGTAATTGTGAATGTAATTGTACCTATAAGAGAACAAAAACCAAATAAGCATATTATTCTTTCCACATACATGTAATTGTATCTACATTTAAATTTATCTTGGTCTAAACTAAACATGCTGCTCTCTCGTTGAAAAAATCAGACCCCGGGATGGAGAGGACTTGTGGGGATGCATTTTTTTCAAGACAACATCATCCCCATCTCATTCCAGTCAAATAGTTGTTTTGTGAAATCACCTCACCAAATATCACAAAAAATTCCATCACAAGTGTTGATTCTTCTCCTTATAACATCTTATGTGCTTACCCACTTCATTTCCATGTGTAGAATGAACAACCTTGGAGAACCTAAATGTAACAAATAGATGTGTCAATAAATAAATTCTAATAAGATATTGCTTTATGATTTGTTTTT
The DNA here is from genome assembly GCA_018340775.1 of Taxus wallichiana var. yunnanensis. Classification (NCBI taxonomy): domain Eukaryota; kingdom Viridiplantae; phylum Streptophyta; class Pinopsida; order Cupressales; family Taxaceae; genus Taxus; species Taxus wallichiana. Next base: position 39,903,100 of record CM031244.1, read on the forward strand.
GATAATCTATACAATATGAAATCATGTCTAGTAATGTTAGTTATTTCACCTGACTTCATTGTTTGTAGATTCCATATTTATAATATATATTAACTAAATACATCTAATATCACTAACATTCAAACCTTCAACCTCCACTAAATTCAGTAATTGCAAGAACATTAACTAATTAATGTTGTGGTTGGATGAACATTAACTAAGATTAAAAAATTTTTTTAGGTTATGTTGAGGCATAACCTCTTTTTTAGAAGGCAAGAGGATACAAAATTTGTGGTTTTTTTGGGCATTTATGGCATTCATCAAAAAATTCGTGTGATGGGTGGGACCAATTAAGGACTATTAATAATTACGTCAAATTTAAATTAGATCTTTGAGAGACAAATGTTGAATATTGGAATGAAGGTACTTGACATCTCTATTTAAGAATCGTCTATATCAGGCCTTTAGCAATCACTGTCACGATAGCCCTGTTCAATATGGGTGACACCGTTAAACACATTGAGCCTTCATCCTTTGAAGAGGGAAAGGCCAAACTAATAGTAAGGAATATTTTTCATGATGGTGGAGTTATGTCATTTATAGAAAGACTATTCGGTCACTTTTTTGTTTGAGTGACCAAAGTGTCTTGACAACTTGGAAGAAAGAAGAGTCAAGTGGGAAAGAAAAAAATTTTTTTTTTTTTTGAAAGAGTCCAATATGGCTGCGATGGGGCTTTCCGTAGAGGGAGACATTTATTTTAAATGCTCTATTGAGAAGGAGATGGATGATTTCTTGTATCCTGGTGAAAATCCAAAAAATTTATCACTTGGGCTATGACACGTGAGATCACTTCCCAACCTCAGGATGAGATAGGGTTGATGATTAATTGAGGAGGCACTTCACACTGTAGTGATGATAAAGAGTGATCTATGGACTTCATATTTTTCTTCTTGTGCATCTTTGACATGATCGAAAGGTAAAATTTGTAGATTTTTTGTTTCAATTACTTAAGAGGTCCCTTAAACTAGCTAGAGAAGATGAAGCTCCTTTCCTACACCAAGGCCTTTTTTATTCACTCTTTAAAATGGAAGATTACAAAAATAAATTTCACACTTCCCCTCTAATCCAAAAAATCATCCTTGTTTCCCCCTCCCTTCCACAACAAGCTCCCTCTATCATCGCTCATAGCCTACCTTCATCTTCCTTCTAACTCTAATTCAGACATCATGACCATTAGCCAGAGTGGTGTTGTCCCCTCAATTTTCCCCTCTATTTTTGAAATCCAATTTTATTCTGAAGTCTTTCCTCATGGTAATTCCTTTGGAAGCCCCTTGAATTCTCATTTTGATCCCCATGACGTTTACTCGCAAACACCAAATCTGGACATTATAACATTATATCTATTTCTCATATATGGGAGGGGGTTTATGATCTTATTTTATGCATTTGAAGGATGTGGAAACTTATTTTCTTTGCATATTAACTTTGTGTAGAAATAAAATCTTCATCGGGAGCAAAAATGGCATTTTTTGTTCTCTGTAATTTTCTACGTTCTTTTCCTCATCAAATCATTTATTATAAGGTAAAGCTATGCATTTTCTTCTCATTGGATGAAACCGGATGGGTTCCTTTTTGAACTTATCACTTTTGGTGATTTTGGAAAACAAATGTGCTTTTAACGTGCATCCATGTGGTCCCCATTGGATGAGCACAGTTTTGGTGGAAGTTCGGGGAGGGATGATCCATATTAGGACATTATGGAATAGTGAAATTTAAAAATGAGATAAATTTTTGAAAATGAAAAAATGACTTGTGTAATACAAATTGAAAAAAATAAATTTGACTCTTTTTAGTGAATCGATTTTTTTGCGATTATTTGAAAATCAACTTAGGCATGGACTTTTGGAGGGGAACATGGAATTTTCCACTTTTCAAAATAAATAAAGTATAATTTAGAAGACACATCCTGCAAAAACTTAAGTGATGCCATGTGTTAAAAATGAAATTAACAATGGGCAATGGAGGAAAATGATAATTTGAGGCATAAACATCATTTTAAATAAGGGTATGCCATGTATTTGTTTTTGGTAGGGATGCAGAAGGGTCGAGAAAAATAATAAATTACTTTTTTTCTCCCAAATGTCTTAAAACATGGATTTTTTCCCCAGGTTCATCCTTGCTTGGAGCTTTCCAAGCATAGGGTCCAATTTCGAAGTTGACAAAGGGAAAGAGTGGCCAAAATGCACTCATCTAGTTTTTGATGCCATTAACGAACCAAAGATCTAAAGAATACAAATTTGAACCATTCGTCATTCTTCTCTCTTTGTTTCCTTTTCATTTATTCATGAGATGCATTTTTGGTTTTTTGTGGAGCCAAATCGATAAGTTTAAATAAATGTAAATTTTGATTATCAGAAAATAGAGTTTGTCGGGCATGCCCAATAAAAAAGGGGGGAAAACTTTCCAGTAAGCACTTGAGTGCTATGAAAGTGGTTAAAAGGTGGAAACGGAAGGACCACATGAAGAAGAAAATCGTGAGATGCCCCCTGCTAAATTAATAATACTCAAACTGATGAAATATTCTCCTTTTTGAACATCTTATTTTCATGAGTGTGTTTGTTTCATGTCACTTTGCAAAAAAATGGATCAACAACAAACATTATTTCTTTTGGATATTGTTTTCTTGGGGAAAAAGTATGAATGTACATGAATTATTATGAGAACATGTTTTGGCCATGGAAAAAGGGATATTGGTTTTCTAGGAAAATTGTAAATTTTAAAGTAATTCAATACAAAAGCTTTCTTTCTCATTTCTCTATATATATAGATCTCTCTCATTGGGAAGATTCAATGGATCATTTGTACTCTTTTCATTCAAAAGAAACTTTGTGTTCTTGTCCATGTAATCTTTCAAACTTGTGCATCTTAAACAGATTCACATGGTAATGAAGTGATTGATCTTTTTCCTATAGTTCTTGGTTCAATAAGTAAGATATATATTAAACTACCTATAGAGAAGACAATTTTTTTCCTATCTTCATCTCTCTACTCTTCCAATCCTTTGTATTGATAAATTTTAGGTATGAAAACATTTGAAAATATCAGTGGTCCAAACATAGATTTATACATTTATGATTAAGACACTCATACATTTATTTTTCCAACTTTCAATAATTATCTCTCCATTAAAGAGAGGAGGGATGTATATCCTCACTATGATTTCTAGCCATGTTCCAAACAAACCCAACAAGCGGTTAAAGGTATTCCTCCCCATTCTTTGATGGGTCTCCCTCATCTTATCTCAGCATCTCGTAACCCTTTGAAAACCTCATCAGTCTCTATTAAGGTATATCTAAACCACTTTCCAATATCTACTTCTTCACCACCTATTGTCAATGCTTCTTTGGATTTTTCCTTGTCTCCATAACATTGTAATGGCTATAACCGATCAACTAACCTAATTATAAGCATGTGTTTTACGCCATACAACCTTTTTGCATGGAAATCAACATGGAATCAAAAATTATAGATGTGTTGTGGGATCTCTCAATTTTACCCTGATTCTCCTCTATCAGAGAAAATGGGCTCCCCCACTACAACTTTGGAACACAAGGAGCATTGAGAAAATATCTCTCATGATCACATGAGGCCATTGAAGATTATGTTACACTCAGTATCTGCTATCAAGGAATGGAAAATTCACATGGACATGACCTGGATGAAAATCAATGAAGACTTCCTGGAACACATTAAGTTAGTGGATGTGTTGGTTCAAGGAAGCCCTACTACTAATGTTAAGGATGAAGAAACTACTCTCATGAATATCCATAAAATGTAATTTGGCTTTTTCTAGTTTGGGACTTTTTGGTTTTTTTTTTTGCATATACGAGATTGTTCTCTTCTTGTTTCACTGTAATATCTAGCCATGAGGGATTTTTTGTGCAAGTATGCGAGTCATTTGGGAAAACCCACTTTTACTCTAATTCCAAATAGTTTTATGTTTTGGCATATCATAATCATGACTAAGCTCTTAATATCTTAATGAGTTTTCTTACATCCTTAAGATCACTATGCTCCAAATTTTATGTCTTGGTATAACCTAGTGGACTTCTCATATCACAATATCCTACTTTATTTTGATAAAACCTAATGACCACCAAGCTCCAAAAATTTATGGTGTGGCATAATGTACCATTGTCTAATATCAAAATATAATTCTCTTACTAGTTAGGTGCTAGCGAAAACTAAACTTAGGAATATTATATTGTGGGTTTAGCACCAAAAAAGTTATGAATATTTTCCTCTAATTTTTCTAGATGTTGTAAAATATCTTAATTATGAATTATTAAACCCTAGTGATGAAATCACCAAATAACATGTTGTGGAAAAACCTAGCGGTCACGAAAGATCAAAATAATATATTGTTTAAGTACCTAACAACCACTAAGCTCAAACTATGTTGATTCAAATTTTCTAAATCCCAGTCACCATTAAGATCCAAATATTATGTTTTGGCGTAATCCACCAACAGCTAAGCTAATAATATCTTATTTCTTTTGTTTAAACCTAGTGAGCGCTAAGCACCAAATATTATGTTGTGTCATAATCTATGGAGATTCTAAGCTCAAAATATCATTCAATAACATGTTAAATGATAACAACCACTATGTTTCAAATAATATATTATGGAAGTACCTAGTCTTCACTTAGTTAAAATATGTTAATTTAATTTGTTTAATCCTATCGACTATAACCTCTATATATTATGTCATTATTTAAACTAGCGTCAAATAAGTTCAAAATATCTTCTTGTAATTTGTTAACTACTATAAAATATCATAACTATGAATTATTGAACCCTAGTGAATTCAATCTCCAAATAATATGTTGTGGCATAGGCTACCGACTGCTAAGCTCAAAGTATCTAAAACCATCGATAGTCTCCAAATATTATGTGGTGGCATAACCTAGCGAGCATTAAGCTCGAAATATCTTAATTCCAAATCTTAAATGCATACAAAAAATTCAACTAATTTATACTAGTCTTGATTGCTATAAAGATCTCCAAAGTCAATGTCTTTCTTTTATTTGTTAAATACTATTTATTTTTTAGCTCAAAATATTATATTCTTAAGTTCTTATTTTCTTTTGTTGAAACCTAGAAGGTTATAAGATCCTAATATTATTTTGTGGCATAACCTAGTGGCCGCTAAGTTAAAAATATCTTAATTTAATTTATTAAATCCTAACCACCGATAGGCTACAAATAGTGTGTGGTGGCATAAACTAGGGTGTGATGCTTGAAATATCTTAATTTGAAATCTTAAAATCATACAATAAATTGACTAATTTATACAAATCTTGATTGTTATACATTTCTCCAAAGTTAATGTGGTTGATTAACTTAGAGGTCGATAAGCTCAAAAAACTTACTTTAATTTGTCAAAACATAGTGACTTATAAGATTTTAATAAAAATTGTTAGATTATTCTGAGGGGTAACATTTTTTTTTGTGGTGACAAGAGGATATAGAATATGTGGATTTAATGGTCATTTATGACATCGATAGATTACATTCATGCGATAGAAGAAATCGATTAAGGGTTATACGCACACGAGATGTAATATGGTGTGGGAATTTAAGATTTTTAATGGGAAGAATGATATTTATGATTAGGATATCTAATTGATGATCTTTGGTACTATCACACTTACCTCCTTTCATGTGTTGTGTGTTGGTGGCTTTATATCTCTAGGTCAATGGACATTTCACTACCCCTTTCCACTTTTCATTTTTTGGTCATTATTCATGTCTCTCTGTGATGGTGACAGGGGTGTTGGTGGTTTCTTGGGTAGCATGGAGTGTGGTCCTAGTAGGAAGAGGTAGAGAGCTATGATAGGAAAGGATGTTGGGGAATTGTTTACTTCTTGGATGGACGGGAAAATTTGGAATACAGCTATTCAATTTTTTTTGAAGAAGGTCTGGTCAGTCGTAAAGTGATTGAAATAAAAATATCACAGTGATAGTTTTGAGAGAATGCACAAGATAATTCTTGAACCATATGAGTCCAAATGGTAGAGGAATGTTTTTGAATAGGCACAAGTGTTTACTGTAGCAAACATATTGTCCAACTCTTCGGGGAAGTTTATCTTGCATAAGGAGAATGAGAATTTGGAAGAGCATCTATTCAGCCTTCAATATCATTTCCATGCCTTGATGTAGGGGGATGTAGGTGATTACACATGGTCTGGAGATAGTTGCAGAAAATCAAGGGTATAGAACTCTCTGCTGGCGCTAAAGTGAAAGGGTCGGAATGTTGTGTCAATTCATCCTCCTCCTTTGATTAGAGTAAAGGGGACACGGATTTCAAGATCATCGACGAGGTGGAGCCAAGATGCCGAATGGCCTATTCTTTCCTCGATGGATTTGTCTTTAGTTTTTTATTAAGGGCCGGAATGGTTGTCTTTATAGTGAAGTGTATAGATATAGGAAGTATTTATGGGTCAAGTGAAGTTTATTACAGCTCTTCCCCATATTTTGGCATATATTTAGTTCAATAAGTTACATCTAATCATCATGGGATTCCAATTTTTGAAGAATTATAATGGACGGGTTCCTCATGTACTTTTTTTTAAAGACTTTCATCGAAATATCCTAGTTTAAAATCTTAAAATCATAAAATGAATTCAACTAATTTATATATATCTTATTTGCAATACATATAAGGGTTTCAATACATAATCTAGCTAATTGAATACCCAAATACTATGTTGTGCCATAACCTAGCATTCGTTAAGATCTTAATACCTAAATTTAGTTTTTAAATCCTAACTACCACTAGGTTCCAATGATTATGTGGTAGCATAACCTATCAAGTGCTAAGCTTGAAATATCTTAATTTAAAATCTTAAAATAATATGATAAATTCAACTAATTTAAATACATCTTGTTTACATCTTTTTTTGATACATATACATATCATTTGTGATACATAACTCTTAGTGAATTGAATACCCAAATAATATGTTGTAGGAGGCACTAAGCTTGAAATATAACCTAAATTTAACTAATTAAGCTCTTAATACCTTAATTTAGTTTATAAAATCCTAACCACCATTAGGTTCCAATGATTATGTGGTTTACTAAAGCATAACCTAGGATCTAGCGATTATGTGGGCAGCGCTAAGCTCGAAATATCTTAATTTAAAATCTTAAAATCATATGATAAATTCAACTAATTTAAACACATCTTATTTGCATCTTCTTTGTGATACATATCATGTTTGATACATAACCAAGCAAATTGAATACCCAAATACTATGTTGTGGCATAACCTAGCAGCCACTAAGCTCTTAATACCTCAATTTAGTTTTTAAATCCTAACCACCACTAGGTTCCAATGATTATGTGGTAGCATAACCTGGGCACTAAGATTGAAATATATTAATTTAAAATCTTAAAATCATACGATAAATTCAACTAATTTAAACACATCTTGTTTGCATCTTCTTTGTGATACATATCATGTTTGTGATACATAACCTAGCGAATTGAATACCCAAATAATATGTTGTGGCATAACCTAGTGGTCGCTAAGCTCTTAATACCTCAATTTAGTTTTTAAATCCTAACTACTGCTAGTTTCCAATGATTATGTGGTAGCATAACCTAAGAGTGCTAATCTCAAAATACATTAATTTAAAATCTTAAAATCATATGATAAATTCAACTAATTTAAACACATCTTGTTTACATCTTCTTTACGATACATATCATGTTTTTGATACATAACCTAGTGAATTGAATACCCAAATAATATGTTGTGGCATAACCTAGTGGCCTCGCTAAGCTCTTAATACCAATATTCACTAAGATTGTATTATTATGTTTTGGCATAACCTACCCACTGCTATGCGTATAATATCTTAAACTTTCTGTATTAAAACCATAGAGATTTCTAAGATCCAAATATTATGTTATGTCATAAGCTTGTAGATGCTAATATCAAAATATAATTGGGTAACTGGATAGATTATAACATCCACTAAACTCAAAATATTATAGTGTGTAAGTACCTAGCACCCGCTTAGCTCAAACTATTTTAATTTAATTTTTTTAATCCAACCCACCATAAGGTCTTAATGTTATATCTTGGGCTAACCTAGTGGACGAGAGACCGTGAAGATTTACAAAAATTTTTTTATATAAAATGATATACTCGATGAAGCCTAGCGGCCGCTAAGCTATTCTTAAAAGTAAATATATTATTTTTATAATGTAGTTGTGTTATGAATTTAATTTTTAGTCTTTGTGTATTTAACATGAGACAAATAAAAAAGTGATCACTTGACCCAAAAAAGTGTGTTTCCTATAACAAAATCCACTTATCCTTGAGTCTGCAAAGGTAAACAAAGACTGCATCCAAATAAGAATTATAGCCTAGCGGTCACTAGAGTAGGCAAAATTTTTCATGTAGATTGTATTCAAAAAGGAGTTTATATAAATGGTAAAAAATAAATCTAGAATTTATATAATAGTATACGTATAGAATTGGACTCATTGTACCCTAGTGGCCCTAAGATATCCTTAAAGGAAAATATATCATGTTCATAATGAAGTTGTGTACATTTAGAATCATGTTTTTCATGTGTTACACAACTATACGTCTATAATTCTATATTTCTTATGAGATTTTGGTAGAATATTTTTACATTTAGGACAAGAAAAGAAACCTGGACTAGCGACCAAGAAGTTATACTACAAGTTTTTAAATACAACACGATCTACTCATTGCACCTAGCGACCGCTAAGCTATTCCTAAAGGTAAATATATCATGTTCATAATGAAACTATGTTATAAATCTAAATTCTTAATCTTTGCTAGAAATCATATTGAAAATCTATAAAAGATAACAAATAAATATGACATTTATATAATGGATACATAAATATACGTGTAAAATTGTATCTTTAATATGTTATACAGGTATATGTATAGTTTTATCTACTTCTTACAAGATTTTGGCAAAATTATTTTACATTTATGAAAAAATATGGAAACTCGGAATTGCATGATTGAGAATCTATAAAACAAGTTTTTAAATACAATGCCATCTACTCGCATCCTAGCGGCCGCTAATCTATTCTTAAAGGTAAATATATCATGTTCATAATGAAGTTTTTTTATAAATCTAAATTGTTAATCTTTGTGAATATAACATAATGACAAAGAACAAAAGTGATGCTAGGACCAAAAAACATTGTGTTGCCTATATAAAAATAACTGATCCATGAGGGGCCAAGGAAAACAAATGATTTTTCCAAATTAGAATTATAGCCTAGTGGACACTAGGGTAGACAAATTTCCATATGGTAGAGTTTATTCATAGAAAAGAAATCATATTGAAAAGATACAAATGATAACAAATAAATTCAGAATTTATATAATGGATATATAAATATATGTGTAGAAACTTGTATGTAATTCAAAATAGAATTGGGGTTTCGTAAATAGGTTGTCAAAACAACCAATTATATCATGGAAGCCTCAAATCTATGTTAATTTTTGGCATAGATTAGTGGGCTCAAAAGGAAGAATATATTAATTATAAAATGCATAGTGATTAAAATTAGATTTAATAATATTATTGCATATATAATGTGTTTAACTTCCAATGTACATAACATAAAAATGATGAAGACATTACATTTGGTTAATTCTACATGGAAACACGTATATAATTGGAAATAATTATCATACAATTGAATTCTTAATATAGTTTTATAGTTTTGAATTAATTTTTTAACCTCATATATTTTCCTAAAATATCTAAGTGGAAACCATGTAAAAATGTAATATGCATTAATTAGTGACGTTTCTTTACATCATCTTAATGAACAACATTAAACTATTTTTGGTTCTCCCAACCAAAATAAAATTAAAAATAAGGTGATTGTGCTAGAAGCTATCATTATCCTAAAAACAATCGCATGAACGAGAATGAAAAATTCAAAATGAAAATAGCCAAAGAGAGACATAGAATGACATGGAAATGGGAAAGTGTTAAATAGAGATAAATACTAGAGTAGAAAAGTGATTAAAATTTATTTCGTTAACGCACAAAAAAGTGAGTTTTCATGAAGAACAAGGCAGTTTGGCATGGAGATCAAAAGCAACTGGAAAGCAAGGCTTGATTATGGAGCACGATTTAGTAGGACAAAACAGGGCTTGTGTAGATCACGATTGGACTACCATGTAAAATACAAGAACCAGTCAACTATAGAGCAACTAATAGATTCGCATTAAAAAAAAGGTACACCTTTACTATAAATACCTGGTTTAGTAATATCTGGGATTATTTCATGTTTTATGTTGTCTGTGAAACCTCCATCTGCTATCTCAATCAAACAATATGTGTGATTCTTTTCGCAACCTCTATTTTTATCCTCCTTCATGTGTGTCCTTTGTGTGCATCCTTTGTGTGCTTCTTTTGTGTGCCTTCTCTGCAAACAAGATTATAATCGCATGCAAAAAAAATCGGGATTTGAACACTCAGCCCTACAATCTACGACATGTGCATATTTTTTTATTTTGAAGACATGCTTTTTTGATTGATCAAAAAAATCAAAACCCTACTCAATATTTTCGAGGTATTTAATAATTTGTTTAGCACATTCCATGAAAGAAATTTCAAAAATAGAAAAAGAGCGGGATACAAAATTTGAAATTTTCACTTTCCCCTCTAAAAGCAAAAGGGCGGGCTATTGAAATTTCAAATATCCAAAAATGCAGGGGAATTCCCCTATTTTTATTTTTCCATGGTTTAAAAATTAAAAACTAAACATTTTTCATTCTCTATAGCCTATAATAATATAAACATAATAACAAATATATTATAACAAGCATAGAAAAAAATATTATAAGAAAACATAAGAAATAAATCCTAAACATAATTTTGAAGTTTATTAGAATAATATACAGACATTTACGTTCCATTCTCTATCAAAATCGATTTCTACAATGTTAAATCTGCCTAATTTAAATTAATTATCCAATTAAAATGTGCCATGTGGCAAGTTCGAACAAGCAATTTGGGATACATAATAAGGCTAGCGATCCAAGACTATATGGATAGTGTTATTATGTATGGCTATTTTCAAAATAAGAAACGTTTGAGCCTAGGCTCTGATATGCCATTTTGTCAATAATTTAAGGAGCATATTTTCATTTTTTTTAAGAAACGATGTGAAATATGTCTTGAAAACCATGTATCTTATGGAAACTACATACTAAGCCTAGTGATCCACAACTTTACAGATATAGTGTTTAAAATGAGAAGAGGTAAAGGTAGGATCCTAATGACCACTAAGCTAAACCATGATTTATTATTTTATGGATACTTTCAAAATAAGAAACTTTTGAGCCTAGGGTATGATATGTCATTTATGTCAATAAGTAAAGGAGCTTAGTATTGGCGCTAAGAATTTTCTTTGATAGGAAATGATGTGAAGTATAATTTGAAAACCATGTATCTCATTGGAACTACATACCAAGGCTAGGGATCCAAAATTGTAAAGATAGTTTTTAAATGAGAAGAGGTAAAGGTATGAGCTTAGCATCTGCTAAGCTATACCATGATTTATTATTTTATGGCTACTTTCAAAATAAGAAACTTTTGAGCCTAGGGTCTGATATGCCATTTTGTCAATAAGTAAAGGAGCTTAGCGGGTGCTAAGCATTTTCTTTGATAAGAAATGATGTGAAGTATGAGTTGAAAACCATGTATCTCATTGGAACTACATACCAAGGCTAGGGATCCAAAATTGTAAAGATAATGTTTAAAATGAGAAGAGGTAAAGGTAGGAGCCTAGTGGTCACTAAGCTATACCATGATTTTTTATTTTATGACTATTTTCAAAATAAAAAACTTTTGAGACTAGGGTCTGATATGTTGTTTATGTCAATAAGTAAAGGAGCTTAGCAGTCACTAAGCATTTTCTTTGATAGTAAACATATGTGAATTAAATGTTACAAACAATGTGTCTTGTGAGTATTACGTAATCCATGAAACACAAGAATAGCGACCCAAAGCTATATACATATGGTATTTATAATGACTGGTAGTAATGGTGCGAGCCTAATGACCAATAAACTAGAGCATGATCTTTTATTTTATCATTTTTTTCAAATTATTAAATTGTTGAACCTATCGTCCACTATGCCTTTACTTTCGATAAGGAAAAAATGCTTAGCATTCGCTAAGCATTTTCTCCCATAAGATCTCGATGTGAATTATGTGTTTCAAACAATATACCTTATGGGAACTATGTAAGGCTTGATCCAATATACATTCCAGCCAACATGATATAATTATAATAAATGAAAAACACTAGCGATCCAAAGTTGTACATAGATAGTGTTTACAATGATGTAATGGTAAGAGCCTCATGATCATCAGGCTAGGTCACAATTTATTATTTTATTACAATTTTCAATCAAAGAAACTGTTGAAACTAACATCCGTTGTGCCATTACTTTTCGAGAAGTTATGAACTAAGTGTTAGTTAAACAATTTTTTCGATACAAAACGTTGTGAATTATATGTTACAAACAATATATTTTATGGAAAATACATATGGTTTGATCCCTATTGAGGATTTGTAGTGTATCACTTATTTCCGCCATGGATAGTCTATCGAATATGATATAATTATAATCAATGAAAATCACTAGCGATCCAAAAGTGTACAGAACAGTTATTACAATGACAAGATGAAATGGTGGGACCCTAACTTCCACTAAGCTAGGTCATGATTTGTTATTTTATCGCTATTTTTAAATTCTTAGTGTATTTTACACTCAATGGATACAACATATCGGACTGTAAATGTTTGTAGCCTAAAAATATACGACACTATAAATAAGTTAATAGAAGTTTAAACAATTTGGAATAAATTTCTTCAATTAGTATTGTAAATCTAACTTATAGTCAGAGTAAGAGAGAAAAGACCCTTGTTTTAGTGGTAATCAAAAAACATTGTTAATAATCAAATTTTCTCAAATAGGTATAACCCACCATGACCTTATAGAGAGCATTGTTTCCATGAAAATGACTATTATGAAGAGGGCCATACTTACGTTTAGGAAAAGTGTAATCATTCCCGTTTGTTTTTATAGCTTGTTGTGGAATTTCCCACCAAGTGCTATGCTTAAAATATCGCACTTAGAGTAGTTATAGACATTTAGACATAATGAATAAAGTATGTCCGATATACATATATTTCACATTGTCTTATATAACAAAAAATGATGAGCTATCACTAAATCCGTTAATGTGATTTGTTGCTCAAATACTCTCCTCAAAATACCAAACATTAGATCTTTCGACCGCTATCCTTTAAACATGTTCATTAGTCTTGTTACAGGCATCTAATCTTCACTACTACAATATGACTGATATACACATAAATCACATCGTCTTCTAAAACAAAAAATCCCAAGCTACCGCAAACTCTCTTTGAAATACCAAATATTACATCTTAATGTCCTCTATGGTTTATCATTAAATAGGTGTAAATGGCTTTAAAAATGTTTTAGGTTGTTCTTTTATATGTTGACTAGAAGTCTATTTGCCACTAAAGTGTGTATTTTTAACATTCATATCATGTCATCTATATAATTTTATAGCTTGTCCGACTCATATGTAATACTTTCAAAAGGTGCAAATGGTTTCATATCTTTCAATGCATCATAATTTGATTTCAGACTTTTAGAAAAATTATGTTATTATTGATTTGATCCACAAAATATGAATTACTGTAACTAGTTGAATGATACATAAGATGTCCTATCGAAGCCTAGTGGTCACTAACCATTAAGTTAATTACTTTGTTATGATACATAGTAAATAACTCTAGAGGTTGGTGTCCACTAGGGTAGTATTTAAATTCCTTAACAGAAAATGTGAGAAAAACACTTTAAAGTTCAGAAATGACCTAATTATTAATGTATTTTACTCTAAATATAGGTAAAATTTCTTCCATTGTTCACGCTCCATTCAGAACAATTCCATTCATTGCAGGCAATATTTGTTGGAAGAAAAGAGATGAGGAATGGTTTATGGAAATTAATTCCCCTGAAAACTACCACGTCGACATGTGGTTGTTTTTGTTATAGATGACAATCACGAGGAAGTTGGTATTGTTCTATCGTCAGAAGTTATTGATTTGGGGACACTGCGTGTCCAGGTGGAATGCTTTGACTTTGAAAATAATAAGTGTCTTATTTTGGATATGGAGTTGGATGTTTCTTTGTTAGGAAATGGGAAATGCATGCCTCCATAAACAACGGACCATATTCCTATTCAAAATATGGTTGGAATTTGGGGATTCTAATAGATTCGACAAAACTGGTTGTTCAAATGCATAAGACATTCAAAATGGTATATTTACAGTATTTAGAAAATTGTATAGAAATGAGAAAACATCTTATGTTTGTCATTTCTTACATATAAAAGGTTTTCTTTCACCTCCAAAACATGCCAAGTTTTTACCATGTTGAGGTGAACATATTTGACTAAATTGGAGATAGAACCATCTAAATCAAAATTACATGGGTTGAAAAGGAATACTAAATCAACTGATTCTTTTGAGGCTAGTGTAATAACAGAGACATTTGATTCTTACTGTCAGAGAATAAAAGGAGAAAACAAAATGAGATCAAAAGTTCTATATTATTTGATAAATAAGAATCCAAATAATATTGTATTGATATCTTGCAGTGAATCCAATGTAATAAAAAAAAAAAAAATTGCACGAATCACACTACCAACGCTTTATTCTATATTGTTGGGTGAAGAGAGAAATGGAAAAAGAAAATTTGATTCCCATATAGGGAAAAAATGGCAAAATGGAAAAAGATCATGAGGTGGAATAAGTTCTTCCCGTTGTGGCTCAGACAATATTAGACAACTATGTGATGTCACTGGAAGGAAATATACCAACAAGGATGAAAGTCATAGATAATTTTTCTTGTAAATGTGCATATCCATTCCAACTTCCATCAACTTTATCAGCTATTCCTTCGACTAATCCTTTCAATGTTGAATGTGTGATAATCTCGATTTTTGCAATTTGGCCAACGATATTTCTTCCGATGTCATAATGGAGCTTCTAACAGTTATCGGAACTAGTGATCTGGATTATATTATTATTGTTCTAATACTAATTGGTTATTCAAAAATGTTAAGCGACATATACAAAGATACATGGAAAAGGTTAAAGACATTAGAGTATCAATTCTGGATGGATGCTACAGACTCTACGATAACAACGGGATATTCAAAAGTTTGTGTCTTATGTACACAATATCTTGTGTGCACAACCACGAAAATAAAAATGATTATAGAGAAGAGGTCACTATGGATTGGATGGAGAAACTACCAAAAAAATTTGGTAACTGCAAACAAAATTGGCCTACAAGTAAACATCCATCCTTTTCTTTGTGAAAGATCGTATGAGTTCTAAGCTGAGATGTTCACTCGATGTTGTTCTAAAAATTTTCTAGTACTAGTGCTTTTTATGGTAGTGTTACACTCATGCATTGGTGGATTCCAAAATATTTGTTGTTTTTATTGTTGAGACACATAGTCAAGCAATGTTTTTAAAACATTACTATTCTCATATGAAGAAAGGTTTGTCTCGAAAACAACTTCAACAAGTGATTTTGTTTAATGGCTTTTAACCTAAATATGCTACTTATATAGTTATTGTTTATGCAGACAACCAAAAAGCTATAAAATTTGATGTATAACCATTTCATCGTGATGCTACACAACTAGTTAAACATGGTGATTTACTTTCAATCATTTTATAAATATGTTTAATGAGCTCTATCTTCAATTTCCATGGTTTTCAATTTTTTTAACAAAGTTATGTTTTTTACAGATTCAGATGATAGATGTGGAGGATGCGGGCACATCGGCCATGAATACGCCATTAGATCTAGGTATGTTAATCATGTGAATTTACAAACAAAACCACTAATAAGCCCCACAAATTTATAAGACAATAAATGATTATGCAAACAACCAACAACCTGGACAACATAACTATGGAGGGCACGGAGGTATCCAACATGAATAAACACTCACAACCTGGTATGATATCCATGTGTATTTTACAAAAAAAATATTTATAAGGCCCACAAATTTATAGGAAACGATAACTAACAGACATTAGTTTATATGCTTGGCATAGGGTCGAAGAATTTTTTTAAGGAAATCCATTTGTAAGCTACGATAACAATTTAAAATGAAGTATATAGAGCTTAGCGGAATCTATGCATCCACATTCAATACAGTAATGGTTTGACTAAAAAACCTTACATTCATCAATATCTCGTTGATTTATAACTACATATTGTCTATAATGTTTCACTGATTCACTACTGCATACTAACTACTTACATTGAATTAACATTGTTTTTTATTCAACATCATCATAAACAGAACTACATATGGCTTGATCTAGCTCATACATATGTAAAGTAGCACTTGGATAGCCTCATTAAAGGTTGTCCAGCTAAGTGTAGTTTGGCCAATGATGGCATAGCCTAATAGATTGTGAATCCTCATCGATAGTTGAGGACTATTTTCCACCAAAGGGTGGTTTAACAAATATAAGCGTAGCCTAACAATGCCGCTAAATTTGAATTATAAGACGAGAATAATTGATATTGTACTTACCATATCACCACAGAAACCACTATGTTTATCCATTTAAGCTTTCATTTGCCACAACATGAAATCAATTATGAATTGATTAATGTTTATTTCAAATACATTATGCTCACATTTTCAATAGCAAGAAATAGATTATGAATTGATGATTGTTTATTTGAAATAGCTCTTACATCAACAAATCCAACAACGTGTAAAGGTGGTGTAATCCAAGCCACAATCTCAATCGGTAATTGTTAGTCATAAGCTAAAATGTTGTTTATTTCAATTGGTTGTAATTGATATGCAACCGATGAAAATAAAATTTATTTACTTCCCTGTAGGTAGTGATAAGAGTTATTTACTTATTTTGGATATGAAGGACCTGCTATATGGGATAAAAAATCATACAATAGGAAGATGTCATTCAGGTTCGGTATGAAAGTTGTCAACCTGCGAGGTGGTTTGTCAAAATTTACAAAATTATTATCGCCATATCGTGAACTAAGATTCTGGTCCGACAATATCATTTCTTTGATGTTAAAAACATATCATGAGCTTCAATAAAAAAATCAACCATATTGAATCCAAGACTTGCTTGGGAAAGGAACATTGCAATATAGTCTGAGGGAATAACAATAAGAGACCTAGAAAAGGTTTGGAGTAGAAATGATTTTTCATACAGTTCTAAAAACACTTTTTGTATTACATTAGGTGTAAAGGGAAACCCTCTTGAAAATTTTATGGTGGGGATGAAAAGAAGACGCAAAGATTGTACAAAAGATAAATGGTTGATGGCCGATTTATACAAAAAAATATCACAAATAGTGTCTCAGGGATTGAATGTGGTAGAGGGCATCAAATACTTGGAGCAAGAAAATGCTAAATAACTATTTATCTTTTCATAATGTTGTTATGATGGTACTACTTAACATTGTCAATAATATATACATACATATGTTATTATGAAATTATTGCATAACTCTATTATATTATGATGAGATTTTGAAATATAAGTTGGGAGGATTTATATTTTCACTGATTATAAGCTGAAAGTATGATTGAATAACTTCTGTGGTGAATTATCGAAAAACTTTCCCTTGAAAAATTGTAAAATAGTATTTTTTTACATTGTTCATAAAATAAATATAAAATTATATTATATATACTTAATTATTTTTAATATTTTTTAATATAATTAATATATAAATAAATCTCTAGAAAAATTGATGGTCACATCTATAATATGCAAGTCATATGTGATGGTTATTTCAAAGATTTGCAACTATTTTAAGGATAAAAACAATAAAGAAAACGTCTAAACAGGCATCAAATTTAACACCACGTTGTGGCCTTTGTTGCAACCATTGAAGGACAAGAGAAGATGTTTGCTATCCCATATAAAATAGAAACATGTTTTGTACATAACATGTCATAAATAATGCCTAGTGTCCATCCGCTAGACCGTATAAAACAGAAACATGTTTTGTATATAACAAAGCATAAATAATGCTTAGCGATCATGCTAGCCCGTTTAAAACATAAACTTTTTCTTTATATAACAAAGCATAAATAATGGTTGGGTCTGCTAGCCCTTTTAAAATAGAAACATGTTTTGTACATAACAAATCATAAATAATGCCTAGTGGCTGCTAGCCCGTATAAAACATATACATGTTTTGTTTAGTCCAAAGCATAGACAATGCCTAGCGGACACTAGCCCGTATAATGGATTCCAATATTTGAATTTTTGGATTCCAATATATGGGACTTTAGAGTGCAGTAAATTCCAATATATGTGATTTTGGATTCCAATATATGTGATATTGGAATCCAATATGTGTGATTTTGGAGTCTAAATAATTCCAATATTTAACATTTTGGAATCCAAAACAAGTAGTTTTGGATTCCAATATTGGCTATTTTTTTGTTGTTTGACTGGAATAAGTCCCAATCTAGTGAAATAAACATTACTTGGTGCTTATTTGTCATTGTCCATGTTGTAGTAGCATGCATTTGTATTATGACTATAACTTTGACCTCTAATAAAAGCTTCGTAAGATTTTACTTTTACATATTTCTCTTACTTTATATCTTATTCCCTTGATTTCTAATTTTATTTCATATAGTAGTTAGGAAACAAAAGCAAGTCTCTAACGGTGGTTGTTTTTCACTATCCATGCTACGATATCTTATATTTGAATTATGACTATAATGTTGACCCTTGATAAAATGTTCTCCAAGATTTTATTTTTACATATTTCTCTTACTTGATCTCTTCTTCACTTTCCTTAATTTATAATTTTTTTCATATACTGGTTAGGAAACAAAAGGAATAGTCTTTAGAGGTTATCTACTAAGGGGGAGTTCCATACCGAGCAACATCACATGTTATGTTGGGAAGTAGGTGCAAGACATATCAGAAAAATCCAAGCATCAATAGAGCCCACAAAAATATAAATGACCATTTTTATGTGGAGGTGTGACCTTTATTATTGGTAGGAAATGGTCATAATTCTATAAAAAATGATTTTAAACAAGCCAAAATACAGAGAAGGGAGAAAGCAATAAGAGAGAAGAAATATGAGAAAATAGACAAAAGAAGATAGAACAAAGGCCCACATGGAAAATATATGAGAAAATGAAGTAAAAATGTCAAAACGTGCAAATAAAAGTCTAATGGTGACTAATGATCTATAAACATCTAAATATACCACTCAATACCATAGACATCGAGATAAAAATACATGAATTGAATGGAAATGAGAGAGAAAGCTAGGTCCTTTCAAGATTTGGTAGTTGGCACCCTTAGATGAGCTAAACTAAATCCTCTTTATCGATACAAATTGAACTACCTACCACTAGGTGAGATGCCTACAAAGCTTGAGCTCATTTAAAATTGTGTCATTGTCATTGCCTTACCCACAAAGCTTGAGCTCATTTAAAATCGTGTCATTGTCATTGCCTTGCCCATAAAGCTTGAGATCGTTTAAAATCATGTCATCACCATTGCCTTGCCCTTGATTGTAATTAAGGTTTATTTGCTAAACCTCCAATACCATCAAATTCACAACTCTACAATGATATGTGAGTACACTTACAATATTTCTTAATTCAATGCATTTTATTTTAGAATATATTTTGTAAGCAACGCAGTGCATAGAGCCTACAACATATCATTATATGGTGTAAATTACAGGAAAGAAAATAAAACACAATTGTTGTCGATAGAGATTTCAAACTTTTACTTAGGAAAGTTGAAAAAGTTCATGTATACTCACAATGGTGTCCCTAAGATTTTACCCTAAAATTTGGGACTACCTATTTCATCGTTTTCTTTACATTTTGAATGTGATGAAACAAATAATGTTATGGGCTGAGGAGGAATACCTATTGTGATGGTTGGTTTGAAGGTTGTGCGCGCGTTCTGACTTCTCGATCCAATGCTGACTGTGAGAGCTTCCTTTTGGCTAGGAGGAACTACCTGGAATAGAAAACAAGACCACAAAAGAGAGTTAAACAATATATGGCAGTGGAATGCCTAGCATGTGCTAGATCCAGAAGTACGATACTTCCTAGATGGTTTTCAATCCACTGTTTAATACAACTTAATGCGAGAAATAATGTAAGTAAACAAAGTCCTACTGTAGTTGATATGATTTAGGTATCTCATTCAAATACAATAAGCAAATCGAATATAACAGGCTAGGTTATAATTGGATTTGGAGGTGGGGTAGTTGGTCAGGGTTCTGGTACTAGTTAGGGTCAGATTCTAGGTCACTTAGGTTGCTTGGGTGAAGATTCTTAGGTTCTGTTATTGATAGGATGGCCAAATATAGAGACCAATATCGGTCAGATATAACCGATGATGGTTTAGAGGGAACCGACGATGGTCATGGGTAACCGACATTGGTACGGTCGAGGATGATAGGAATTCAATAAGATCTGATTGTGGAAATTGGTCTAAGGTTAGACAGAGATGAAAAGGGGAATGGTGAGGTCTGTGGGGATCTTAGGAACACTCAGAGATGTATAAAGGTCGTGTATAGATGATCTAATGGTGTGGTGGTGAAGGGTTGAGTTTGTAGGAAAGTGAATGGTGGGGGAATGGAGATGCTAATAGAAAATGATAACAAAGATGACAAAAACCTTTAAAACAGTAACAAGGATGGAATGACACAGGTGATAAATGCACTTACTGATGTTGCAGTCCAATGGTGGGTGGTGGTGATGATTGATCAATGGGATGGAGCTTGGTGCCATGGCGGTGCTTCCTGAATGCTACCGTGAGAGTGATACCTCTAGATTTGTCTTGATGCTGGCTATGGCTGCCTGGATGTGCGAAAGATCTCTAGTTCTTGCTTGCATGCAGATATCCTTTACTCCCGTAAATTTGATAATATCTTCAAACTCTCAAACAAAGTTACCAAAGTGAATAAATGGTAACCAACGACGCTTTCGGGTTGGCAAGCATCGTTAAGGTGGGATTCCCTAGGTTTACTAAAAATGATAGATCTTGTAATCATTTGGGTCAGGTCCTGTCCATTTTTCATGGATCAAAACAGATGTTATCTTTTTAATAAGCGGGAATGTGGTTAGAGGAATAATAGGCATTGATTTTTAGGGTTGAACTAAGTCTTAGTTAGTTATGGTGAGTAGATAGATACTAAAAATAGGTTTATAATGAGGTGTCTAGGTGAGGTGGAAATTGGTTTAATTAAGATAATTAAATAATGAATAAAGTGAGGATGAGTATTAATTTAATTAAAGTGATTAAATTAATATTAATGTGTGATGTAAGGGTCATGGTTAGGTAAAAGTGTTTAAGTTAGTTGTTCGAAAGGGGACCAAGGGGAGTGTGACCCAATTTTGTCTCTACATTTTGCCCATTTTTGTTGTGTAGCTTGTATTCGTAAGCAACGCTGACAAAAATAGCAAGTGAATGCCCCATGTGTGGGTGAAGGTGATCCCCCTCAAACTGGGCACTGATGAAGTGGAATATGGAATTGGTGTGTGGTTTGATAAAGGTGTAGGTGGGGAAGATAGGTGGGGAACGGTTTGAGTATTACAAGAAAAGGTGACGGTCAACTCGGGTAATGGGTAGTAGGTCGTGTTCAAAATCAGATCATGGGTAATGGCAATCAAATGCACACACACGTATAGATTACAACACAGAACTAGGTTGAAGAGCTTGCAAAATCTACATCTTCCAAGGTTTATAGGTTTATCCAAATAAGGGTGATGTGATTCAGGTATCCAAGGTATAGGATATGGTACGGAAACACAACATAGGTCAAGTGCAGGAACGTTTAGGTATGTTTCAATACACCAAAGGTTTGGTCGGGATAAATGGCATGGCAATAGGCAAGGTATGGTTGGTAGGCTAAAACAACATAGGTAACAACATCACAAGGTACAATGAGTACATAAGGTCAATGGTCACACCAAGTAGGTCAAGTTTAGGTAAACAAGTCATGGCATGGGTAAGGCCAAGGTATAGGTAAAATAACAACTCCTAAGACGTAACAAAGGAAATGTAGGGGTAGGTTGGGTTTGTAGGTATGTTTCAATGGGTGACCGAAAGGATAAAAAGTGGGTGAGCGCGAGTGGCAATAGATGAAATAGGGAGTGGGGAAAGGTCAACTAGTTTGAAGTGTGCCGATGTCGGTTACATGTCAACCAACGACGGTTGGTTAGGGCACCAAAATGACCAACGTCATTCAAGCGGGTTGGGATTAAAAGGAAAATTCTACTTTTACATAATCATTTGTCATTTTCCAATAATAGAAAACAACAAAGGAGCAGTGGAAAAGTGGAAAGTGACGGAGCGAGATGGAGATTTGAGTTGGCGAGCCTCGGAGCGGGTAATTGGCATTTAATAGGTGGGTCCACGAGATTGGTGTGATCGATTGGGTTGGGTGGAGGTGAGGAGGTCATTTGGTGATGGTAGAGATATGAGAGGGATCAGGTGGACCACCGGTGCAAGAGCTTTAATGTGCAACCACGTAGACGGCGCCACGATGAGGTAGGATTTGATCCCCTTCTACATGTGTAGGTAAAGTGGTTTGTAGAAATCGGGTTAGGGTAAAATGGATTTTGGGGGAAAATGGAATTTAAATTTGGAAGAAAATGGGTGAAATAGGAAGGGTAGGAAGGTTGATGTAGGTTAAGGGGGTGGGGATGGGTGGAGGGGAGATTTGCATAGGAATGTGTGGGTAGTTAGGGAGGAATGGTGAATTTTTAGAAAAAAAAATGGGTAGGTTTTCACATATTTTGTCACCGTGCAAAAAATGACCGACGTCGGTCAAGGGTTGGCCGACGTCAATGGGAGTTAGGCGGCATCGACCACGGATGAGGTGAGTGATGTCGGTTTTTATTGACCAGTGTTACTCAATAATAACCTATGTCGGTCGGCATATGGGGGAAAATGGGATAGCAAAGGGGAGAAGGTGGGTGGGGGAGATAGGTCATGAGATAGGAAAGGTCTTGGGAATAGGTTAGGTGGGTAAGGGTGAAGTCGGGGTATTGTCGAGGTCTAATGATGTTATGATTTTTGGATGTAGGCGAGGGATCAGTTGTGGATGTGAGATAGGGTACCCCCTTGTTATTAGTGGTACGAGGGAGCGTGACAGTTGAGGAGTAGTGCTATGTGGTAGAGGTTGGCCTGATTGGGGTTAGACGTTATCGACACATAGTCCAGAGTCGAGTCTGATGGTCACCCTCATCGACAGATGGGATTCGGTGACCAACACATTTTGTTTTCTGACAGATGAGATGACTGTCACCCTGGAGGATGTTTATAGGATCTTGCGGTTACCGATACTAGGGACGCAGGTGTATTCCATTTCCTCAAAGGCATCTGAGGAGTTGATGTTGACAGTGTTTGGTGAGGAGTTAGTGGAGTTGAGGTTCCATAGTGCCAAAGCATGAGTTATGGAGATATATACTTGGGTCCATCCAAAGGAGATGAGATTAGTGGTGCTGATGATGGAGGAAGTCTGTTGTTTTGCTTGCCCGCCTGACGCAGAGGGTGGGATATTCCCATGGGCATTGGTGGGGGTTCTTCATGACATGATGGAGGATAGGACCGGTTTGCATGTGGGCACCAACATTTTAGTGCGGCTATACAGAGTTATGGGCCTATGGGCGATTATGGTGGTTCATCTAGTGCTACACATTCCTACTACATTGTTGGGCATGTGAGCGCATCATGTGTGTGTGTCCAGTGGGCATGCCTCGACCTGATGCATTCGAGGTAGGCATGGTTTGAGTGGGCTACAGGCGATGGGTACCTGCTATTAGAGAGTGTCGAGATGTTAGGGCTACACATGATGTAGCATATTATAGGCATGTATTAGAGGGGTTGTTTGGTGTGGACATCATTTAGAGGTCATATGTGGGCTTCCCATCATATAGGTAGATGGATAAGGAGCTAGAGGAGATACAGTTGCTTTGATGGATAGAGGGGCATCGTGTAGGAGAGCATGAGATGATACATGTTGATAGGGTCAGACGATAGTTTGGGTTGTCGCAGGATGTACCTCCACCATTTCCATAGTACAGGAGGGACGACGTGGAGAGGCCTATGCCTCTACCACGACCCAACGGTGCCTACTGAAGGGGAGCAAAGCAGTGGTAGGCGGTGGATTGATGATGTTGGGGTTACATATAGGTGCGAGACGGTGGGAAGCACAACTACAGCAAGACTACCGAGGCCAGGCGCACTGACTTAGCCTCTATCATAGTTTAGAGGGATGCCCTACAGGGTAGATGACTACCCCGGTGACACAAAGTAGGGGATAGTGCGGGGGGCCGACATGGTCAAAGGCACATGTGGCCACACTATAGGCACGTGGAAGTAGCCCTACAGCCGGGTAAAGACATGGATAGGTTCCCGCAGGATGGGGATGGGGATGGGGTATAGGTGGCCACTCTATAGGCACATATAGTAGGTTTGCAGGCTATTTGGCTCTTTGCACGCACAGTGCATGTATTGTGGCCCTTTAGGCCTAGATACGAGCATAACCACCTATACATGCTCGGCGACAAGGTCCCATTTTACAGCGGGCGGGACACGGTCCCATGGTGCAGTGCAGGTGGTCGAGGTCGATGGCACCACCGCAGCAATACCCATGGCCAGGTTTATGGATGCCCTAGGTAAGGTGAGATATTATCAGGATTACCTGATGGCCACAGGATAGATGTCCCTACCTATGTAGAGTATAGAGCACAACAAGCCTTGAGTGAGAGGACCAGGTCTTGCACTCACAATGTGGAGAGTATCTTGGGGATGACGAGCCCCAAGACAGGGTCAAGGTGAGGCCACCAGTGCACGAAGGCCAACTCCAAGCGAGGTACCGAAGTAGAGGTCATGCTGAGGCCCATGGAGGGTAGTGAAATGCTAGCGAGACAATGTACGGGAGCGAGGAGGAGGAGGAGAAGACAGTGAGACATGCATGGAGGATATCCGATGGGGGATGCCTAATAGTTACGCATACTTCCATTTTTTGTGTATTTTTGGTATATACCGGCTGTGCTAAAGAGAGTGAGGTTGTATACAAGAGTTTTGAGATTTTTGATCATATACCAGCTGCATGCCGAAGATGGTGAGGATGTATCTGAGTGATTTGAGATATTTGTATTTATTTGTATCTGTGTACATATGTATGTATACATAGACTTTCTCATTTATATAGATGATGATATTTATAGTATGGATGGTGTACTTGTTTTAATTTCCATTATTATTTGTGTATGTGATGGAAACTAGGTGAATTAGGCATGATTGAGTTAGGTCAGTTAGGCGTGTTGGAGTCAGGTCATAGGCATGATGGAGTCAAGTTATAATTTTGATTTTAATGTCCAAGTCATTGATAACATGGGAAATAAATGATGATGTACATGCATGTTATGGTTTAAGTTTTTAAATATTTGTTATAATGGGAATGTGAAAATGATAAATGAACAATGTGATGATGTGGTAAAAATGGTCATCAATTGTTACTTGTTTGATTTAATTTCTAATTATCGATATAAAATGGACACGAACAAAGGTAGGATGTGAATAGGTAAATGAAGGGGAAAATAGGTTAGGGTGAAGAGTGGCCGAGCTAACCTCCAAGGGCCCCATACCATTAAAGTGTTGCCTATATATCCCGGTAAAAGGGGCCTCAAGTCGATGTAGTTCTCCCATAAGCTAGGGAAGAATATGAGGAATGGGTTGGTAAATCCTATGCAAGATTGAATGTAGGTCATATGCATGGTTAAGTCGTTTAAAATGTTAGGCGTCGATGATCTAGTCCTCGTATATGATAATCAATAAGTAATGAGGAATTTGAATGGTAAGAGGTGGCAAAAGATCCGCTTAATTGATAAGAAACCTAATGAGTCTACCATACCCCAAATGGGCTTATGAATGTAAGACCCTAAAGGCCTTGCATAATGGACTATTCTAAGGGTGAAGAAAGTCACATGATCACGAAATGTCACGGTTGTGGCAAGTCCCTTGAGTAGAGAGGAAATTAGGATGAAAAGGAAATGAGGTGAGAGTGGGTGGTTTAGCGTAAATTAGTGTATGACAACATGTTTTTCTTAGCAAGAAACCCAGGATCAAAAATAGGTAAGTCCATGACAAAAATTTCATCATTTTTTCATTTTTTTGTTTTTAATAGACTGGTCAATGCGGGAAGTCTATATGGGATGAGTATATTATCTCCTTGAGGTCTTCACAAAGCTGATCGATGCAAGAAGCTTTGGATAGTTTTATTGTATTTTTGTAATGACTTTATATAGTTGTCCTTCAAGGGAGTAGTCTATTTATAGTGGCGAAATAGAGTGAAGAAATGTCCCTTTTTGAGGGATTCATCTTTTCTTTGGAAGTTTTGACTCAAGGAGTTTAATCCCTTTTTGTTTTTGGGCATTTTAAGTCATGGACAAGACTATATAAGAAGATTAGGTTTTTGTTTAGAAGGCAAGACCATAACACACAAAGTTTAATTATGGAAGAGGTGGTATCGAGTGATGAACAACCATGGGATTCCATATTTAAGAAGATGAAAAGTATCTATTGGTATCAAAATTTGTTCTCCTTTTCAAGCCAAGCAGCAACATAGATTGGACATGGAGTTTAGAGACAAATAAATCATAGTGTGTGTCATTCTGTAGTCAAGGATGAGATCTAACTGGTCCTTTATCACTCAAATTTGTGGAGAGATGGATAACACCTTCAAGAAGATTTGACATGTCCTCACTACTTTAGGTTGTTCCTCTTCAACTAGGGTGAGAGGACCCTTAGTGTAACCTATGTTTGATGAAGGATATGCAGATATCCTTCTTTTTCACAAATTTTATGAAGAAAACCTTGGGAAAGTATGATCAATACTCCATAATTTAACTCTCAAGAGTTGTCACTTCTAAAATACGGAGATACTTTCAAAACAAGGCTAAGGTTACTGAATACATTATTAAATCTTGATTGTTCTACATATTTTAGTAAATATATTTTGTTCCTTTATGGATATACAAGGGAAAAAGGGGTAGTTTAGGAAGGATTCATGATTTTTGAATGATTTTGGTGGGAGATTAAGTAGAATAAATTTGATTAAACCAGATCTTTGAGAAACTTCATAACAATGGACAATTCAACAACAGAAAGCTTCAAAATAGTTAAGACGTTCCTTTAACCAGAAGGTGTGCTTCAATGGAGGCCCAGATCAACACGTTTTCACACAATCTTTGAGAATATAACACGAAGGCTCAAGTTAAAAGACTCAATTAAACACAAAAATATCTGATCAATCACACCTAAGGTACACCCAAAGACTTACAAACAATCTTTATCAACAAATGACAAAGTGGAGTGATTTTAAATTTGTTTATCTCATCACAGGATGAAGGCTCTTCTTGAAATGAAATTGTAAATGCCACTAAACTATCACAAGGATGAGATCCTATGTGATTTCACAAAGATTTCAATGTAATATTGCAATAGGAATAAGTAAAACTACTTGCAAACATTCTGAAACAAAGCAGACACTAATTGCTCCAAGATTGACACAAATTAATTTCAAAATTTCTTAGATTCATCGCCAGGGAAAGCTTCCAGAGAAATCTCAGTGCTCATCAATGGCTATACATCTGCAACCAACTTGACATGATAGAAAATCTAACACATAAGAAATTAACAGGTTATCTTAGATTGGTCTCTCAGGAAGACGAATTTTCTCAAATTTTCTCTTAAGAATTCAACCCCCAACCCTTTGCAAGAGTATTCTCATTGCATTTATACATTTCACTTGCTCACTCATCCCAAATTTTCCCCCAAAAAGAAGAATATTCGAGGGACCTTTGCTTGTTACCAATTTGCCTCAGAAAGTGACGTTTAACAAATTCACATCTGAAAGCTACCAGGTGGACCAATTATGAATTGATCACGTTTCTTGGGCCCTCAACTAATGACTAGGATGTCATGCCACAACTTTTTGGTAGTCCTTCTAATCATTCTGATTATGTCATGCGAGAAATCCCCTTTTTAATCATTTTTCGGAGGCTCTGCATAGCTGGATCTGACAGGTAATCCTTTTCACCCTCAAGGCAACACCTTTTTCATCCTTTACGCCTACAACCTCCATCATTTCATTATTTTCCCTCTCTTTCCTCTTGTAATTCTGCCCCGCATCCATCTTCTTTGGTAATTCCCATTTTTACAAGTTCCCGAGCAATTCCAACTTCAAAATATCAACCTTAACAATCCTTGGACTCAAAAATTAAGTTTTGAATCCATTCAATGGCACTTTATGGACAAAACCAACAAGGAATTTCATCAAAAATGATGAAAAACAGTGCGTATTTGCATCTCCAGAGTCTTGGAACAAAAATGGTGAAAAACTGGTGAATGCACAACCATTGATTTTCCCTTCTCTAATTTATTTTATAGTTGTCCACGTGTTTCCTTGGCACAACTACAAAGGAGAAGTACAAGGGAAAGTTTCTAAACAAGCGCGGGCCTTCCACATGCCCTGGGCCCAAGAAAAATGCCTTTTGGCCTTTGAAAAATTCTCAATAAAAAAGGATCCAGCGGAAGCCTCCACATGTCTCAATGGCGCACTTTGAGATGGTCCCCAAAAGCAGAGACCCAAAATAAGCGCAGGCTCACCATGTGTCTCAGTCCAGCAGAGTTGATAAAAAAGTTGAAGGATCAGCGGAATGTGCCATGTGTCTAGGGTTCGAGACAGTTTTCCTTGGCCGTTGAAAAGTCCAAGCAAGGGCAGAGTGAGCGGAAGCCTCCAAGTGTCCTCCTAGCACTTCTTTAAAATAAAACTTAGGGTCCAGTCCCCAAATAGGCATGGTCCCTCCACATGTCCCAAGCCTTTCAAAATTGCTTTGAAAAGTTTAAGTATAGAGCGGAGCTAGCGGAAGCCTCCACATGTCTCCCTGTCGCAATTGTTAAGGTGGGACCCTAAGGCGGATCCTCAAATGAGCTCCTACCCTCCACGTGTCCATGGTCCACCAAAACTATATCGCCTACATGAAAAAATTGTTTAAGTCTGGGCAAGGCAGCGGAAACCTCCACGTGTCTCCCGGTGCATCTCCAAGGCCAAACCAAAAGGGAAAATTTTCGAGATGACAACCACCCTCCACATAGGAAATTTTGAGTCTAAAGCGGGCCTTAGAGTTTCAAAGTGCCCGCCGAGCGACATCTAACCAGAAAGGGCCACGTTTCCACAGATGTTGAGATATGAATTTGACCAGGAAAAATACACCCAAACCGTAAAATGCAGGAAAATCACCATTTGCGCTCGGAAATGAATCCTTCTTCAAGGAAAGAGAATTTGGAAATGTTATAAGGCCCAAATATGATCCTCTGAGCTTCATCTAATCACGTTTCCATAGATATTTGGGACAAAAATGACAGGGACAACAAAACGTGACTGTGGAAAATGGAAGGAAGGGAAAAACCGAGTTTTCGCCCAGTTCTGAGATCTTTTCACATGGATAGAGGGACCCAAAATAAATTTTGGATTTAAAGTGATCCTCGACCAAAAGAAGGGACTGATCATGGAAACCAAATGGAGAAAATATTTTTCATGCATCATTACGGGGAGATAGAAAACACGATAGAGCCCGCAAACTCGAAGAATTTCAATGACAACGCGGTGAGACCAAATTGAACACGAACATCGGCTCCAACTTGGGGATGGGCACTCCCTATGAGTTCCACAAAAACAAATAGCAGACAAGTGCCAAAAATAGACCACCTTTGGGAAAAGGAGTCAAATAATAAGCTTGCATAGCATAACAATAATAACCAACTCCCCAAGGAAAAAATGAGAAACCAACAAAAAGGTGCCAAGGACTAGGACAAAACAAAACAGAAAAACATTAAAACAGAAAGAAACCAAAATACTATACACTATATAATGGAGTATACCTTGATTCTGAGAAATCAATTAAGGAGATGTTTCAAATGCTCTGCCATTAATAGGAAATTCAAGCAATTCCCCATCTAAGTCTTTTAGGAAGAAGGTATTTTCACCAATTTGAATGTCAATTGAATAAGGGCCCATCCACAATGCATCAAATTTACCATGCTTGCCCTTATCTTCATTCCTGCTATCCCATAATAGCACAAGATCCCCAATGTTGAAAGCTCTTGGAGTCACCTTCTTGTCAAATAAATTCTTCAACTTTTCTCTGAACTTCACATGCCGCTGATGGGATGCCCTTCTTTCTTCATCTAACTCAATAATATGATTGATTCGAGCATCATATGGACTAACTTCTTGATCTTCAATTTGTTGAAAAAACTGAAATGAAGACAATTACAAATGAAGGGGTAGCAAATCTTGAGTTCCATATACCAACTCAAATGGGCTTTTACCAGTAGCTCTTTTGACAATGATTCTGTCAGCCCAAACAGAAACTTCAGTTGCTCACCCCACTTCTTTTTGTTTAGTTCCAAGGTTCTTCTAATGATCTTTAACAAGTTTTTATTGTTGGTTTCAGCTTGTCCATTTCCTTGGGGATTGTAGTTAGAAGCATATGTCAAATTGATTCCATACTCTTTGCACATTGCCACCAAAGGTTTGGCTCTAAAACTCATGGCATTATCATCAACAATATTAATTGGTACTCCAAATCTGCATATGATTTGATTCAGCATGAAATTCATGATAACTTGGTGTGTTGCTTTCTTGGTGGGGATTGCTTCCACCCACTTAGTGAAATAATCAGTGGCTATAAGAATCCATTTATGACCAGCACTAGAAGGATCATAAACTTTGCCAATGAAATCCATCCCCATTGCTTAAATGGGGCTTCAACTGACACATGCTACAAAGGAAGGGAGCCTGAAGCTTTCATTCTTCCAGAAAAACATTGCAACTTTCACATTTCCTAACCAATAGAGTTGTATCTTTGAAGAGAGTTGGCCACCAATAACCATCCCTCAAGATTTTGTGTGTTAGATGTTATCCCAAATTCACCCCAGTAAATTTGGTCAAGACAACCCCACACATAGAGAAAATATGAAGGGAAAACGTTTCGGACCTACGAGCTCACATTCCAGAATGAGGCAAAGGAAAAAGTCAAAGTTTGAACCGAGTCAAAGCCAAAGTCGGGGAGGCAGAGGAAAAGGTGAAAATTTTCCTTTTGACAAAATGGCACAAAGGAAAAGATTGGAGCGCACCTCCCCAACCAACAAAAGGGTGCCACGTGTCCAAGCAGAGCAACGGGGCCGCGGGAGTTTTCTAGATTTTGTGATTCTCATGGAAAAGGGGGAAAAGATAAATTTTGAACCCGCAAGAGTGATTTTTTGTTCTAATCTAGCTGCCATGTGTCCCAAACCAAAAGGGGGCCCGTTTTTCAAACTGTTTTCCCTGTCCATTCACACGGACCGATACAAACTTTGAAGGGACATATCTTTCGACTCAGGGCTCGAAATATTGCAAATCTAACACCATTGGAAAGATCTCGACCTCACCTATGCCATGGAGGTCTGAAACTTTAATTTTGAGGAGGTTAGGTGAAGAAAATGGAGGAAACATCTTCGGGCCTTCAATACAGGATCCATCTATCTCAACAACCAGATCGGATTCGATCTGTTTCCGTTGTTTCCTCTTCTTTCAAGGCACCGAACCAAGGATTGATGCAAGTAAAGATGGATTTGGGGCAGATTTTATCAGAAGCATTAACAACAAGTGGTTGAGTTTTGACCTGCTTTTCCCGCTTCTCTCTCTTTTTCTTCTCTCGATCAAATCTATAAATATAGGGGTAGGATTCATTGTAAAAGGTTGTTGTTCATTCTTCTTCTCTGCCTCCCCTCTTCTTTTCTTCCCCAGGGTCAAAAATGGAGTCTAAACACCCTTTCACGGCTCGTAATGGAATTCTCTTACCTCTTGCCCACTAATGATGCACTTGTGTGAAATTTTGAAGCAATAAATTCTATTTTGTGATGCATCTGTCCATCCTTTTCTTATTTTACTGTCTCTCCTTGCCTCTCGTCATTACAGGGTATACTGTGCATATTCTGATGTTTGTTGTAGGTCATGGGAGCTGTGTTTAATGGGTTTTGAAGTGGTGTTCTATGTGAAATCTATCTTTGGTCTATGGTGCATATTGTCCACCCTCTCCTTTGCTCACCTCTCTCTACTTCGTAGTGAGATTCGACCAAGCACTTCCCTTTTCAGTGTTATCACCTCGTTAGTGTAGGATTTCCCTCTTTATGCACTTTCTCTCTCCCTGTCTCCATGACATTGTTAGGATAGGTGTAGTTAGACGTCATTTCTGTATTAGGAGTAGTTTAGCATTAGGATTAGGAAGAAGAAGTCAGCTTTCTCCGGAGGGCCATCTCAAGTCCGCAAGTCCCACAGCTTGAGAGATGGTCCCATGTTATGCAAATCACACTAGATGACCCTACCTTAGAAAAGTAGACCTGTAGAAATCATCTGGGGGTGCTATGATTTTTGTAAAGCAGATTTTGGCATGCCCGATGGGATAAGTTTGAAGCACCTTACCACTTCACCTCATCGGGTTTGATGTGCTCTTGGTGAAGGTTTTAGCCTTTGGAAGCACTTTCAAGCACATTTGGCAACTCTATCTAGTCAACAACCCATTCTCTCGAGTTACAAACCTTTTCCATCCATTTCCACTCATTTTCATCCATTTTCTTCTTCCATCTCTTTCGTTTTCTCTCATTCCATGAGTTTATGCAATCATGACTTCATTCCCTTCATGGAACTCACACTTACTGAATACAGATCCACCTCCAATGTGTTTCCCAACTCCTCCGATCAGCATTATAATCAAAACCGGGACCATTATGCTTACTTGTATGAGCAAAGAATGCCAAAATTATTTTGGCTATGAAGCTTTCAAGAGTAGGGGTATGCAAACAAAATGAAGACAATCAAATACAAGATGTTGTTCTATTAGAGAAGATCCAAAAAATGGAGGTTATCATGGTTCATTAAGGGGCATAGCACAAATGAAGGCATTTCAGATTGGTTTCAGGGCACCCTCCTGTGGGAAGGCCCTTTTACAAGACATTCCAGCCCTCAAGAGAAGCTTGACTTCATGGTTGAAGTGTTGCCTCAGCTTACACAATGGGATGAGGAGATCGGGGCTTATGAACAAAGTGTGGGATAACCTTGTCAATGGGTAAGTCAATCACCCGGCTCTCCTCGCCTTTCATTTTCTCTCCTCAATCTTTATCATTTCAGCAGAGGCAAGAGTCAAGCCCCTCACTTGTTGCCCCAAGTGTTGATTCCATTTCTCCATCTCCTAGTCTTCCACCTCATCTCAGTTCTTCTATCCTTTTCCCTTCCAAACAAGCATCCCCTCTAAACAAACAAGAAGTTCAACAATTGCAAAGATGATTGAACACCAACTTGCCACTCCTCTTGCTTTCCCAAGCCCATGTTGGGAAGAGACTCAAGAATCCAGTCAAGGAGAACAACAAGAAGAGGAGCCCAACAGAAAAGAAATGACAGACAATCTGAAGAGTTGGGCTACCAAATTTGGGTTTGCAAAGATCCCCTTGATGGTCAAGTCAATAGAGGAGGTCAAGATTGAAGAACCAGTGGTGGCCGAGGTCGATTTTGTAGTAAGAAGAGCAAAGAACAAGAGGAACAATCGTCCTCAAGCCCCATTGAAGAGGAGCGGTTGGGAGAGATCAAATCAAGTGTTAGAGGCCACTCAATGAAGAAGACATCATTGAAGATTTTTTTGCTTTCATTTCAAGGGCTGATTTGATTGATGAACCCATGATGGAGGGGGACCATACGAGTTTCAGAGGCTCTAAGTGTGGAGAGAAAGCTACAATGAAACCCTCAGTTCTTCCTCCCATTTCATCCCCTTCAAGCTTTGATGTTGAAGAAAAGTTTGATCTCTCAAACTTCATGTTTGAGGAAGAGAGAAGCCATGGTGAGCAAGTTGTAGATCAAGAGGACACCGTGAAGGAGGTAGAACACTTGCAGCAAGACAACAAGGAGGCAGACTATCTGTCATCCTTGAGAGATTTTCTTGATGGAGAGGAGCCCAAGGAGATCACATCATTTTTTCCTCCATCTCTCACATCCCAAACACATGAGCCTACTATCATGGAGGAGAACATTTAGGAACAAGTAACTTGCACTTCATAATGGCCCTCTGGAACCAAGGTTGGAAGATCTTGATCTTCCATGTTCTTCAAAGGAGGAGGAAGAGAAAAGCTAGGAGGATGTCATCATCTCTCTCACACCATCCACCCAAGAAGGTCCACAAGAAGACTCCATTTTGGAGTTGAATTTCAGAGAAATGGGCACATCTAAAGGATCAGACCGTGCCCAATCAGGTACTTGGCTTCATTAGAGCCAAAGGAGAAGCCAAAACCAATCATGCCTACTCCAGGGCATGAGGATGAGCATCAAAGTACCAAGGGTCACCATCAATACCTCAGGAGTCCAATGCAGGTCAGCTTGAAGAGGTATTTTCCATTAATGTTGATACCTTGATGATTTGGGTGGAGGACCGGCTTATTGTCAGTTTTTCACTCATCCAACCAGCCATGTTCAGTGCCAAATCAGTTGCATGGCTGCCATTTTTGAGGAAGGGAAGCTATTTCTCCCTGCCAGTTGCAGGTTTTGTTTGAGTTCCCTTTGCTCTTGGTTAGAGTAGTGTAGGTAGGTTTGTTTTTAGCAGAAGAAGTGCTTTTGCACACTCTGCATGTTCCATTTGGAGCATGTATGATTTTCAGTTTGTACATAGTTTTTGGTGTTATTGCTCTTGCACAGTGCATTCAGTTGGCTTTTGGTGAAGTCCAACTTCAAGTTTCAAGTGGGTTTCCAAGAGGCTCAAAGGTCAAAATTTTAGAGTTCATATCAGAATCAGTTTATAAGGTTGGACTCCATGCCCAATGGATACTTCAAGGCCACTGGTCTCTTCATCTAGCAGGTAGATGTCCCCGTGAGTCACCAAATTGTTATCCCAAATTCACCCCCAGGAAATTTGGTCAAGACAACCCCACACATAGAGAAAATATGAAGGGAAAACATTTCGGACCTACGAGCTCACATTCCAAAATGAGGCAAAGGAAAAAGTCAAAGTTTGAACCCGAGTCAAAGCCAAAGCGGGAGGCGGAGGAAAAGGTGAAAATTTTCCTTTTGACAAAATGGCACAAAGGAAAAGATTGGAGCACACCTCCCAGCCAACAAAAGGGTGCCACGTGTCCAAGTGGAGCAGCGGGGCCGCATGGAGTTTTCTGGATTTTGTGATTCTCGTGGAAAAGGGGAAAAGATAAATTCTAAACCTACAAGATTGACTTTTTGTTCTAATCCAACTACCACATGTCCCAAACCAAAAGGGGGCCCATTTTTCAAATTGTTTTCCCGTCCATTCTGCATGGACTTGATACAAACTTCGAAGGGGCATATCTTTCGACTCAGGGCTCGAAATATTACAAATCTGACACCATTGGAAAAATCTTGACCTCACCTATACCATGGAGGTCTGAAACTTTAATTTTGAGGAGGTTAGGTGAAGAAAATGGAGGAAACATCTTCGGGCCTTCAATGTAGGATCCATCTATCTCAACAACCAGATCGGATTTGATTTGTTTCTGTCATTTCCTCTTCTTTCAAGGTGCTAAACCAAGGATCGATGTAGTAAAGATGGATTTGGGGGCAGATTTTATCAGAAGCATTAATTAACAACAGTGGTTGAGTTTCGACCGCTTTTCCCACTTCTCTCTCTTTTTCTTCTCTCGATCAAATCTATAAATACAAGGGCAGGATTCATTGTAAAATGTTGTTGTTCATTCTTCTTCTTTGTCTCCCCTCTTCTTTTCTTCCCCAGGGTCGAAAATGGAGTTTGAACCTCCTTTCACGGCTCTGTAATGGAATTATCTTACCTCTTGCCCACTAACGATGTACTGTGTGAACTTTTGGAGCAATAAATTATGTTTTGTGATGCATTTGTCCATCCTTTGCTTATTTTATTGTCTCTCCTCACCTCTCATTATTGTAGGGTATACTGTGCATATTCTGATGTTTGTTGTAGGTCCTAGGAGCTGTGTTTAATGGGTTTTGAAGTGGTGTTCTATGTGAAATCTATCTCTGGTATGTGGTGCATCTTGTCCACCCTCTCCTCTACTCACCTCTCTCCACTTCAGTTGAGATTGTGACCAGCACTTCCCTTTTCTTGGTGTTATCACCTTGTTAGTGTAGGATTTCCCTCTTTATGCACTTTCTCTCTCCCTATCTCCTTGGCATTGTTAGGATATGCGTAGTTAGACGTCATTTCTGCATTAGAAGTAGTTTAGCATTAGGATTAGGAAGAAGAAGTTGACTTTCTCCAGAGGGCCATCTCAATTCGCAAATCCCACGGCTTGAGAGATGGTCCCATGT
The DNA here is from genome assembly GCA_018340775.1 of Taxus wallichiana var. yunnanensis. Classification (NCBI taxonomy): domain Eukaryota; kingdom Viridiplantae; phylum Streptophyta; class Pinopsida; order Cupressales; family Taxaceae; genus Taxus; species Taxus wallichiana. The sequence goes on from CM031244.1 coordinate 39,939,679, forward strand.
TATATAAATCACACCGTGATGACTCTATCAAATTTGTTTCTCAACGCCATTTTTGAGCAACAAACCTTCTCCCACGCCTGCCAAATGTATTTGTGCCTCTATTCCAGAAATGTAATGGTTTGTGCACCTTCTAGAGCAATAAAAACATGTTTTTGTGGTGTTCTTCAACCCTTTGCATCATTTTGTTGTTTCTCCGTGCCTCTCCCTTTCGAGTCTTGGTTTTCTATATGTATTTCACATTTATAGGTGTAGGATGTTGTGTTTCATGGAGTTTAATGGATGATTTGTAGATCTGGGCCATGTCACTTCTGTCTGACCTCCCTCATCTCCATTTTTTCTATTTCTTTCTCCCTCAACAGAATATCTCACTCCCTTTTCTTGGTGCTATCACCTCTGTAGTGTAGGATTTCTTTATTTTCATGCTCTTTCTCTCTCCCTGTCTCCTTGGCATTGTTAGGATAGGTGTAGTTAGATGTCATTTCTGCATTAGGAGTAGTTTAGCATTAGGATCAGGAAGAAGAAGTCAGCTTTCTCTAGAGGGCCATCTCAAGTCCGCAAGTCCCATGAGAGATGGTCCCATGTTATGCAAATCACACCAGATGACCCTACCTTAGAAAATTAGATCCATAGCTCATTTGGGGGTGCTATGATTTTGCATTAATAGTAACTCTTCCAGTAAAATGTCCCCCACAAACTCCTCCATGGAAATCAGCAATTACCTTTGCTAACCCAAAATCAGTAATGGCATATTTTTGAGAGGCTAACTTAAGAGCTCTTTTCTAATTTTTACTCAAATGTTTAGGGCAGCATAGATGTCTGAGATAAAATATTATATCTTTGTACCATTCAAAGCTTACCAACTTTTCAAGGACATCCACCCTTTCTCCTTCTACTTCATTCACCTCAATAGTTTGTAAGTTTCTCTCAACCATAAGCTTAGCTAGGCCTAAACCTCTTATCAATTTCATGGTTTGGATATCCATGTCATATTCCTGCAACTTGTTTACCCATTTGCATATTTTTCTTGAGACCTCCATCTCTGATAAGATATCTTTCACCATGGTGTGGGGAACATAAGCAACAACTTTAGAGCTCAAGATGTAAGGTCGAAAACCTTTTTTCTTTCACCAAGGAAAATGCTTACTTCTCCATGATGGTGTACTTCAACTCAGCTCCTTGCAATGCCTTATTGAAAAAGGAAATTGGTCTCTCAGCCCCTTCATCATCCTTCTACAATAAGATATATGCAATGGTTTTTTGAAGAAAAAGAAAACATTTGAAAAGGCTTCTTGTAATTTGGAGCTGCCAAAACAAGGGCATGCTTTAATGCTTCTTTGATCCCATTGAAATCTTGAATGGAAGCTTCTTCCCATTTGATAACTTGGTCCTTCTTCAACATGCTAGTAATGGGGATGGTTAGCTCAACAAAGTTAGACACAAATCTTTGATAAAGTTTATTTGTCCAAAGAAGGATTGAACTCCCTTCTTAGTTCTTGGAATTGGAACCTTGCTGATGGCTTCCACTCTCTCAGGATCAATCATGACCCCTTCCTTTGATATAATGTGACCAAAAACTTTTCCTTTTGCACTCCAAAATGGCACTTCTTGGGATTCAATGATATGCCATACTCTCTACACCTTAACAACATTCTCTCCAAGTGTTGTAAGTGATCATTTCTTTTTCTGGAAAACACAGTTACATCATCTTGATAAACAACAATGAAGTCATTAATATAACCAACAAATGCTACATCCATTGCTCTTTGGAAAGTTTCTCCAACATTCATTAAGCCAAAAGGCATCCTGACATAGACATAAGTTCCCAAGGAGTGGTAAAGGTAGTATTTATTCTTTCTGACTCCTTCACAACAACTTGATTATATCCAGAGAAACCATCCAAAGTGGATAACAATTTAGAACTAGTTACCAATTGTAGCATATTCTCCATGTTTGGCAGAGGGTAATTATCTTTTAATGATGCTTTATTCAAGTTCCTAAAGTCTACGCACAACCTTATATCACCATTATTTTTTCTGATAGGTACTAAATTTGCAACCCAAGATGAGTACCTTGTGGGCTGAATGATCCCTCCATCCCTCAACTTCTTCAATTCTTCTTGCATCTTCAAAGAAAGGAGTGGATTGATGGGCCTCTATTTTTTCCTGAAAGGCTTGGCATTAGATTCAAGAGGAATTTCATGTTGGAACAAATCTTCCTGTATGCCTTCAACTCAGAGTAAGACCAAGCTAGGTAGTCTTGATATTTCTTCAACAATTGAACATAGGATTGCTTCTCTTCCTTGCTCGAGATTGCTTCCTAACCAGATTTTACGTGGTTTTTCCTTTGTGCCAAGTCGTGCTCTTCCACATCTTGAAACTAACATACTTCTGTTAATAATGCAATCAACATTATCAAATTTTGATTCAAGTGCCACCAAACCTCTGGGAATCATGTTTGTCTTCAACTGGATGATGTCTTTGCCAAATAAAGTTTCCTTTCCTTCAACAACACACACCATTGGTTCCCAATCTATATTTTGGTTAGCAAACTCACCTTGGTTCTATAAAAACATTTCACCTGGGCATCATCATCAAACACTTGCCAATTTTTAACGTTATCAGGGATAGATGGCCTTGTTAGTATTTCAACATCATACTCACAAAATGGAGATATTGTACAATTTCCAAATCTGGATCCTAGCACTGCTAACTTTTCTGCAACAACATTAAACTTTCTATCATGGTGCACAATATTAAATGAGTCAAACATTTCAATCAAATCCTAGACTACATGTTTGTATTGTTTCATTCTCTGATTTTTAGTAGCATATAGTTTTCTAATTTTCTTGACAATCAGTTTTGAATCTCCTTTGACAATGATATCCTTTACACCATATTTCCATGTAATTCTCAAACCCAATAACAATGCTTCATATTCAAAAATGTTGTTAGTGCATTCAAAGTTGAGTTTGAAAGAAAAAACAAACTCTTCCTGGCCTGGAGAAATCAGAACAATACTAGCACCATTTCCAAACTTGGAACAAGCTCCATCAAATAACAAGGTCCAAGGAAAACCTACTTGTTCAAGACATTTACATTGATCAATCTTGTGCTCTTTTCCATCAAAAACCCAACAAATTTATCAAGCATCTACATCAACATACAACACTTCATAAGAAGCATTATTGGGATCTTCAATGAGGTGCAACATCTTCTTCTCTCCATACAACTTTACAAGGTTGCCTTCAATTGGAATGGTGGAAAAAGACATATCCATCTGAACACTTCCACCAACACTTGCAACCCACTTTCTTGATAACAACATGCCCCATTTGGCAGGGCAATCAATAATAACAACATCAAGTTTCAAGTTCTTACCCGGATAAGCTACAAGTTGTACCACCAAACCTTTTACACATCCTACAATTGGCACCTCTCTAGAATCCATTGTAGTACACTTGCCATAAGTTGTTGTCACTTTAATGTTCAATTCATTCATGACTTCTAGAGGCATAACATTACATGATGCTCGAAATCAAACATACAATTGTGCAACAGTCTATCCTTAATAATCAGTGTTGTAAAAAATGGATCAACATTTAATTGAGACTCAACCAAAGATGTTCCCAAGTAAACTTTAGGTGGTTCACCTATCTCCTCCAATGTTGGTGGTTTTTCTAGGTCTATAATGGTTGGAGGAGGAGTGTTTACATTATTTATATTTATGCCTTAGGCACTCCTATCTTCTTCCAATCCCAAATACTCAAAAGCCCTCTTCTTGTGCTCAAGAATCCTAAGTAGTTCAACAATTGGGACAAAAATCTTGATCTGACTCAAGACTTGGGCAATGTCATAAGGAATGTATTTGGGCAAAGCAGCAACATTGGAGAAAGATTGACAAACTCATCGGATGGCACAAGATTTTTCACATTTTGGGCATGGGTGGGAACACCAGTTCTACTTTGAGAAAACAAGGCCTTTTCCAGATGCATTTCTTTGGAGTTTCTTTTGGGACATTGGTGAGAACTGGGGTTTTGGTTTGGCTTGAGGCCCTGCCCCTTTGACAACTTTACTTCTTGTGTTATACTCTTTTTCTTGGGCAACAACAACATTCATTAACAGAGTTGTCTATCCTCTCTTCGATGGGATTCCTCCATCATACTTCTTAATCATTAGAGCTCTTAGGTACTCAAAATCATTATTAGGAAGTTCAAAATCTTGTACCATATCTATTTCTAAAGTATGAGAGGGAGGAAGAAGAGGTACCCGGTGAATGCAATCCCAAAAACTTGCAGCAGTTCTTGCACTTATTACTTTAGTTGAAGTTGCTCCTTGTTGTGAGCTTGTAGAGAGAATCCACCATGCATGCATCATCATTAGTGTTATCATCATCATCAACTTCTTCAACTTGCTGATCTACTTCACATGGCGGGTGGGGTAAGAAACATTTGTCACACCAATCAATTTCATTTGTCTCTTCAACAACAACAACTCTGGCATTTAGAGGATCAGCACTACTCTATTTTCCCTAGCTTGGGGTTGTCTAGCTCCCATGGGTCCTTTACCTCTGTCATCAAGATCTCTGATCATTTCTAGGATGATTTGTAAAATTTGTCTTGTCCTTGTTGCCTATGTTGACCTTGAGAACCTTGTCCAATTCCTTTCTCTACCCTGGCTAGCTTGTAAGAGATTTATTTGACAACTCGGCCAAAGTCTTTACAACTTCCTCAAGATCCACAACCTTACTTGATTGAGGCTTCTCTGGGTTGATCATTTTAACACCCTCCCTCTTAGGAGGTTTTCCAACTGCTTTAATGTTGTTCTCAATTTGCAGAGCCATGGTAAAGGCCTGCCTCAAAGTTCAGGGTTCTTATCCCTCAAATAGTAAGAAAATTTCTTATCAAATGCATTTGAATACTTTATCAGACATGATTCATCACATGGCCTCAAATTAATAGGTAGTCTTCTCAATGTTTTGTTAAATCTTGTATTGAAATCATGCACTGATTCATTAGGATTATTTTTTATATTTTCAAACTATGATAAAAGAAACCTAGGGTCTATTTTTATCACCATATTGCATTCTAAAAGCATTCTTCATCTCTGTCCAAGAATCAATGGAATTATCTGGCAAAGATTTATACTAGTCCCTTGCATCTTCTTCTAGAGTATGGATAAAAATAATTTAATGTATACATCCTCAAATTCTATTTCAAATTCCTCCATCATATTGATAAAGAGCTTCAAGTGTTGATCACCAGTGATTGCATTATTTCCTTGAAACTTAGGCAATCTATTTCTTACATCTTGTGGCACAACATTTGGATAGCCAGCCATACCTCTAAAATTGATGGGACCAAAAGTATTAACAAACAAATGGAGGTCTAGGTGGAGGTTGAGCCATATTATTTTGAGGAGGTGATCTTACAGGAGAAAAAAAATGATGAGGAGTGAGGGGTATGTGTGGTACAAGGATGCAATTCTCAAAATGAATGCCTCTAAAGGATCTTGTTTCTTGGAAAATCTATTAGATTTGGAAAAATATAGGGAAGATTGATTGAGAAGCAAACTTTTCAAATACAAAAGAAGAACCCTCTCCAGATGGAGAATTCAATTCAACAAAGAGACTACCTGATTTAGAAGCACTTGAGGAAGTATTGCAATCTTCAATCACAGGTTGATCCATTTCACCAATGGAGATCTCTTTTCTTGATGTTTGATCTCCAACAACCTTCCAAATTCTTCTTCCTTCTAAATTAGACTTTCCCAACTCTTGAAACAACCTTCTACTAGGGTCCTGGTGAAGAAAGATCTTCTTCCTTCTAGCTTTGCAGAGATTAATGACAAATCTTACTTGATATATGTTAAGACACTTGTATTTATTAAGAATTTAAACAACACGGAGTCACCACTAAGGATTTTCACCTTAGTTTATGCAAATGCACTATGAAAGACCTATAAATGTTTGATCAATGTGGGATTCATGCAAAGCTTACAAGATCTGCTCTTCTTCTACCCAAATTTATCAATGATGATACAAAATTTAGTGCAATAACTGTATAAGCTAGAAATATTGCACTTAGAACTTACAACTTTGAACAATTCTTACAGATCTAAATAGATAATGATGTTTCAGCAATGTAATGTGGTACATTAAAAATAAAGACATGTAAGACACAAATTTTGTGTGATAATACGACCCAGGTATGCATTGTTCAACCAGTCTCATTCCACAACCTAGCCTCACCACCTAAACAAAACACACAATTATTTATTAATTACCTTATAATTAATAAATCCACATTTTCAAACACTGGAACCTCATTTTTTTCCGATCACCAGATAAAGTAGAGCCCTAGATCCTAATCCTAAACTAGGCTAATTAAGACCTATAAATAGGTCTACAGGAACCCATTACTAATTACTCCTGGCACCAAATTTTAAAACCAATCTAATAATGACTGACCAAGCCTTGGGACAAAATTCCTGGGAGAGAAAAGGAAGGAAAGGTTGGCTATTTTACTAAAAATAGTCCACTTTGACTTCAAATTTTCAATCGGTTCTTATCAACTTTTGACCCTGAGCCCAATTTTCAAAGTTTGAAGGGATAATGAACCTTCGGTGAATCCTGTAAATGACCTCCCAATTAAAAAAGGACTCTGATTTTCAATGAGGAAAGATATATTTCACTTTAAAATAGACAATTTGAAGGAAAGAAAGGAGTTTGGATTGAGGAGAAAGGACAAAGCCATAAAACTGCAAGAGATTACTTAGAAATGACACTCATCCAAACTGGGAGAAGATAGCTCATCTCATAATTTAATTTCTCATCATCCTTGAAAAAATTAAGAGCCACCGTTCGTTATGGCTGCAAATCTTTGGACTCAAGAATTTTCATTTGATGAACTAGTTGATTGATATCGTTTTTTAAAACATTTCTTGGTTCTAATGAATGTTTCATTTGGTGAAGTATAAGTCAATTCCTAGATCCACTACCATAACATCCTTCATTTTCTAATTTGTCAAACTCTACCCTTAGTTTGAATTTTCAAAGTAATACAGCCACCCACGACTCCATACTTAACGAGTCTTCTCAAGTCACCCCAATGATTATATCGGGATTATCATTTACTCTTTCTTATAAATGCCATAGCCATTTTATAGCCAACCTTCACTAAAATCCCTAAATCAATGCAAAATCCGCTGATTTGATTATGATATCAGTTCAATCAATGAGACCGGTGGAGTGTGATTTTGATTGAACAAAAATTCATCATACCATTCTGGACTCTTGATTGATCTAAGCCCTTAGCCTTTAATAGATTTTTTTAAAGGCAATCCTCAAAATTGTAATTTGGATGCTTCTTTATTACATTTTTTCAAAATTCACTGATTAAAAGGGCCCGACCACCTTTGAAAGGAAGTCTAATATATATCTCATGCCCAATGTAGATCCTCACTATCATTTGTATTCCAATTAAATGTGGTCAAAATTCTTTTTTGCGGATAGTGGGAAGTCCCTCAGGAAAAAGGAGTTCTTAGAAAATGAATCGATCTCTGCTCTAGGGGTTTTCGAACGCTCACACACCCTCCTTTTCAACATTATACACCGCAGTGTAGGCTTAAACTTTTAATTATTCTCTCTCAAGAGAATGAAAGGATAGAAGAAAACTTATTTAAAAAAAACATCATTTATGTGAAAATTTTGGACTTAGTTTGGACACAGGATCCAAGCCTTGCTTTCAGAGGACTATCTCAAGTTTTGTCTGAAGAAGGACCACTTTGGACTTAGACTTTCCAATGCACAAGCATGATTCAAGTATATGCCACTTTAGAAACATTAGCTCCTTCCCCACCGTGATACATTTTCAAGACTTGCCTTCTTCATCCTGGACATGGGAGTTAAAAATTAGTGGAATTTACAACAGGTTCTTCACGGCCGAATTATATTCTTAAGTTAAAAGTATTTATATCAAAATTTAAACAACTGAACATTGATCCTACTAAGATTTTCATGCATGCTTTTTCATGCAAATGCACTCTGAAAGACCTATCCCAATCAAATCCTTTCAATACCAGATTCATGCAAAAGCTTACAAGATCTGCTCTTCTTTACCCAAATTTGTCAATGATGATACAAACTTTAGTGTAATAATTTATAAGCTAGAAATATTGCAACTACAGAACTGTACAACTTTGAACAATTTATGTATACATTTGTTCATAATGATGTTTAAAGCAATGTATTTTCACAAAGTATCATGCTACGAAAATTACAAGGGCCAAATGGATATGAACAAACAAATAAAATCTTCAAAAGTCCCCAAAATCGCACCACGAGTGTTGGTATCCAAATTTATTCTCCTTTTCAAGCCGAGAGCAACAACACAGATTGACATGGAGCTTAGAGATAGATAGATCATAATGTGTGTCATTTTATAGCCGGGATGAGATCTAACTAGCCCTTTGTCACTCAGATTTGTGGAGAGATGGATAGCACCTTTAAGAGGATTTGACCTATCCTCACTACTTTAGGTCGTGCCTCTTCAACTAGGGTGAGAGGACCCTTAGTGTAACCTCTATTTGATGAAGGAGATGGAGATATCCTTCTTTTGCACAAATTTTATGAAGAAAACCTTGGGAAAGTATGGTCAATACTCCATAATTTAACTCTCAAGAGTTGTCACTTCTAAAAGATGGAGATACTTTCAAAACAAGGCTAAGGTTACTGAAGACATTATGAAATCCTGATTGTTCTACATATTTTAGTAAATAGATTTTGTTCTTTTTGGATATACAAGGAAAACAGGGGTATTTTAGGATGGATTCATGGTTTTTGAATAATTTTGGTGGGAGATTAAGCAGATAAAGTTGATTATACTAGATCTTTGAGAACTTCACAACAATGGAAAATCAACAACAAAAAGCTTCAAAATAGTTAAGATATTCCTTCAACTAGAAGGTGTGCTTCAATGGAGGCCCAGATCAACATTTTCACACAATATTTGAGAATCTAACATGAAGGCTCGAGTTAAAAGACTCAATTAAACACAAAATCTCTTATCAATCATGCCTAAGGTACACCCAAAGACTTACAAACAATCTTTATCAACAAATGACAAGTGAAGTGATTTTAAATTTGTTTATCTCATCACAAGATGAAGGCTCTTCTTGAAATGAAATTGCAAATGCCACTAAACTATCACAGGATGAGATCCTATGTGATTTCACAAAGATTTCAATGTAAGATTGCAATAGGAATAAAAAAACTACTTGTAGACATTCTAAAACAAAGCAGACACAAATTGCTCCAAGATTGACACAAATTAATTTCAAAATTGATTAGATTCATCAACAGGGAAAGCTTCTAGAGAAATCTTAGTGCTCATCAATGGCTATACACATCGCAACCAACTTGACATGATAGAAAATATAAACACAAAGAAATTAACCAGTTATCTTGGATTGGTCTCTTAGAAGAAGATGACTTTCTCAAATTTTCTCTTAAGAATTCAACCCTAACCCTTTGCAAGAGTATTCTCATTGCATTTATACATTTCACTTGCTCACTCATCCCAAATTTTCCCCCAAAAAAGAAGAATATTTGAGGGACCTTTCTTGTTACCAATTTTCCTCAGAAAGTGATGTTTAACAAATTCACATCCAAAAGCTGCCAGGTGGACCAATTATGAATTGATCATGTTTCTTGGGCCCTCGACTAATGACTAGGATGCCATGCCACAATTTTTGGTAATCCTTCTAATCATTTTGATTTTGTCATGTGAGAAATCCCCTTTTAATCATTTTCCGGAGGCTCGCATAGTTGGATATCGACAGTAATCCTTTTCGCCTCTCGAGGCAACACCTTTTTCATCCTTTATGTCTATAACCTCCATCATTTCATTATTTTCCTCTCTTTCCTCTAATTCCCCCGCATCCATCTTCTCTGGTAATTCCCATTTTTGCAAGTTCCCGAGCAATTCCAACTTCAAAATATCGACCTTAACAATCCTTGGACTCACAAATTAAGTTCTGAATCCATTCAATGGCACTTTGTAGACAAAAACGACAAGGAATTTCATCAAAAAATGATGAAAAATAGTGTGTATTCACATCTCCTAGGAGTCTTGGAGCAAAAATGGTGAAAAATAGGTGAAATGCACAAAACCATTGATTTTGCCCCTTCTCTACTTTATTTTATAGTCATCCACATGTTTCTTAGCGCAACTACAAAGGAGAAGTAGGGAAAGTTTTCCAAACAAGCATGGGCCTTCCACATGCCCTGGGCCCAAGAAAATGTCTTTTGGCCTTTGAAAAGTCTCAGTAAAAAGGAGCCAGTGGAAGCCTCCACGTGTCTCAATGGCGCACTTTGAGATGGTCCCCAAAAGTGGAGACCCCAAACAAGCACGTGGGCTCACCACATGTCTCATCTCGGAAGAGTTGTTAAAAAGTTGAAGGATCAAGCGGAAGGCACCATGTGTCTAGGGTCCGAGATAGTTTTCCTTGGCCGTTGAAAAGTCCAAGCAAGGGTAGAGTGAGCGGAAGCCTCCAAGTGTCCTCCTAGTGCTTCTTCAAAATAAAACTTAGGGGCCGGTCCCCAAACAGGCATGGTCCCTCCACATGTCCCTAGGCCTTTCAAAATTGCTTTGAAAAGTTTAAGTATAGAGCGGAGCCGGCGGAAGCCTCCACATGTCTCCCTGTCGCAATTGTTAAGGTGGGACCCTGAGGTGGATCCTCAAATGAGAGCTACCCTCCATGTGTCATGGTCCACCAAAACTATACCGCCTACATGAAAAAAATTGTCTAAGTCTGGGAAAGGCAAAGTGAAACCTCCACGTGTCTCCCCAATGCAACTCCAAGGCCAAACCAAAAGGTGCAAATTTTCAAATGAGCACCGGCCCTCCACGTGGACAAGTTTTGAGTCTATAGTGGCCTTAGAGTTTTCAAAGTGCCCCACCGAGCCGCATCCAACCAGAAAGGGCCACGTTTCCATAGATGCTATGAGATAAATTTGATGGGAAAAATACACCCATCAAACCATAAAATGTAGGAAAATCACCATTTGAGCCCGAAATGAATCTTTCTTCAAGGATAGAGAATTTAGAAATGATATAAGGCCCAAATATGATCCTCCGAGCCACATCTAATCACGTTTCCATAGATATTTGGGACAAAAATGACAGGGACAACAAAACGTGACTGTGGAAAATGGAAGGAAGGGAAAAACCCAAGTTTTCACCCAAGTTACAGATCTTTTCACATGGACAGAGGAAGGAACGAAAAATAAATTTTGGATTTAAAGTGATCCTCGACCAAAAGAAGGGATTGATCATGGAAACCAAATGGAGAACAGAGTTTTCATGCGTCAATACGGGGAGATAGAAAACACGACAGAGCGCGCTAACTGAAGAATTTCAATGACAAATGAGGCGAGACCAAATTGAGTACCAAAAGTATTCATGAGAATCATGCTATGAGTAGAGCCATGGTACTCATATTAAAGAGGAGGTTAAAAGGTGACGTGTAATCACATGATTCTTGTTTATTCGTGGATCCTAAAAACGGGTAATATGGAAGGTGAACAACGCTTAAGGGACAAGCGATCAACTAATAGAAAGTGATATAGGACTTGATGTCAACAATAAAATGGTCAAAGATGCAAGGTGTTGAGAGGCTCAGGTTTGGATTTACCTTCAAGTGAAGACAAACGATAAGCACCTAATCCATAGGCATGGGTAACGATATAGGGTCCAAGCTAATTAGGAACAAATTTTCCCCGTTTACTTTTCTCTTCTTTGGTTACATGTTGATTTTCCTTCAAGACGAGGTCATTGACCTAAAAGTTCGTTCTTGGACACATTTTTCATAGGCACGTTTGATACGTTTTTAGTAGATTTGGAGATGATTAAGAGCATTAAGATGACATTCATCTAATAACTCAAGTTGAGCCAAATGGTCCTGACAAAACTCACCGTCGTTGAACATGTCTTGTAGTGAGATGCAAAGAGATGAAATCTAGACTTCGAGAGGTAAGATAGCCTTGGTACCATAGACCAACGAAAAGGTGTGGCGGAATCGAAGTGTGAATACTAGTGTGATAAGCCCACAAGGCGAAATGAATGTGTGAATGCCAATCCCTTCCAAAGATCGTCAACTACTTTCATAAGAATTTTGTTTAAGGTTTTATTGGTTGATTCTGATTGGCCATTGGTTTATGGGTAATAAGGTGATGAGAAATTGAGTTGGATGCCAAAAGTGTCGCATAGCTTACGTAGGGTTTTGTTTTTGAATTACTTTTTGTTATCAGTGATGAGGCGGTGAGGAACACCAAAGCGACAAATGATGTGATGGTTGATGAATTCACATATTTTCTCGGCTTTTGTAGAAATTAGGGGAATGGATTCTACCCATTTAGTATAATATTTAGTAGTAGTTATAATCCATTGGTGGCATTGTGAAGAATGGGGATTGATCTCGCCGACAAGATCCAAACCCCATTAAGAGAAAGGCCAAAGGTCTCGTGCGACCTACAAGGCATGACTAGGTGTGTGATGAAGATTAACATGTTGTTGGCATTTCACACAACGTTTGACATAGTCACAATAATCATGGTTTAGGGTTGGCCAATAATATCCAAGGTGAAGAATGTGTTTTGTGATAGCTAAACCACTAAAGTAACCTCCACAAATTTTGTCATGGACTTCATTGATGGTGTAGGGAATTTTAGAACCTGTAAGGCATTGTAAGAGAATACCGTCGAAGCCGCGCTTATAAAGGAGACCACCCATGATAACATAACGAGAGACACTTTTAAGAAAGGCACGTTGTCCATTACAAGTGAGATTGGTGGGTAGAATGGAAAGGGAAAGATAGTCTCCAAATTGCTTGTACCAAAGGTCACGTGGGTCGGTGCAGAACGGTTTCAATAGAGTAGACCTCACAAGGAAAATAAGAGGGTGATTACACCTTTGTATTGTAACAAAGACTTTAGAGTCGGTGAGGTAAAGCGTGGTATCTAAGAAGCCAAGCAGCGAGGCCATGGTATCCACAAATTTATTGGTAGAACGTGGAATGGTTTGAAGTTTCAGATCAAAGGTGGTGAAAGTATATCTACGTGATGTTTATACTTTTGAAGGATCTCATTACTACACTGGGATATACCATTGACTTGGTTTACGACCAACTGGGAATCACCAAAGATATTGAATGACTTAACATCTACGGCATAAGCAGTGTGGAGACCTAATACGAATGCTTTGTATTCAACAATATTGTTTGTACAATCAAAATCTAGTTTGAAAGACAAAGGCATAGGTTCACCATTAAGAGGGATGAGGATAACACCAGCCCCACCTCCACGCTGACACTTAGAGCCATCGAAGAAGAGTGTCATTTGGTAAGCGGGTTCGTCTAAGGAGAGGGTAGCTATGGATTTGTCTGGGAAATCGAAGTTAGAGGGTTGATTCTGGAAAGAGGTGTGTCTGCTAGTTGGTCAGTGATAGTTTGGCCTTTGATGGACTTTTGATGAATGAATTCAAGGTCGAGGTTAGCAAGAAGCATAAGCCAACGTGCGACACATTGATGTTGATAGGGTTTGGCATACATATAGTGTAAGGGGTCGTATTGGTAACAACAAAGGTTTTGTGGTTGAGGAGGTAATGACAGAGTTTAGTGGCGACAAAAACTAAGGCTAAGAAGAGTTTTTTGGTGTGGGTGTATCTAGTTTCATAGTCCAGAAGGGTACGACTTATATAATAAACCGCTTGCTCTCCATGTTGCTTGTCATGATGAGCAAGCATGGCACCTAAAGAATGGTCAGTGGCAAAAATATATAGGTAAAAGGGTTGGTCATCCTTAGGAGGAATGAGAATTGGTGGTTGAAGAAGGTATGATTTTAAGGTTGCAAAGGCTTTATGGCATTCATCATCCCATTTGAATGAAACGTCCTTCTTGAGAAGATGATGAAATGCTTGATAGCCAGAAAGTTGTAAGATAAAATGACGAATGGATTGCAACTTACCTTGTAGGCTTCAAAGTTGACGGAGATTAGTAGGCGGAGGCATTTCTAGAATAGCCTTTACTTTAGTAGGATCGACTTCTATGCCACACAAAGAAATGATGAAACCAAGGAATTTTCCTAAATGTACAACAAACACACACTGCGTTGGTTGAAGACGAACACAATACTTGATGAGGTGGTCAAAGATGACCTTAAGGACGGTCAGGTGTTCAGTTCGATGTTTGGATTTGGCAAGAAGATCATCTACGTAATCTTCTAATATGTGATGCATGATGTCATGGAAGATGTAAGTCATGGCTCATTGATATGTAGCACCGATATTTTTAAGGCCAAAAGGCATGACTCGATAGCAGAAGGTCCCCCAAGGAGTGATGAAGGAAGTTTTGTGTTGATCTTCTAGAGTAAGTAATATTTGATTATAACCCAAGAAACCATCCATGAGTGATAGAATTTCATGGCCGGCGGTAAGATCAACTAGTTGGTCAATACCTGGTAGAGGAAAGTCATCTTTGGGGCAAGCTAGGTTGAGGTCATAGAAGTCTGTGCAAATGTGGAGTCCCCTGTCACCTTTGTGATAGGAACAATATTAGAAATCCATTGGGGATAATCAATGGGTAGGATGAAAGAAATTGAGAGAAGGCATTGAAGTTCTTCTTTGACAAGAAGAGCAATGCGAGGATGAATTTTCCGTAGCTTTTGTTTTATGGGTTTGGCATTAGGTGGTTACGATATTGTGGACCATAATTTTAGGTTCAATACCGGGCATATCGGCATAGGACCAAGCAAAAGCATTGTTATGGTCCTGGAGGAAAGAGGTAAAAGCTTCATGTTTAGCAACATCTAAAGATTGACCTATCTTTAAGATGTGTGGTTCATTCTAAGTGTTAATGTTGATTTCAATAGTTGATTTCTTCAATATGGTTTGCATCTCAGAGGGTTACGACCGGTGAATATAAGAGTCTTCCGCACCCAGGTAGGTGAGGATGGACTCATCGTCCTGACATTGAACGACGTTAATAGAATGAGTATTTCCATTGATCATGTCAGGATACGGGAAGGGGAGAGAAGAGGGAGCCTCACCATCGTGTTAATAGGTTAGAGGTCCCAAAGAAATTGTGTTTACAAAAAAAAAAAGTTAGGAGGAATAGATTCGAGATCTATGGACTCCATGGGTGAAGATGATGATGTGGGTGAATGAGGTGGAGACAGGTTTTTCTTTCTCAATGAGGTCAACGCTGGTGTTCTTGGGAGGTGGTTCAAAAAATCCAATGCCACTACGGTCATTGTGTTTTTGAGTCGTACAGAAATGACAGTATGTCGGCCTTGTTCGTAAAAACTAAAGCCAAATCCTTTCCAATCGCAACGGTGGAGTAAAGTGTGGGTGAAGCGGTGATTAGTGAGGGATTATAGGTCAGATGAAAATGGTCGTGTTTGGGATGGAGGTTTGGGTGAATAAGTGGAAATATCAAGTCCTCCATATGTTAGATTAGTGTGAAGGTGAGGAGGACCATAAGGAAAAACCTCGCCTATGCAAAAAGTAGTCATAACTAGGTGTCTTTGGTGCGAGCTCCCATACTCTTGAGGAGTGAGGAATGTATCGATATTGTATAGGCGGTACTCCCCAGAGTGAGGCGTTGAAAAACACCTTCTAAGGGATCAATATTTGATATGTGGGTAGCGGGGATAGATGACTCACCAGATGATTGGGAAGTAGGTGAGTCAACCTGTAGAGAGGCTACGCACGACAGTAGGAATAACAGGGTTAGATGTGGGAGAGGCGGTGGCAACCTTGATGGATGGGCTTGTGGGTGAAGGTGAAGTGGGGTAGTGAAAGATGCCTTGACTAGTACAAGCACATTGTTGGGCCAGTACAACATGTTACAGGTCTTGAATGGTGACAAGTCGGCGGGGATGGTATAGTTATGTCCCTCATGCTTGAATTTTACATAGTGGTGTAAAGTTGAAGGGACACAACCCATGACGTGAATCCAGGGTCTTCCGAGCAATAGGTTATACTGGAATTCCCCTCTAAGACGTAGAATAGTTCCAGGATAATGCGAGGGCCTACGCAAACATGAAGGATAATAGTGCCAAGGGTGGAGGTGATGGCATCGTTGAAGGAGCACAACATAACTGGGTTATTATGCATACAATTAGAAGGGATACACATTTGATTGTATGTGTGTGAGGAGATGATGTTAATGCTAGCACCACCATCAATCATGATGTTTCATACGCGTATGTTATCGATATAGATAGAAATGAATAGGCGGGATCAGGGTCATCTGACTGGAGAGGTATAATCTCCTCTTCAGAGAAGCTGAGGGCAACGACTTGAGGAGTGGTCGTGGAGGTAGAAGGAGAAGTTGATCGGTTAGCAATGGCCACGTGGTGAGGGGTGATAATTAAGGCCACCGATGTGGGGTCATTAGGCGTAAACGTCAATGGATTGTAAAATCTCGATAAGGGCTTGTCTGTGGGATTCGAAAGTCTAGAGGAGATCATACAAAGCCATCTTTAGAGGAGACTGATGTAATTGTTTTATCATCGCGCGATGGGTGACCTGTCGAGAGATATGGTATATAGGTCATGGATGGGATTTTGGGAGTGGGTGCAGATGGTATATTGGGTACATGGTTGGTTGATGGGCTAATTGCTTTCTCTTTTCCCTTGCCTTTCTCGAGCGCGTGTAGCGGCATGAACCATGTTAATCTGAGGGGAGGGGAAAATAGAGAAGGTGTAGGGTGAGTGGTGTAATGACATGATGGGAAAAAACCTACCGAGGGAGAAAATCCTTGTGAAGTGAGTTGGGCGCAACGACATTTGGCTAGTGATTTGGATAATTCTCTAATACAGACCATGTTGATATCAAATTTTGGGGGTGGGTAAAATGGTTGTAGGGGTGGAGATACTAGTCGCTGAATCATTAAAGGATGATGATGCATGGTGACATGTGAAGGTGGAGCATGGTCCTCATCAAGAAGATCATCATCGTCAAAATTTTGTTCAGGAGGACAAATTTAGAGAAGAACGGTCTTCAGAGCTTTACAATTTTCAACATCATGTCCTAGCACACAATGATAGGCACAAATCTTGGTTTCATCAAACCCTTTTGGTTTGGGTTTGAGAGGATCGTAAGGTTGAAGTGGTGGTAATGTGATGACGGAAGTCTCTAAGAGATTGGTTAAAATGTTGGTGTAGGACCCCGCTAACGGATCACAATGGGAAGTGAGTGTGGGTTTGGGTACATGTGTGGTTGATTGTGAGGGAAGAGGCTTTATAGGAGGGGGAATGGGTTGGTCTACTAGTTTGGTATGTGGAGTGGTCTTAGGTTTTGCTAGCATCTGTTTGGGTAAAGGTGGGGTAGAAGAGTTGGCGATGGAAGGTTTGGTTGGTTTGACTACCTTAGTGGAGGGTAGCGGATTCTTAGCTTTGAGTTGCACCTTCTTGGGTAAAGGTGACACAGGAGTACAGGATGAAGAAGGGAAAGAGATGGTGGTAGAGGATGGGTTACCCACGGGGTAACCGAGTTGCGGTGGAGGTGGTTGGTAGAGGTGGGGTAGGTGGCATTGGTTGGAGTTGTATAGGCAAGGTTGGGGTTATAGTAACTGGTGGAGGTATAGGTGGTAAGAAGTACACAAGTGAGGGTGAGGGAGTTTGGTTTTTGGGTGAATGAGGTGTAACAAAGGCTCGTGATGTAGTAGTAGGTTGTTTAGCTTTGACTAGCCTTGGGTATGAGATTGTTTGGTCAAGGTTGATGGATGAGGTCCTAGGATGGACGGAAGGGGGGAGGGTGACAATGGTGTAGTAGGCGAGACCGGTGTACGCGGCCTAGAGGGTTGGGTTTTCCTTTTAGGTGGGAGGATAATGCTACTGCGGTCTTTGGAAGATGCGGCTAAATCCAATCTGACAGTGGGTGGGTAAGGCTTGATGTTGACATAACACCTAAAGTAGTGATGGGTCTAGATACGGGTGGGGAGATAAGTGTGGGTAGGTTTTTAGGTTTGGGAATAGTTGTAGTGATGGGTAGAAGTTTGGATGGAAGTAGGGATGATGAAGAGGAGGTCGTTTCAATCAACATGGTCAGTGTAGGTTTGGTTTATGAAAATACCTTTGGGTAGATCGTGGAAGTAGCTTCATCAACATTTTCATTTGGGTCGAAATGAGGAGTCAAGACTTCCCAGAGCATGGAATGATCAACGTAATCCAAACGATCGACCAACCGTGAAAATGAGATGATAGAAGAAGAGGATGGAATGGGTCGGTGGCAATCCCTGTAAAATATGTCTATGAGACAGGGAATTGACTGCCCTCAAATTTTTAGGTAAGAGAGCCAAGATCATGTTAATAGGGTCTTGGGATGCTAGGGGAGAACTATCCCGATAGGTAGTGACATGTCTGAAGAATCTCCCATGGGTAGGAGAGATAATAGGTTGGGTGAGGTAGACTTCTCTCTCGGTGGAGGAGAAGGTGATGATGATTCTCTTGTGGATGGGAGAATAACAAGTGTTGATGGTTCAGAAGGTTGGGAAGTAGACGATAACACGACATTGGTAGAAAGTGTGGGTTCCTTTGTGGGAGCAAGGGGAGATGAGGGGGACTCCTCTGTGGGTGGAGGAGTAGAAGAGGTATGCTCCTTTATGGGTGAAGGAGCTCGTGCCAATATTTCCTCAATAGATGAAGTAGGTAGGTTTTGAGGAACAATTGGCATGATATCAAAAATTGCGTGAACCTCATGGATGTTGTTGTCAGCTGGATGAAGGTTCATTATTTTTATTAGATGATGGTTTATGATTAGGGAATGGATTTTTGAAGATGTGTAAATTTTGATTTGTTGGCGCATTTGGGTTGTCTACGACAAGGTCTCCATTGTCTATCATCTCTTGAACAATGTTTTTAAAAGTTATGCAATTACCATCACTATGTCCTTTAACGCGATGATAATTACAAGTAGTCATGTTCTTTATACCACACGGGCATAGGATGAGCAGGATTGAAACTTGTATGAGGTTTTATGGGAGGAAGTGTAATGGCTCTAGATTTAAGAAGTTTTTCCAAGACCAAAGAATAGGGCTCTCTAATCGAAGTGTACTTCCGTTGCTCATCGAAGTTGAAAGGCCTGAACAGGAGAAAGATTGGAAGAAGGTTGGGCCTAATTAGAAGGATGAGGTGAACCCACCTTGAGGACTACTGTGTTGGTAGATCCTTTAGGCTTTGAATAGTTATTTTGGGTTTTGTAGATGAAGAAGAATCGTTTGATTTGAATGGGGTGTTCTTGTTCCATAATTGGATCTTCTTTTCTTCAATGACACGAATTTCCAGTTTTTGGGCCATGGTGAATGCTTCATCAAAGGTTTGAAAGGTTTGGACTTGTAGAGTTGGTGAGATGTGTCTAGCACAAGCTCTAGTGAACAACTCAATAAGTTCAATCTGAGGTAGTTGGAACGTCAATTGGTTAATGAGACTCCACCAGTGGGCAATGAAATCTACGATAGATTTGTCTTCATACTATCGGGTTGAATAGAGATCGGTCATGGTGACTTTCTTGGTAACATTGATTGAAAAATGATCTAGGAAAGCTTGGGCTACTTGATTAAAGGAATAAATAGAATGTTGAGGTAGTCCACTGTACCAATCAATGTTGGTCCTGTCAGGGACATTGGGAAAGTTCGTAGTAGAAGCAAAGCGTCATCGTGGGAGATTAGGTAACACCCATGTTTGAACGACCACAAGTGTTGCTGCGGGTCTTCTTTACTATTGAAGCGATTGAATTTAGGCATTTCCCAATGCATTGGGTAAGGACAAATGAAAATAGATGGATGGATAGGCTCATTACAGATTTCATCATATGTTAAAGAATTATGGGAGCCAGAAACAGATGCTTCTAAGGTCTGCATCTTCTCCATCATCATTTTAATGAGGTCGTTAGTAGGTTGGGATGAATGGGTGCCCCTATAGAAAAAGGGGGCTGATGTTGAATGTACAAGGTAGTTGGAATGCTTGTGTATGGTGGCATTGAGTATGATAACTGCGCAAGAGGAATAGATGTGGGTGGCACTTAGCCAACATAAGCAATAGATGAGGTCGAGGTTGTTGGTAGTATGTGTATGCGGGTGGGGTAGTCATAACAACTCTAGTGGCAATTGGGGGTAAGGATTGTGGGATAGAAAGGATGAGGTTTTGGAAAGGGGTGTAAGTTGCTGACATCGAGAGGTGGTTGTGATGCAACGGGTATATGGGAAGTGGTGGGTGCAGATGGAGCTAGAATCATAGGGGTTGTCGGAGGGACAATCGATGTCGCGAGTGTGATCGATGACGTAGATGTTGTGGTTATAGCGGCTGTGGTATTTAAATGAGACACCACAGGTGATAAAGTGGATGAAGGTAGCATTTGAACCGGTGTTAGGCCGACATAGAAGTGGGGGATAGAGCTAGAGGGATAGATACGAGCATGCCATATATTAATTGTCTTGAGGAATCCTCGAGTGGAAGAATGAGCGAGGTAGTACTGGAGGGCAGTGGGATTCTGGTCAAGGAGTCTTGTAAACTCGTCATCGTCGGCGGCGATGGGGATAAGCTGAGTAGGATCCATAGGTGACAGAATGGATGGCGGTGATGGACTAGGTGGGAGTGGCTGACGGATAGCGTGAAACACGAGGGGCGTTAGTTTGGCTGCGAGTCAACACCATGTGAATCAACATAAATCAGTGAACTCTACTCAGTAAATGACACAGGGGACAACAAATATGGGACAAAATATATTTCAAGAGGAGAATTGGGTAAATATTTTGATAAAAAATAAAAAGAGGGTTGACGATCGATTCACTGATAAGAACCAATGTCGGTTAAGGTGTGACCGATGTTGGTCACAAGATGACCGATGACGGTTACTGTGAAGAATAACAGTTTCAACAAATAAAGCGAAATTGGTGATTGTTAGACAGGGAGATGATATTGGAGGACTATGATCAGAATATAGAGAGTATGGTGACACACATAAACTTTTAGATAGAAAAGAAGGTGAGATGAGTGTTTTCTGGATAAAATGATCCAACGGAACAAGAAAGCGATGCAAGTTTGGTAGTAACGATGCCGGTTAGATGTAAATCGATGTCGGTTACTGTGAAATCTAAAAAATGAAGAAAAATGAGGTGTTGTGAATTTAGATTGTATGAAGAATCAACCCAAAAGCTTGGGTATGATAGGATGAGGCCTTGACACACTCAGAAAAAGTCAGAATACTCCAAATATGATGGTAGAGTGTGAAAGGAAAAAGAAAGATGAAGAAAATGTATCCTCTCACCTCAAAACGCAAGTCAAACACAAATCTATGAAAACATGCAGTCCTAAAAGTGAATTTTATATTTGTTGTAGCTTATGCTATTTATGATTGACACATGAATTCAGAACAAAGTTTTTGGTTGGGAAGGCATCCTATGAAAAAGGAAATCTAAAGGGTGAGGTTTCAGGTTATGTTATGGCGGGGCGGTCCTTCCTCTGATGGGGTACTGACAAGAGATAACCAGCTGGGGATTACCTGTCAATCCTTTGATCATGTGATCATTGACAAGCGTTCCCAAGTAAGATGTCGTTTAAGAAGGTGTGTATATTCAAATTTTTGTGTAATTTGGCAAGAGAAAGAGAGAGAAGCAAGTGCTTTACGGTTCAATTGTGTCAAACATCAGTTAGGCATGACTTCCAGCGTATAGGTTGCCCTCATTTTTAATGTGAGCTATAATGCACATAATTAGAATGCAATACAAGTGTTTAAATGTGTAATTTCGAAATGAAAGAAACACACCAAAAAAAATTTCCCTATATGAAGAAAATGCAATGAACCTAAGAGAGGGTCCCACGGGCGTGCCAAAATGTTTCACCATTTTCTTTACGTTTTGAATGTGACGAAATAGATAATGTTATGGGCTGAGGAGGAATACCTGTTGCGATGGTTGGTTTGAAGGTTGCACACATTCGACTTCTCGATCCAATGCGATTGTGAGAACTTCCTTTTGGCTAGAAGGAACTACCCGAGAATAAAAATTAAGACCACAAAAGAGAGTTAAACAATATACAAGACAGGTGGGTCGCCTAGCATGTGTTGCTAGATCCGGGAAGTACGATACTTCTAGATGGTTGTCAATCCAATCGTTTAATACAACTTAATGCTAGAAATAATGTAAGTAAACAAAGTCCTACTGTAGTTGATATGATTTAGGTATCTCATTCAAAACAATAAGCAAATCTAATATAACAGGCTAGGTTATAATCGGATCTGGAGGTGGGGTAGTTGGTCAGGGTTCTAGTATTGGTTAGGGTCGGATTCTGGGTCACTTAGGTGCTTGGGTGAAGATTCTTAGGTTCTATTATTGATAGGATGACCATACAAAGACCGGTATCGATTAGAGAAAACCGATGACGGTTTAGAAGGAACCGACGAGTCGGGGTAACCAACGCTCGGTATGGTCGGGATGATAGGAATTCAATAAGATCTGATTGTGGAAATTGGTCCAAGGTTAGAAAAAGAAAAAAAAGGGGAATGGTGAGGTCTGTGGGGATCTTAGGAACACTCGGAGATGTATAAAGGTCATGCCTGGTGACCGATCTAATGGTGTGGTGGTGAAGGGTTGAGTTTGCAGGAAAGTGAATGGTGGGGAATGGAGATGCTAATAGAAAATGATAACAGAGATGACAAAAACCTTTAAAATAGAACAAGGATGGAATGACATAGGTGATAAACACACTTACTGATGTTGCAGGTCCAATGGCTAGTGGTGGTGATGATTGATCGGTGGGATGGAGCTTGGTGCCGTGGCGGTGCTTCTGGAATGCTACCGTGAGAGTGATACCTCTGGATCTGTCTTGATGCTAATTATGCCTTCTGGATGTGCGAAAGAGCTCTGGTTCTTGCTTGTATGTAGATCTCCTTTGCTCCCAAAAATTTGAGAATGTCTCAACCTCTCAAACAAGGTTACCAAAGTGAATAAATGGTAACCGATGACGGTTTCGGGTTGATCGACGTCGGTTTCGGGATGACCAGCGTCGGTTAAGGCGAGATTCCCTAGGTTTACTAAAAATGACAAATTTTGTAATCATTTGGGTTAGGTTTGTCCATTTTTCACGGATCAAAACATGCACGTTATCTTTTTAATTAGCAGGATTGTGGTTAGAGGAATAATAGGCATTGATTTTTAGGGTTGAACTAAGTCTTAGTTAGTTATGGTGAGTAGATAGATAGTAAAAATAGGTGTGGGGTGAGGTGGAAATTGGTTTAATTAAGATAATTAAATAATGACTAAAGTGAGGATGAGTATTAATTTAATTAAAGTCATTAAATTAATATTAATGTATGATGTGAGGGTCATAGCTAGGTAAAAGTATTTAAGTTAGTTGTTCGAGAGGGGACCAAGGGAGTGTGACCCAATTTTGGTGTCTACACTACCCCGTTTAAATTTTTCGTTCTTTTTAAGTGAAGGGTCATGTTTTTGTTTGTTTTTTCTTGTAGTTGCTCGCATTGCTCAAAGATATTCCCAGAGAGTCATAAAGCCAAGTTTGTCAAATACCCACATGTAAAAGCTCACTAATTCCTTCACCGGACTTTTTATGCGAAAGCGTTTTATTTATTTTTATATTAAATAAATAAAGTTCTTTTAAATATAGATTCATCAAAAATTAGAGAATTTGGGTTATATAAGTCACTTCACCCCATCATTGTTACCACACCAGTATTACTTTCACCTCTAAGTGGAGCATTCACCCAGGGAAGAGTTTTTACAGACTAGCTAATTGGCAAATTATTTTCGAGCAATTGTTTGTAGCTTCTGTCAAGTTTTTATTTTTATTTATTTCTTTTGTGTTTGGTTTTGGTTTTCTCCGTGATCTATTTGGCAATTCCCTATGGTATTTTCTTTCTTCCTTCCTAACTAGTCCAATTGCATAGGGTTTTGAGAAGTCATTCTTTGCCTCAGACAAGGGGAAAATTAATTAATTACGTTGGTTTTCAAGCTATTTTCAACACAACTATGGGGAAAAGAATGCAATATTTTTGCATGGGAAAGTCTTGTTGATCTTCATGGCCTTGTTTGCCAAATTGGAAGGAATCCAATTGCCTTTAAATCCACGCAACTTCCTTCTTCAAATTTCCACGCCAATTCCTAGTGCAAGTCGTAGTTTTTGGGAAGCAATTTACTTGTGTAAGTCATTGTTTTTGGCTGCCCTTTCACTTGAGTTTCCACACAGGTATTAAAGGGAGTTTGCAAGTTCAAATTATAATTTTTACAAGCTGCCTCTGCTTCTAACTTTTACATTGCCTTCCTCTTCATGTTTTCATGCAAATACTAGAGGAAGTTTGCAATACAAGTCGTACAAATCAGTTGCCTTCCAACTCCAACTTTTATGCAAAAGTCTTAGTGCAAATCGTGGTTATTGAAGCTGCCTTACATGTCTTAATTTTATGATGCCCTTCCACTCCAACTTTCATGCAAGTTTAAGTCAAAACGTGGAAATGATAACTACCCTCCATCTTCAATTTTTACACTTTGCTTGCATGACTTATGGATTTTCACACAAGTTTAAGTCAAAACGTGGAAATGATAGCCACCCTCCATCCTGCAATTTTACGCTACCCGACTTATGGATTTCCTTGCAAATGTTAGAGAAAAAGCTTATGCAAGTCGTGATTTTGGGCGCCCTCCACTTCTATTTTCACGTTGCCTTATCCTTTGTGTTTTTACGCAAATATTAGTGAAGTTTGTAAAATAAGTCGTGAAGTTTTGTTGCCTTCCAACTACAATTTTATGCAAAACTCAAGTGCAAATCGATTGGCCTCCATGTCTTATTTTAATGTTGCCCTTCCTTTACACTTTTCACACAAAAAAATAGAAGAAGGAATTTACAAGACAAAAGTGTGAATGAGAGCTGCCTGTCTTACCAAAATCCACATAGTTTTTAGAAGGCTAAAGCATAATCATTTAAGGCAAAATCCTCTTCCTTGAGTTTCAACGCAACTCATGTAAATTACATGCAAAATCCCTTTAAAAGCACATGCACGTGCTCCCAATCTTCTAGTTGAAGCCCACATTGAATCTATTTATATTTGCTTTCATCCGAAGTGCTTTCCAATTCAAAATTACTCATATGCAATTAAAAATAAAAGGGTGATGAGATTTTGCAATTCTTGCAAACATTTCACTCTGCACATACTTGAGAAGAACTACAAAAGCTTTAAGAACAAGAGGGGAAGATAGGTCAAAGGAAACACCCATGCAAACAAATCACAATTAAGCTCGCTTAGGGAAATAGATGGAATTATTACTCCTCTCACGAGTAATCCAGTCGAAGAAGTTGGTAAAATCTCAATGATCCCAAATCCAGTTTGGTGAGGATCAAAAGAAAAGAGTCAACCGCATGTGGGAGAGAGAGCTTCTTAGGTTTAGGATAGAGAGATCATTCATATTATTCATGAGGCATAGGTGCAATACATGTTGGATCAACATGCAAAGTATGGAAGGAGAACAAGACTGAGAGTGTGTTAACTATATTAATTTCTAATTTCTTCTCCCCATTCTTCTTCATTCTCTTATTTTCTCGACAAAGTAATTGAGTAATCAATTAAATTGTAAAACTTAAGTGATTGGTTTAAAATCCGTTACTTCAAGTTACTGGAAGAAGTCAATTACTTGGAAATAGGTGGCAAACATGCAAAATAGAAGGTTTTATTTTTCAGTTGTAAAGCATGCATGTCATGTAAAGAGAAAGTCTAGGGGAAAATACTACCAGTTGCTTCCCTTTTCATAGCTTCCACATGTGGCAATTCATTGAAAGCTTCCTATTTGTAATTGCCCTCTATGCACTATAAATAGAGGAAGAGCCTACGAGTTAAATCATCACAATTTGTTTTATCGGAATTTGTTTAGCAGAGCATTCTTGAGTTTTGGACTTTGTCGAAATCCTTGTTGTAATTCTGTGAAAGTGGGGGATTGAATAAAGGCGATTTCCAGAAGAACTTTGTGTCTACGGTGCTTTGCTCATCACTTCTATTTGAGGTTTTAGATAAACTTTGTGTTATCTTAGATCTATGTTAGAAGTTATTTCTTTCCTTCTTGTTGAATGTTGTGAGTTTTCTGTTTATTTAATTTGTGTGGATGAGACCAACTCTGATAGCTATTGGTTAAATCAACACATCTTCCTTTCTTCTTTCCTTAATTCTATTATTTCCCCCTTCGCATAAATAATTCCAACACTACTTACTTACTCATGAAAATTGTCCATTTGTGGTTGATAAGTTTGTGAGAATTAAAGTAAAACCCATGAGAATAGTTATTAGGATGCAACCTTACCAAATTGATAAACATCTTACACGGAGTCTCACTAGTTAAATGAGTGAGATTTATCTCATGATCGCTAGGTTTTATGTTGTGTATAAAATCTAGCCAACACACAATTGACGATGAATTGAAAAGTTATGATAAGAAACATCTTGTCATTAAAAATCAACAAAATAATCCCAAGTCCTTTTCTTTTTATGGGAAACCAATAGTTTTACATAGATATCATCATCTTTTCCCCATGTTAGAATAAAGATTACATACTAGCAATTGCAAATGAGTTGCAAATTACGCCGGAGATAGTAGCAATATTTAGTTTATTTGAGTTGTATTTCACGTTGATATTGCCTGGATGTCTATATGTTGTTGCAAAGCTCTTATTTTGCTATTGTCCATATTTTTGTAAGACACAATTATGATAGTCGCCAAACTAAATCACGTTTCATCATTTGGTCAAACACCGAACATTTATCTATTAAAACTTTCGAATCTCAAAAATTTTGAACAAGATATATGACCAATATTATTTTCCAAAAAGTAAACTATAGAATTTACTTTATGAAGAATAAAATCAAAATCAGAAAACTTTTGAATCTCGAAAACTTTGAACAAGATATATGACCAATATTATTTTCCAAAAAGTAAACTATAAAATTTACTTTATGAAGAATAAAATCAAAATCAGAAAACTTTTGAATCTCAAAAACTTTGAACAAGATATATGACCAATATTATTTTCCAAATAGTAAACTATAGAATTTACTTTATGAAGAATAAAATCAAAATCAAATATCTAGGATAGTAAATATCTAGGACTGTAGAAAAATATCTAAAATCCGGCAACCTTTAAAATATCTAAAATCCGGCAAGACAATAAATATTGGAGCCGCCGGAATTTGACACTTTCCAGCAAGGGCATCTTCAAAGTGGACGCCTACCAACGAATAAGCGATGTACACTTATTCAACAAGCGTATATCTACCCGATCCCAACCCTATCTGTTTTGACTCTTTGTAAGAGGACTTAATCATTATCCTTACCATTGAACTCCAACCCTTTTAAGTCCATTTTTAATTAAAACTAATCTTAACAATAAAATGTCATAACCTTCACTAGAGTTGTTTGAGTGTTATTTTTGGTGATATGCCGAGCGACAAATTTATTAATTTTTTTGTTTAATTTCTCATATTGCCGTTTTGTTTGTAAATAATTTTTCTTAATAGTATTCGGTGAGGTTCTGGTTTGCCTTGGATTGACGGTGAGGTAAGTATGGCCCCATTGGATTGACTGAAGCAAAATTTTAGATTTTTTTTGTTTAATTTTTTATTTTTAGATTCGGTTAATTCTGTAATTCTTGTTGGATTAATCTTTGGCATATAATCCATGATCAGGAGGTATCTCTCATGTCAAAGTCATCCCCGCGTGGATTGGTTCTCGTCTGTTGCAGGATTCTACACCCAGCGTGGATCTGGTATTTTATTTTACCAAATTCCAAACTATTTATGATGTCTCCTGGGCTTTGATTTGGAGACCCTTTTGCTTTTACTCCTTGATCTCACACTACACAAATATATAGATTTCCTCTGTTTATTTTATTTGTATCTTTTGCTTTTACCTGAAGTCCGTCCAATTGATGTGCATCTTCTTGAAGTTTGTCTGATTGATTTACTGGTGCTTTTTGGTCTGAAATGCAGATTTTGACAGTAATTCGGTATATTTTTGAAGCATGCAAAAACAATTGCAGTTGTTATTAAACTAGCGCTCTTGCCTCTTTTTCATCGGAAGGTGATTGCAAATTAGTGGATAAATGTCCAGTAATAAAAAGGGCAAAAAGGAAAGCATGGAAATAAAGTGGCTAAATGTCCTGGAGAATGGATGACCAAAGCTCTTGCTTCCCCTCCCAGGAACGACGGAACTGCACAAGATGACATTTTTCTGGAGAAGGACTTGAATTCAGATTTAGAGGTCACGCCACATTTACAGAATGAAATTTATGAAGGGAAAAAACCACTTCGTTATTATTGACAGATTTTATAGATAGAGGTCTAGAGCAAGCAGCAGGACGGGCATTGAAGGAAGTGTCCAGAGGTAAAACCGTTAATGGAGTCGGTATTCAAGGTAGTTCATCTTTCTTGAGCAATGATGTCCAATACTTGAGGCATGATGAAATCAAGCATGTTCTACCAGAAAGCTACATTTCAGGCTAGTCCAGTTCTTTTTCCCATGAAGGAAAGCCTCACAATGTTCCTGAAAGTACGCAAGGAGCTCCATCGGGGAGTGCTGCAGAGAGTGATCAAGGTAAAGCTATATCTGAGTGAAGAGTCTGTGGACCATAGCTCAGAGTTTGATAACAATTGTGATTCAAGTGTTCCCAAAGAAGAGGAAGGCAAGCAAAAAGATATAGCTTCTGTTGTTAAATTATTTAAAAAGGTCTCTTTAGTTGTCAGTGAACCTAAACTGTCCGAATCACAACTTGAAATGAATTATCAAGAACAAGAAGATGAGGTATGTCTCTGAATTCATAGAAGAAAATTGAAACTTATATGGATAGCCATGCTTCAAATTATAGATAAATCTGTTTTTCAGGCTTTAGCCGGTTTCATTGAAGTATTGCCATGCAAGAAATGCTTTCCCAAAAAGATAAAAGAAGTGCACATATGGGTCATATTTGCTATACGAACTGAAATGTATACAATTTCAAATTTCAGTTGAAAAATACAACCTTCATTGACCCTTATTGAATTGCAATCTAGCTTTGTATTCTAACTTAGGCTGAACTCCAGTCTAATATCTACAAGACTCTGGCCTGCGTGAACTGTAGTCTAATATTACTTGGCTGTGGTCCAATTTTTCTCAACTGCACTCTAATATTACATGGCTGCGGTCTAACTCTGCTGAACTGCAGTCGATAGGGCTTCAGTTCAACTCTAGACTTCTCAAATGTAGCCTTGTTAACTTTTGTCAAACTCTGCATGAATTCCAGCCTACCTTCAATAACCCAAGTGTTTTTAAAATTGGTCTAGACTCTACATTCCTTATATCACTGGTCTAAATGTCGTTGCATCTTACTGAACTGTATTTTGTGCTGGTTATGCTCAACTAGTGCACCATGGTCTAAATGTCTTTGCATCTTACTGAACTCTATTTTGTGCTTGTTATACTCAACTATTTCACTGGTTTTGTTTAGCTCATAATTTAAACTTTTGCTGAGATTGGCAAAAGTTTGTTCTGCACTTGTTTGGGTACCGTTATCAGGTACCATGTATCTCTTGCATTTGAAGCATTTTTTGCAGTGATTGGGTTTTTTCTATGTGCTGTCCAGAGATTTATCGACTAATTTTACCTTTAGGCTTTGATCATCAAAAATCTGATCTTGTTCAGAAGAGAAATGTTATGCGCCTCTTCTACAGTTTCACACATGCTTCTATCTAATCGTTTCGAGGAAAACTAGTATCCTAAAGTAACAAAATTCCAGGGTTGCAGGACACCGCGGCACCCATACTGCTACGCCACACAAATCCTCATGCCGGATATGGACGTGGGTACTATGCGGCTCGGATAAGGCTGGACTTAGCCGTATCCAAATATGAACCCGTAACTGGGCCGTATCAGATACAACTGGATACAGTATACAGGCCAACTATAGCTGTACCTGATTTATAAGTTAAAACTTTAACAAAAAAACCCCTTCAAAAGGCTAAAAGATGTTAAAAAACTGCAAATGACCAATAACACATTTTAGCAGCAACCATTGAGGACATGGAGGTGAGAGTGTCGATTCACTCCTTTGTGTCAAACTTTCACGTTGGCTCTGCTCAACTTGCAATTCTTTTGATTTGTTTCCTTTGGCCTACTCTGCTTCTTTTCTTTCATTCTGTTTATTTTCGGTTGGCCTATACAAACTACAATTTTTTCTTTTATCCATGGGCAATAGAGTGCTTTTTTATTTTCTGTCGGAGCTGGTGGAAGCACAGATAGAGTTATATATTTTAATTTTAGTTTGTTTTTGGAGCTTCACATGGTTGTTTTGAGTTACAATATCTGACTTCCTACCTTTCCCATGTGGTGGGAATGTGTAATTTGCCTATAAATTTAATCTAATGTATAAATTTGTTTATAGATTAAAATTGATAATTATTAGCTATCTATTTTCATTTATTATCTAGATTATATCATTATTATAATATTTATTATATATATGCTCTATCCAACCATATCCATATTAGGGGGCCTTACAAACTAGTTGTATCCGTATTTGATACCATATCCGTGTTCACATCCATGTCTGTATCCATGCAACCCTGTCCTTAACAGTCCACAAAATTAATTAGAATTCTATTTCATTGTTCTTGACTCAGTTGTGGCATGCATTGAATTTCAGCTAGTATATGAATAAGCTAACTCTAGTTTTTGTATGCCAAAAACAATAAAATAATTTCCATATATGAATCACCTCAACATCTTCCTACTCTATTTTCAATGTTCATGTTGCATTGCGACTTGAACTGGGATCTACAATCCTTCCTCACCTACTGTAGTTTTACATAGTTTTCATAGTGTCCCCACTCTAGTTTTTATATGCAAAAATTATAAAATGATTTCCATATATGAATCGCCTCAACAGCTTCCTACTTTATAATGTTCTCGTTGCATTGCAACTTGAGCTGAAATCTACAATCCTTCCTCACCTACTGTAGTTTTACACAGTTTTCCTAGCGTCCCCAAGTTTTAACTTGAAACAATAATCAATGGAAGCTTCTTTTTTGTTTTTGTTAGTTGGAATTGTAGAAACATTTGTCTTATCTTTCAGTTTTACTGTTATTTTACTTTCCCTGCAATGTGTTTTTTGACAATAGCTACTAGCCTTGAAGGCGATTTATGGGGATGATGTGTTGGTGTTTGAAGGAGAAGACAGCTGTCTGCGTGTACTCAAGGTTAGCTGATTTTGTAGAGGATGTAATATTCTGCTGTATAATTGAGGTCTTGAAGGAATTATAATGAATATTTACCATTGTTTTGCAGATATCCATTCATGTTGAGATTCCTGAGAATGTTGCTATTACTGTAAGCCTTCCACCATTTTCTAATAAATGCGAGTCTAGTGGAAGCAATAGCAGGTCTTCCTTAAGAGAAGACACACTTGTTGGAAACAAGTACACGTTCAGTGTTCAGCATGTTCCTCCCATTGTATTGTCATGTGTTCTGCCTAAATCATATCCATGTTATATGCCTCCGCAATTTGCAATTTTGGCTTACTGGTTGGATTCCATTAGTATTTCAAAGCTTTGTAATGGCTTGGACAATATCTGGTTTGAAGATTCGGGTCAAGTAGTCTTATATAAATGGGCAGAGTGGCTACACAGCTCGTCTCTTTCAGAACTGGGATTTAATCATGAGATATTGCTAGATCCATATGGTATGAAGATGAAGGTAGATTGGAGAGCAATATCAGGATGTTCCTCTCCGGATGTTGATATTACTCGATTAATGCAATACAATGATGAAAAAAACAATGAAGTATTCCGGAGCACTTTGCATGTGTGTAATATATGCTTCACGGAATATCCAGGTGCATTTCCTTTGTCATATCTCATATTTTGTAGTCTAAGTTACATAAATAGGCTGGCCAGCTTGAGCTTATGTTATATACTTATGCAGGGACAGAGTTTGTCAAATTATTATGCCAACATATCTTCTGTTGGAAGTGCATGGAAACATATTCACATGTTCATGTCAAAGATGGAACCGTCAATAAATTGAATTGTCCAGATCCTAAGTGTGGAGTTTCTATTCCGCCTGCTTTGTTAAAGCGCCTTCTTGGGGATGAGGCTTTTGAAAGATGGGAATCCTTGCTGTTACAGAAGACATTAGATTCAATGGCAGATATTGTATATTGCCCTCGTTGTGAGGCAGCGTGCTTGGAGGATGAAGACAATCATGCACAATGTGTGAAATGCTTCTATAGTTTTTGCAGTCTCTGCAGGGACCGACGACATGTAGGACAAACTTGTATGAGCCCAGAGATGCGGCTTCACATATTACAGGTACTTTTTAATTCCAATAAAATTCGGTTGGCTGTAGATTCCTTTCATGTTCTTAAGGTGAGCAGTCGTTAGCCTGCAACAAGTAGGCACTTCTTCTAGAACATGTGTTCTGGGTCTTAGGGCTGTTGGTCAATGTCTAACGTAGCATGATGGTCTAATGTGTATTCAATGGAATATTGTCAACAAGTGCACACACATTATTTAAATTAGCTTTGCCTCAATGTTCAAGTTTGTCAGCTTCATTAAGAGGTTATAACACATCAACAGTTACAAAAACTATGAATCAGGGACTAATATACCAGTAAATTAGTCTAAACCAGCAGTCTGAAAGCTAAAATAGGTTACATAAGAATTAGAAATTTGTGCATGTCAACAGATATCAACGAATAATGCAACAGTCAAGTGACTCAATACTGGCTGAAGTGTCGTGATACTGAGTGTTTTACAAGGTCATTCAAATGAATTTCTTGCTTGAATTGTTAGGACATCCTGTTTAGCAGACTGAGGCGACGAAGGCTGAAGTTACAAATATCCTAAATACAGTTACAAGGTTTGGCGGTCCTGGCTCAGGTTTAGTCCAAATTCAAACTTTTGGGTTGCATGAATCAGTGTGACCAAACCTTAGACCTGTAGTATTTTTTTCAGTTTCAAGAAAATAAAAAAGCAATACATGGTAAAAAAATTGAAAACAAACAGAGAATAGTTAGAAGGTCTATAAAGAAAATAAAAATGAATAGAAAATGTGGAGGAGGACCCACGACCCCAATTTATTCCTTAGAAAAATTATTTAACCTAGAGAACATGCCAACTGTGTAGTTTTAAGGTAATTATATTGTAGCAATTTGCGAATGACTTGATTTTGTTGCCAGTTTTTAGTATTTTGTGCTTTGCCCAATCTGTGAACCTACAGGCTTTTTCAAAATTCCTGAACTTAATATAATCTTCCCCCAGCCCCTGCCACCCAACATGGAAACTATTTAACCTAGAGAACATGCCGATTTTGTAGTTTTAAGTTAATTTTATTGTTGCAATTTGCGAATGATTTGATTTTGTTGCCAGTTTTTAGTATTTTGTGCTTTGCCTAATTTGCAAGCCTACAGGCCTTTTCAAAATTCCCGAACTTTATCTTATCTTCCCCCATCCCCCATCCCCCATCCCCGCCACCCTATCCCTGCCCCTTCCAAACTATCTAACCTTTCCCCTTTCCAACCTACAGAACTCATCAAACATGTTAATGCTCATATCAACATCAATCAAACTCCAAAGGAAGAAAATGCTGTCAAACACAGGTTCCGAGCCTCGAACTCATGAACTGCTAGTCAAAATGTAAGGCAACCGAAATGACTTGAGTTTTGCAGTTCTGATAAGTTTCATCGTGCATTTAATTCTGTTCCTGTTTTAGTATTGTATGGGATTTCCATATAGTCATCTCATCTCCTTGGGAAAATATAGCCATAATTGATTATTTATGATTTTCTTTTTTAATCTGGCAAAGATCAGGGTTCAAATGCTAACCCATTTTTATTATAATGCATGAGTTCAAAGCGTGTCTGTGGAGAAATTCTCAACAGGTTATACACATCAGTTGCTGGGGGCAGGTGATCCTGGTAATCTGGGGTTACAATAAACTGTACAAGGAATCACGTGAGCTTTGTGAATGGTAAATTCGAATAGTCTCCTCTCTACGTGCCTGGCAAGAGGGTTTGCCTTAGCCTGCTGGATGTCGACATTGACCAAATTGTTTATGCTGAAATGCTTTATTATTTGTTTTTCTGCAGTCCTAATATAGCTAAACTTTTCTACTGTTGTCAGGAACTGTTTTATATTTTATTAGATGGTATGCCAAAACTGAATTTGAATTTTAGATTATGTTCCCTCCTCATCTCAAAACAAACATTGTCACTGTCTATTTATAGGAGATAGCAATTGTATGTACCTTTCATTGCTTTGGCAGCACTTGAATGGAAGTCTGTATTCTTGTGTTTGACCAATGTTATATTTTTGCAGGAGCGCCAAGGTTCAGGCCAGCTGGGGAATGAGCAGAGGAAAAAGGAGCAGGAACTTATAAACAATCTGCTTAGCATGAAGCAGATATTTCGAGATGCAAAACAATGTCCAAAATGCAAGATGGCCATATCTAAAACGGAGGGCTGCAACAAGATGACATGCTATAATTGTGGTCAAGATTTTTGTTACAGGTGTAGCAGAGCAATCAATGGGTATGACCATTTCAGGTAATCAAATTCAATAACTAGTTTCTATTATGTTTTCAATCATATTTGTTATCATCTTACCGAAACTTCTTTATATGTTGATAGTGGCGGGAGTTGCATTTTATTTGAGCAACAAGAAATTCAAAATTGGGAGAGGGCAATGGCTATGAATGACCGCCAACTTCAACTTCTTGCACGGGTTGAGCTTTGGCCTCACCTTGGCCATCCATGTCCTAGCTGTGGTCAAATGAATGTGAAGGTGAATGAAAGTTATCAATATTTTGTTGTTAGACAATTAAAGTTAGAACTACCTTTTTTAGGATGTCTTTGAGTAATTGTAATGTTAAGGTGCGCGATCTTGACAAGTAAAAAAATTATACTTATCTCCAGCAAATAAGAGGGATGCATTTTGAATTATTCTGGTTTGGAAGAATTTGAATTTTTTTTGTTTGGCAGTATAACATGCAATCTATGAGGCATGGAAACGCCCTCCACCCCCTGTCCCTGTCTAGAAATGTTTCTGGTACGGAAATGGGTACGGAAACACCATGGAAACGTCCTGGAAACGTCGGGACGTTTCAAAGCGTGCCTGGCGTTTCCGTGCTTTAGAATCCAAAAAAACAACCTATTTTTTTAGCATTTATTGCTTCTAAACTTAATCTACCCACCCAACCTTCCTAAAGACACTTCCTAAAAGCTATATAATGATATCTTTGGTCCATTCTAAATCACACTCCTTTCTTTTCTCTTGCTGAATTCAGTTTTTATTAAACTAACATGTAACGTTGTAAAGAGCAAAGAGACATCAAGGAGCAGCTTGAAGATGATATATTCTAGAATCTAGATTATAATCATGTATATATGAAACATTGAAATTGTAACCATGTTGAATGATGAATCTTTTGAACTTCAATGAATACAAAATATTTTGAGTGCTTTATCTCTTATGGTTCATGGACTAAAATTTTGAAAATGAGTACTATATATATGTGTGTGTGTGTAACCCTCCCCGCTCCCCGCACCCCCTCCTTCCTCTACTATATATTCTATGGGGAGAGGGCATTTATCGACTGCCCGCTCGCCACATATCTAGATAGAGGGGCCTTGCCTATATATATATATTGTTCAGACGTTTCCGTAACGTTTTGTACCCAAAGTTTTTGAAAATTGGCATTTCCGCGTTTCGGACCCGTACCCGTTTCCTGGTAACATAGCATGCAATGAGTAATGGTAATGGTAAGTAGGCAGTATTTGTTAAGGCGTGTGATCTTGACAAGTAAAAAGATTATACTTATTTCTTTTTGTTCTGTTCGATAAGAGGGATGCATTTTGAATTATTCTGGTTTGGAAGAACTTGAAACTTTTTGTTAGGCAGTATAACATGCAGTCTTGATGATGGATCACGGAGTATGATCAGAAATGTTGATTAAAAAGATTTTACACAGTTGTTTTGAAAAGCTTTATTGCTAGTTTTATGGACTGTGAAAACCTTATGTCTCTAATCAAATAAGTTAGTTCAATATACAGTCAATTAGAAAGGTTTCTGTGGAAATACACGATCTTGTTATATTATTGATGTTGGTGCCATGTTGCAGTGGTAATGCATCTATAATGCTCATTATCTATATTTCTCCAAAACTTTGTAGGTAATTCTTAGTTGGATATTTTTCTGAGTAAACCAGCTAAAAGAGCTATGAACTAGAGTTACAATTGAAGTGACTTGGGTTATCGAGTTACTTTAAGTACCAGCTCTAATATCGCTATTACGAGAACAGCTGTAGCTGGTGTTTAACATGCTAGTGTAAAAACCCTAGGTTGTAAACAAAAAAATCTAGATTCTGGAAATAAAATATTCTGAACTTCTAAAATTTCTTTTGGAAACCATAGATGATGTTTTTCTGAAATTGTTGTTAAAATATGGAAACTGAATTCTGCTGCAAAACTGAAAATTTGGAACTGGAAAAAAATGAAAATTGGAAAATACTGGAAGAAATATGAAATGAAGTTCACTTTTTTCCCTGGAAAACTAGAAAAAGAACAGAACATTCCATGCTGCTGGAAATTGCATCTTACAAGTATAAGAAGATTAAGATCTTTCTTGAGGAGGTGTGAATGACAGCTCATGCCTAATTATCCAAGGCAGTGGGGATGCTGTTTTTTGCATAAAACTAGAAAATGAACAGAACATTCCATTCTGCTGGGAATTGCATCGTACAAGTATAAGAAAAATAAGAGTTCTTCTTGAGAAGGTGTGAATGACAGCTCATACCTATTTATCCAAGGCAGTGTGGACGCTGTTGTTTTTGTGTAAAACATAGTTTCTGTAGACTTATATGATCTGATGGCTTATTTAAAATTATGTTCTCTTTGTTACTTGTGCAGTTTAGGCATGTGGAGTAATTATTTATTACATATTCAAAATCCCACCAATCATTCTTGATACATTAAACTTAGATCTATTGACCAAAAGGTGCATTGGACATGTTTTCCAAAATTACACCCCATGTAATTTTGAACAACTCAACAAAAATGGACTCAACGCCATATTGTGCTCAGGAAAAGCCGTGGGACACTGATTCAGTCATTTGTGGAATGTAGGAACTCAGTTTTCCGTGGGTTCGCCTAGCCCGGGAAGAAAAGAATGAACAATTTGGGACTTAAGTGGAATTTGACAAAGTTGGTGTTCTATGGAGTCTTTAGGCCTTTGCGACACTAAGGAAATTAGTACTCTCGGGTCAAAGGCAAATTAGAGCACTGCGGGATTATTTACTCGCGAGGAAATTAGAAATCGAAGGACAGAATCCACGGAGCTAAGGAAGTGAGAAAGCAGTTAGCACTTCGTGGCATGGAAACAAAGTGTCATGCGGACTTGAAAAAAATAGAATTCGCATGAGAGTTTTCAAGTCTTCAGAACCAAATATGAAGACGCCAAGTTAGAAGCTGCAGTGCACAAAGTTTGAAGACCCGTGTGGCAAGAAAAGCGAAGTTAGAAAATTGGCTAAGGTCGGAAATGTGAAACACTATCCCAGTGTTCTGCTGGTTTCCTCAATCATAGTGTTTCATGGAACAAAGGAACATAGCCGTGGGTATGGTGTCTTGCGAAAGGAGAGAAAGACCTCCGCAACATCGAAGGGACTTCTAACGGAGGAGAGTAGAAACACTCAAACACCACCAAGCAAAGGAGGCTCCACTCATCATTCAAAAACATGGGAAGTTGAAGTAATCCGTGAGAAACCATCAAAATATCAAACTCATGCGTAGAAGGTCTCAAAGCCACGCCTATTCCTGAACCAGATGACCAACCACCCCAACCACCAAAATTTAATGAAGTATGGCGTCTTTCGCATGGTCTGATGGCGTGCGATAGAATCAAGGTATCGTGCTGTGGTTGTTGGCTCTCCTCTAATGATGCCCATGTCTGTACTACAAGCTAACTCGCAAAAGAATCATGGCGCCCATGCTTGTCCAACACGATTTCAGGAGATCGGTACTCCAACATGGCAGTCCTTTCTTCTTTCTTCTCTTTCTCTTCTCCCTTCCATGAATGGTATAAATGTAAGTGCTTCACATTGTAAGGGTTCTTCTCCCATTTTTTCCTTAGCAATTTTCGGGCTCTTCTTTGTGAAACTTGAAATTTCATGCATTCGACCTTTGTAACTCACAAAAGGAGATTTTCTTGCCTGGCTCTACATGTAAATTGTAAAGGATCAATTAATGCAAGTGTGGTTTCTCTCTTTCCTTTGAATACTTGTATTTGGTGTGAATATCTCTGCCCTCTTGTGTATTTTGTATTCTTTTACCTGCTTACATTGAAATTGTGTGCATCTCCATGATCTTCCTCTTTGTGAACTTGCATTTGTGTCACTTGGGAGTAGGAGAAGTTCCACCTTTTTGGTGCTATCACCGCCCTTTTAGCTTAGTTTTCTTATTTCTTGCATCTCTCTCCTGGTCCTTGGAAATGTTAGTGTAGGATTAGTGTAGGAGTAGTTTTAGCATTAGAGTAGGTTGTGTTTCATGGGTTTTCTCAATCCATGGAATAGAGGAAGCCGACCTTTTGGAGGTTTGTCTCAAGCCACAAGTCCCACACTTGGAGATAGTCCCATGTTGCCTCAAAATTTTGGATCCTCCATGATTCAGAGCAGGGTGCAATTTTGAGCTCCAACAGTTTTGGCATGCCTAGTGGGACAAAGTTGATGGCTTTTACATCATCACTATTGAGTTTTAGTGTGTGACTTAGTAGTTTCAGCCTCTAGAGGCATTCTTTAACACATATGGCGACTCCCAACATTCAAATCTTTGGTTTCAACCAATTCAGGGGCTTTTTGTTTCATGAGAAGAGTGCAAACAAGGTCAAGCGTATCCAGAGGTGAGCCATTTGATTATCTCTACAACTCTCCCGCGAAGAAGAAGAGAAAGATCTCCACAGAGGTCCACAATATTCACAAGTAGAAGTTTTTCAACTCCGCCTCTAGGTAGACCGTTCTATCATTAGAAGTTTGAGACCCATTCATTCATGGCACATCAAAGGAATTTTCCATTTGTAAGCTTTAATGGAGGAAGCCCATTACTCTCTTAGTTGCACAACATGATATCCCAATAGCCGCTTTAAAGAGTATTCCTTTCTTCACAGGTGAAAACTCTACCACCCATGGAGCATATTTAGGACGTTTCAAATGTTTGTTTAGTACATGTATGCAGTGATGGAAGATGATGTTGCAGTGCGGCTATTGACATCATCTCTCAAAGGAAAAGCCTTGCAATGGTATAAAATTTGCCTATTGCTTCAATCTGCACTTGGGATGAACTTGGGACCACTCTCTGTCAACAATTTGATGAGAAAGGGACAATATTTCACTTCTCGAGCAGCTAACCACAATCAAGCGGGCTCAAATGAGCTCATGGCAGATTTCAATTTCAAATTCCAGAAAACATGGGACAAAATTCTAGTCCTTCTAAGACCGACCCCTCAAGGTGCATTTTTATACTTTCTTAGAGCTTTGAATTTTGATATAGTAGTAATGATTCAATCTATGGGTGTTATCCAACTACCAAATGCTTATGTAATAGCCATTAATGATGAAGCTATTTAATCCAAACATGAAATCTAACCCCTAGACTACTAATGCCCATTTTCCTGAATTGCCGCATGGTACCCAACCCGCCATTGCTCCATTCCTCAACTTTCTACTTCATCATCTGCATCCACATCGGTTCCTCCATAAAACAAGAAGAAATTGAAAGCCTTAGTGTTCGACTAAAAATTTAACAAATGAGATTGTCTCCTTAAGAGACAACAAGCTCAAGCCCAAAAATTATCCTAACCCTCCTTAGGGTTATCCACAATAAGGCTTTCAATACCAAACCAAAGATTTGCATAGAATTTTCCGCCAAGAAGACCGCCAAATCCAAATCCATGCAACCTTTACTAGCCCCTAGCTTAAGCAAAGTCATTGATTCTAGTCAAAATAACATGGCCCAAGGTTTTGAATGGTGTTATCCTTGTGATCAACCTCATAACCAATATGCATGTGAGGTTGGGAATGAACTCTTTGGGAGAAGACTTTCATGGTCAAACCCCATTTATCAACAAGAACAAACCGTGGCTCCATCGTAGAGAAATGCAGAAGAAACACAAGAGGCCTCCCTTGAACCTAACTTCATATTTTTGGACTTGAAGATTTTTGTGCGGTTAATCAAGTCGTGGGCAATTTGAACAGGCCGCAACCTCATGTGGTGGATAACACAAGGTCCAAAAAAAGAGAAAATGGATGTAAGGTCTCCTCCTCATGTTTCCCCAACTCCATGATAACCAATTCAAGTTAGTCCACACACTTGGGTGGAAATTCAGCTTCATCCAATCCTCCGTGGGTCACCTCGCAGCCGTAAAATGAACAAGTTTCAATGGAACACACAAAATCCGTGCAACACTACGGACTCATGGAACATACAAAATGAATTCAAATAACCAAAGATGGATAGAAGAGAAAAAATGGCGTCACTCCTTCATTGCAAAAAGATGCGGGTATTCCCCTCAACATTGTGGAACAAATGAAAAGACAAATTTGAATGTCACAATGTGGGATGCCCTATCTATCCCATCTCAAAGGGATTTCTTGTAAGAAGCATTGAAACAACTTCCACCTCTAGAACCCAACACACAAAGTAGATTTCATGCGGTCATCATCATTTCAGCCCAAGGGAGAGCAAGTAAGTGAAATTGTCAAGCCTCCTCCTTTCTACATGTCTCTATAGTTGGAAAACACCTTGTACACATTGCATGATGATATTCGGTGTTAGTACCTCAGTGATGCCAAAGAAAATTGCATAGATATCCTGGGAATTGAGTATAGTCCAACTTCAAAAGGTGTCTTGCAACTTGATGGATCAACAATGCAAGTCTTGGGTGTAATCAAGGATCTGGAGTTAACTCTTCATGCTTTCCTAAGCCTAACCATAACATAAAGACATCTTTGTGATTGACTTGCCACCTTATTTTTCTTTGCCTCTCCAGAGATTTCACAACCAAAGTGGGTGGATATCTTTCTTCATATTGGTCTCATATGTTATTAAGACAAGGTATGGAACTAGGTTTACAATTAAAGTGAACCTATCTCACTTATCATGTGGAAGTTCATGATCCTAGTCTTATTAATGCAAATTGCATGATCCAAGGAGAAGCAAACAATGATCCTGAATCCTTGAAACAATGCATTCATCAATTTCAATTCCTGATCTTATGCTTAGATGAATGGGATAAAGGAGCATT
Organism: Taxus wallichiana var. yunnanensis; assembly: GCA_018340775.1. Taxonomy (NCBI): domain Eukaryota; kingdom Viridiplantae; phylum Streptophyta; class Pinopsida; order Cupressales; family Taxaceae; genus Taxus; species Taxus wallichiana. The sequence continues at coordinate 39,981,044 of CM031244.1, forward strand.
ATGAGTTTGATCCCTATGATACGATTACTGAAACTGGTTGCAGGCACTTATTGCATCCATGAGGAGAATTTCACTATCCCCATGCCACACAAGGAAGAAAACAATGACACTTTTGGGTTATGGAAGATGTATTTTGATGGTTCTAGAAGTAGGAATGGAGTTGGGGTGGGTGTAGTCCTTGTCTCTCCAACGGAAATGAAAAATTCTTCTTTGCACATAGGTTATAATTTGCATGCTCAAACAATGTGGTGGAATATGAGGCATTGGTTGGTTCATGGTCTGTTGATTGTGGAAAAGAGACAAATCAAAGCTTTGCAGATATTTGGGGACATTGAATTGTCATTCACCAAGTCAAAGGTAGTGTGCGGCCAAGAACAAGCTTTTGAGAGCTTATAAACCGAGTTTGGGATCTCTTGGAAATTTTTGAAGCCATCAACTTTATGTAGTGTTGCGTGAAAAGCAAAACAAGGAAGTTGATTAAATGACAACCGTATTGATCCTTAGTTTTTCTCCGTAGAAGACCTTATCAAGGAAAACAACATGTTAGATGGTTGTAAGACCATCCATTCTAGATAATGATGTCAATTGGCAAGTTTTTGAGAATGATGAGCAAATAGTCCAATTCATTCAAAACAAGGTTGAGTTCTCTTCTAGTTTGCAATCTGGTCTACAAGAGAGTTATGGTGATAAAATCATTCAACTATGGACAAACAAGCTACCTAAAGGATTGGTTACCCTTGAAGACATATTCAATCCCGATGATGAGGTTAAAGGTAGTTTTAAAGCATATGCATGGTAAGGAAGATTGCAAGCCGGTCACCATTGCACAAGGTAAGGAGCTATTACTTGGAAGGGTGTGTAATCAAAGGAAGAACAAGATTTTATTTCCTTGTGTTAGAAGTACAATGACATATTTTCATGGAATTATGAGGATCTTAAAGGGTTTTGACCCTCAACATTTCTCAACATGCCATTGATCTTGATCCCCGGCTGCCTAAGCTAGTCGAGAAAAATAGAGACACAGTTAACCCCAAGATTGAGCCTCTCATGAGGAGGAGTTATCCAAACTCATTGAGTCAAAAATCATATTCCTTATCAAGTACTCCTCTTGGGTGGCGAATTTGGTCCCTGTTAGGAAGAAAAATGGAGAAATAAGGCTCTGTGGATTTTAGGATTTGAACAAGGCCTCTTTGAAGGATCATCATCCTCTACCCTCCATGGAACAAATCCTTCAAACAGTGGTAGGATCTGAAAGATTCTCTATGCTTGATGGCTACTCAGGCTTCAATCAGATTAAGATCAGAGAGGAGGATCAATACAAAACCACATTCACAACCAAGTGGGGAACATATGCATACCAGAAAATGCCTTTTGGTTTATCAAACGGGTGCCACCTTTTAGAGAAATGGACATTGCTTTCCATGGACTCATCAATCAGTTCATCCTTATCTATTTGGATGATATCACATCTTCTCAAAGCAAGGCCAACATCACATGGAGCATTTGGAGAAAGTTTTGAGAGATGTAGAGAATTAGAGTGTCCTTAAACCCCAAGAAGTGCACTTTTGTAGTTCCAGCAGGTAAATTATTGGGTCACGTTGTTTCAAAGGATGGAATCACAATTGCTCGAAAAGAATCTTTGCCATCCTATCTCTCTCTCATTGCCAACTCACAAGAAGGCCCTTTAGTCCTTTTTAGGTAAGATCAATTTCGTTAGGAAGTTCATTCCTAACTTTTTTGTAGGATTAGTCAAGTCCATCACCTTGATGCTTTGAGGAAGGATGTAGCTTTCAAATGGACTACGGAAGGAAAAGAAAGCTTCACCAAGATCAAAAGGCTGATTGCTCAAGCACAACACTTATTAATCCCGACTTTTCAAAGGATTTCATCCTTTATGCTTATGGTGCTGATCTTAGTGTAGCAGCGGTTCTCACACAAAAGAATGCAAGACTTGGTATAGTCATTTAGAAAAGCAGGTTTTTGCCATCTTACGGGCTCTCAAAAATTCAAGCCCATGTTAGCCATAAACCGCATAAAATTCTAGTCTCACATCCTAGTGTGAGAGATTTCATCATGGGAGCGGAAATTAATGAGAAGAGAGCTGGATGGGTAACCAAAATCATGGAGTTCGATGTGACCATAAAGGCCACAAAGTTGGTAAGAGGCAGAGCACTATGTGAACAACTTGCCTTAGATGCTTAGGATAATCAAGAAGATTCTTTTTCATGGAGGAAGAGCAAGGACAAGCCGCAGAGGATTTGCAGGACTTGGGAGGCCCTCAACAGGAAAATCCGCAGAGTGCTTCAAATCCACATGGGACAATGCAAATGCACACACGACCGTAAGAGATTTGTAGAACATTAAGTTTCCGCTTGTAATGCGAGTTTCCGCGAGACAAAGGAACTCAACCCCGCAACAATTGGATCGACAAACATGGCAACATTTCTAGCAACTGGTGGCTATCCTCCTGATTTGAGCAAATCTAAGAGAAGGAATTTGAGGTTACAATCAGTCCCTTATGTATTAATTGGTGGATTCTCTTCAAAAGAAATTTGGATGGTGTCCTATTAAAATGTATTGAAGAGAACAAATAGATAAAGTCTTGGCGGGATTCCATGATGGTTTTTCTAGCAGACATTTTTCAGCCAAGGCTACAACAATGAAAATTATTAGAGCATGATACTTTGGCCTATGTTGTTCATGGATGCACATCAATGGGTCAAAAATGTAAAGAATGTGCCTTTTTCACTAGTAAGAAAAAAGATGGCGGCCCTTCCCCTTCATCCTATTCAAGCGGATGAACCCTTTTTCTATGGGGACTTGATTTCATAGGTATGATTAATCCTCCATCAAGTGTGGGTCACAAATGGGTCTTGACAACAATTGACTACTTTACCAGGTGGACAAAAGCCATACCACTCAAGGAGGCTATTGAATCAACCATCCTTGATTTCTTAGAGGGCAACAAGGTTTGGGGTTCCCCAAACTATCATTTTGATAATGCTAAGGCATTCTTAGGATCAAAATTTTGATTGGGCTCTTAAACATGGATTTTATTTGAAGACTTCCTCCAATTACTACATGTAAGGTAATGGTTTGGTGGAATCCACCACAAGAACCTAATTAGGATCATGAAGAGGACTATGGAGGTCAATCAAAGGCAGTGGCATACTAAAGTGAAGAGTGCTCTTTGGGATGATAAAATCACTCCAAAGAAAGCAATTGACAATTCCCCATTTGTCCTTGTATATGGAAGAGAAGCTAGGATCCCATTATCACTTGAATTACCTTCATTGGAGCTAGCCCAACAATTAGAATTTGAGGTGCGAGATCAAAGAGAAATTAGAATGGCAGGAACTGATTGAACTTGAAGAACTAAGACAATACACCATGATTAAGTTGGAAGAGCATCAAGAGGTCAACCAAACAATGGTTTGACAAGAAAGCTAAGTGGCAAGATTTCAAAGTAGGTGATCTAGTTCTCAAGTGGGATATGAACAGAGCTAAACCAAGGCGACACTCTAAGTTTGATGCACTTTAGAGTGGGCCATACATCATCATTGCTTGCAAAGAAGCCAACTCTTTTGAGTTGTCCAACCTTGATGGAGAAGTATTACAAATCCCAATCAATGGGATTTATCTCAAACATTCCCATTGAGTTGTTTTCATTGCATCTTGTAAATACTGTGTGTTTGTGTGTTGGAGGTTCCCTCCTTTTTGTTGTGTGTTGATCACTTTGATTGAGTGTCTTTTCCTCAGTCCTATTGTGGTGATCATCTTGTTTGTAATAAGTGTTGTGCACTCTCTACATGTTTCACTTGAAGCATGTATGATCTTCCTTTTGTACATAGGTTTTGGAAGCCCCTTGCAGTCATTCGCGGGTCATCCCAAAGCAGGTTTCATGGCGAAAATCACTTAGTTTGGGCAATTCTAGATCATTGTTGAGTTCCTTTAGATCTAGGAGACAAACTTTAAAAGTTGAGATTAGTTTTCAAGAGTATACTTGACTCCATGCCCAATGGATGCCGATTAAGCTAAATATGGAAATATGAGCCTAATTTGAATGTAAGATTGCAATAAATAAATAAGTAAAGAAGTACTGAAATAAATCTAAACAAATAAGCAATAAAATATGAAACCCAAATGTGCAAAGAAGGGTAAGATGCCTTAGCTAATTTGTCCAGTTCTGGAGAGTGCATAGAGCTAGAAAACAGAGAAACCGGAAGCACTGACAGTCGCATAGGAGCTTGTAAAATTGCAGATCTGGAGGATTTGGCTAGACTGGGGCACCTAGAGAGGGACAAAGATGGTCGTGGGTGCCCTAGGACTTTTTTTGGGCGCCTGGATCTACGGAAGTGCTCAGAAACCCAAATTCTCAGGGTCGCAAGATGGTCGCTGATGCTCGTCTTTTGTCGCTATGAGTTCGCACAATGATCGTTGAGGTCGCGGAAACCTCCTATGAAGTGTGATGCAGAATACCAACTCTTGTGTCCCTTGTGATGGAACTAGATGGATGCAAATGGAGCTCTTAGATGCCTTGATGGATGCAACCTTAGGTGGTGATAGATAGTGCTTAGTGCTTGGTCCCTTATTATGATCACATAACTTTATATTTATATGATTCCTTCGCTTGAATTTTGTAATTAACCTCGAAAAGGCCGACTACCAAAAAGATAAGATGCTCAAATGGCTAGAAAGGACCCAAAAAGTGAGAGTAAAGTATAAAGGGGACAAGAGCGCCCAGAGGGGACAAGGGCGCTGGCGTTGGTGTCTTGGTTGGGCACTAGTGTCCCATATGACAAATGCTAAAGAGTAAAAAGACAGTGACCGAACAAGTAAAAGTGCAAAATTTTGGAAGTAACAAGATAAAGCAAAGAAAGGTGGCCAAAGACATGGGTTAATTAGTACTTTTCTTACTTAGGAACCATATGAATAGTAGTATGTGATCGAGACTAGATAATTACCCAAAGTGCGTGATTGTGTGTCTACATTTGCCCCCACTTTATGTTGGTGAGCGGAAAGCTCGGTAACATAAAGTAGATAGAGATGTACCTGATATCCATGTAGATCGATGTATAAAGTGTGCGAGGGACTAGACAAAAGTGTGGAGTGATAAAAATGTGAAGCATGGATGCTAAGGATGAGGAAGTGTAAAAAGTGATGATGAAAATGAACCTAGGGTGGAAACACATGTGTAGATGTCATGATGTACATGTTGTCGATGTTGATGTGTGTGATGTTGTTGTTGTTTGTTGGTGTTGTTGACTACCACTTCCCATACGGACGGACCTGCAAAAGAGAAGTCAACAAGTAGTCAAATATGCATGTATATGATCAAAATATGTAAAAAGTGTGTAAGTAAAGTATGTAAAAATGAAAATGAAAAAGGAACATGTGCACTGATCCGTGATGAGAAAAGGGTGTAGAAAGGATCTTGTAGATGATGTCATTATGCGATTTTTTGGGTGATCTCATGCTAGTGTAATGGAAGAAGTGTAGGGAGAACTGTCTAGTGTCATCCGCTAACCTTTAACGCTTCCTCTGCTGTGTAAAACACCACTGTAGATGGTGTGCATGTGCTAAGGACTATCTTCCCTGTAAAAGCCATTGTGTATGGAGTTTTGTAGATTGTGTTAAACTACCAATCGTTGTATAACCGCCCCATGGTCTCGGGTGATCCAAAAAGGCTGTTGTATTGCCCCCTGGTCTTAGGCATCCAGGAAAGGCCATTGTGCTAAGGACCCAAGTCTGATTTTGAGCCCTGTCTGAAACTGAAAATTGTGTTGTACCGTAGTACCGTGTTGTGTATAATGTTGTATGGGGTGACTGATTCACCCAAATGATGCCCCCTCATTTGGGGTGCATGCGACATCGTTGAAGGAGTATGTGGCCCAAAGGAGGACCAACCATTGTGTTGAAATTGTGCCCTGCAGGGGGGAAGGGAATGTGCTTGGTAGAAACCAAGGCACACACAAACAAGTGGCTAGGAAAACAAGTGTTAGTACAAGCAAAGACAAACACTCATGTATAAGACAAAATGTAATCTAAGACAGACAATGTATAAGCTAAGATGCAAGCGAAGACAATGTAGACCATGAAAAGCGGGTTGCAAACATGGGACATCACTCACGATGTCGCAAGACAATCAAGGCCGTAGTGGCCTGCAAGCAATCAAAGAACAAACAAGACATAGGCAAAGCCCACAAACAATGACAAGCAAAGGCAAACAAGAACAATAATGTAACAAACAACCATGGAAGCAAATAGTCCTGCAAAACAAATGTTGCACATGAAGCACCCGTTAGCATGTTAGAAAGATAAAAATATGTCAAGGTGTGTATAATCGATAATGTAAAGTGCTAAGTACAAAATGAAACAATAGCACTTGTAGTGTATGAAAGTGGATGCCCCCAGAGCCGCTATGGGGTGGTAACTAGTATGTATTGTGTCAAGCATTGTCTTTGCGTGTGATGGACTTGTATAATCTGTGATCACAACTAGAAAGGCAAGTGAACGTGCATGTGTGTATGATAAAGATAATGACATACAAGATATCTATCTAGCATGTGTAATAAGATGAACATGTAACAAGTAAATGAGCAAACAAGAGTAAATACAACCAATATATGCAAGTATGTTGTGGATGAGATGGAATGGAATGCAATGTGAATGATAGGAGCAATGTGCCCCGAGTGGATGTGTATGTATGCAATGAGGTTCATTTATTTATGCCCCATTAGCGTCAAGAATGAACCATAAACGAGAGTGCGTCATCGGGAAATGTTTGAGTGATGTATGTAGAAAGAGTTAGTGAATGAAGTGATGATATTGAATGTGACATAGGGATGATGATTTTGAATGTGTGATGATTTAGCCTAAAGCATATATCACTAGACGTGTGAGTAAAATGCTAATACGCGTGATGATGTAGCACAAGGCGTATATCATGAGATAGATGAGCGTTGATGGTAGAAAATGTGATGATGCAACAAAACGTATATCACGAGATGCATGGATAGGATGCGAGAAAACGTGATGATGTAGCAAAAGCGTGTATCACAAAATGAATGAATATGATGGTAGAAAACTTGATGATGTAGCAAAAAGCGTATATCACGAAATGTGAATTAGGAAAGTGGATGAAGAAAGGGTGATGATTTAGCCTAAGGGCGTATATCACGATATGTGTGAATAAGGAGGAAAAAGAAGTGGTCATTTAGCCTAAAACGTATATCACAAGATGAGTATGAATAAAGTAAACTAAGAATGTCGTGTGATAAATAGATTGAATGATGTAAGTGTGATGAGGTGAGGTTCAATTTTGATTTAGACCCTTAGTAGTCGAGTATGAACCATTGGACTATAGTGCGTTGTCGGGTAGTGAGAGTGCGGCGCATATAGAGGAAATGAGTAAGATGTGTAATGTGTGTAGTAGATGTGATGATGAAAAAAATGTAAAACGTGTAATGTGTATGTGTGTGTGTGTAGTGTAGTATATAGTATGTGTATGATGTATAGATGTATAAAGGATAAAATGTGAATGATGCATAGTAGATGGAAGAAGAAGATGATGTGTATGGACAAGAGTGTAGGATGTGTAGTGTGTAGTGTGGTGTGTGAGGTTCATGTGTATAGGATGCCCTCAATAGTCAAGTGTGAACCAAAGCACAAGAGTGCATCATAGGATGATGACATGCTAGCATGTGTATGAAGATGTATATGTGAGAAGTTAGGTGTGTAAGAGGGTGAATGTTAGACGTGTGTCAATGCTAGGGGGAGAAATAAGCATAATGCCCCCAAGTGTGTGTGTTGATGAATGAGCTATCCATGATAAAAGTAAAGGATGAAGGTCCTCTACCCGATCTTTGGCGGTGATGAAGGCATGTGACCATGCTCTAAGAGTGGTGGTATATGAGATAAACGCTATGCCGGTGAGTGAAGTCTATATGCATGTGATGGATGAGTGTATTGTGGGCACCTTGGTGTAACAAAGTGTGTAGGTGATGGAGACCTATGTGAAGTGGAACGCGGCGATGGTGGACACCTACGTGGAATGAAACGAGGTGGTGAAGTGTGTCTAGATGTAGGAATTGTCCTAAGCAATGGACCTAGACTAATGTATTGGACTAGTAAAATGATAAGACCACGTAGGTCGTGTGCGAATAGGCGAATTAGGAGTGGATGGTGCTTTATGTTCGATGAGACGCGAGGGTACTAGATGGACTAGGTGATGTACTAGTAATCACAAGAGGATATGACGACCATGGAGTAGATGGAGGCACACCATCGATAAAAATAACTTGATTGTTGTGAATGAATTTTAGACACAAATGATTCATGGATATGATAGACTTGGACCTGCGAATCCAATTGAGGCCTAAGAGCATGTCACACCCATCGATTGCTTGTCCCATAAAGGAAGGGTACCAACATAGTGAGAGGACCAATATAACGTGGAGTTTGACAACACCATATGAATTGTTCATTGGATATGAAATTTGTGAAAGTGGATAGCCAATAGCAACAAGAAGTGGAATAGAACACACGCTGATGGGCCATGACGGATCAACCTTGGTGTTATTGATAGGGATAGATCCGATAGAGGCACTAATGTGTAAGTGATTAGAAGAAAATGTCGCATGATAATCGTGGTCAGAGAAATAAATGATTGGAGGAGACATCTCTGTATTAGCAACTAAGAAATCAAGAGCCCCCGATGTAGATGAGGAACTACATGATATGCATGATTAGCCAAGGATTCAACCGCTTTCTTGTCATGTTTTGGAAGTGGATTGTTAAAGATCTTGAGCTTATGATTGTCATTGATAAGGGTAGAAGAGGAAGGTTTTGGAAGCTCGATTTTACATTTGTCGATCGAGATCTTAAATAAGAGTGTGAGCTTGAAACACCGATATGTAGAATGCCCTACATTGATGATAGTCATGTAATGAAATTTTCATCATAATTACGACCTTTTGGATGAGATGGATCTAATTGGAGTGGAGGAGGAAGTGATGAGATTGCTTTCGATAAGTTGTGGAAGCAAAGATGTGGAAGGATCGTTAGCTTTGTGTATGTACGCTCAAAGGCGGTTGTGATTGAAGCTCTTTGATGGTTGATACTACGTTGATAGTGATTTTGGTGTCGGTTGGTTTAGTTTGTGATGGTTTGAATGGTGACTTTGAAAACGTGTAGAAGATGACGCTTGCTCTTGATATTTAAGCTTGCCTATAGATAAGAGCTTAGTTTCGAAGCTTAAGAGTATGGCATAATTGATCGAATGAGGAGATGTCTCAAAGAGAACACTCTCTGAGAGGCGGTAATAGACTCGAATGAACAAGTCTTGAAGTTAGAATCCATAAGCACATTTGACATCTTAGCTAAGTTGTTTTTGTATCGTAAGACATAATTTGCTAAGTGTTCATTAGATCCTTTTTAAGTTGTGCAAGTTGAGCATAGGAGATCTTAGAGCCGATGTTGATAGAGAAGTGAGTGAGAAAAGCATCGGCTAGATGTGTGAAAGATGTTACCGAGTGGACAGGTAGGTCATAGAACCAACACATCGCATAATCTTGTAAACTACGATGGGGAAGAGCTTTACTAGTATGGTATGGTCATCGCATAGTCGAGGCATGCCACATGAAAAGCTCAGAGATGCTCTTGTGGGTCACCATGGCCTTTAAAGATGGGTAATCTAGGGGAGATGAAGTTAGGTGGTAGTGGATAGGCGGAAATGGTGGGTGTGAAAGGAGTATGCAAAATTGAAGTGGAGTCAAAGATGGTGATGCACGAGAGGTAGCAAGTTGGAGCTAGTGAATTTTGCATCTGCAGATCTTGATATAAAGAGGTTAAATCAAGAGTATTTGAAGAAGAGCCAGGTTGTGCATTGAGAGTGTTAGGGATAAATGGTGGGAGTAGTCGTGGTAGGAATGGAAGCTGAAATATAAAGGGGTGGAGTGGAGACCATGGGAGCCGAAGATTGAGCAACAAGAGGTATTGAAGCATCGTGAGTGTTCTTAGTAAAGAATCAAAGCATGTAGAATATGCGGAAGATGAGTGGGATTACTTTGCAAAGCTTGTCAAAAATCGGTGAGTGTGTCTAATTGCTCTTGGTCAACATTGGTATCTTCATCGTATGATTTTTCACTATCAGATGCTTCTATTTCACTAAGAGGAACATTGCGAGAGTTATCCAAAGGATTTTCAGTTGTGGCCATTGATGTGGAGATATCACCATTGATTTGGAAATTCTATGGACAGATGAAGGAAGCTCACAATATTGAAAAGACCCAAAATGACCACTACGGGTGACGGGCATAAGAAGAAGAAAGCTCTAGAGAGAAGGTGGATTCGAAGATCAAGTTCACCAAAATGATTAAGCGAAATATGGAAATATGAGACTAATCGAATGCAAGATTGCAGTAAATAAATAAATAAAGAAGTGAAACCGAAATAAATCTAAACAATTAAACAATAAAATATGAAACCCTAATGTGCAAAGAAGGGTAAGATGCCTTAGTTGATTCGTCGAGTTCTGGAGAGTGCACAAAGCCGAAAACGAAGAGAAACGGAAGCACCGACGGTCGAACAGGAGCTCGTAAAATTGCAAATATGGAGGATTTGGCTGGACTAGGGTAGGGTGCCTGGGTCTGCGGAAATGCTTAGAAACCCGAATTCTTAGGGTCGCAAGATGTTCGTCGATGCTCGCCTTTTGTCGCATTTATGAGTTCGTACAATGATTGCTAAGTTCGCGGGAAACCTCCAATGAAGTGTGATGCAGAAAACCGGCTCTTGCGTCCCTTGTGATGGAGCTAGATGGATGTAATGGAGCTCTTAGATGCCTTGATGGATGCAACCTTAGGTAGTGATAGATAGTGCTTAGTGCTCGGTCCCTTATTACGATCACATAACTTTATATTTATATGATTCCCTCGCTTGAATTTCGTAATTAACCCTGAAAAGGTGACTACCAAAAGATAAGATGCTCAAACGGCTAGAAAGGACCCAAAAAGTGAGAGTAAAGTATAAAGGGGACAAGAGTGCCCAGAGGGGACAAGGGCACTGGCGTTGGTGTCCCGAGATGACAAATGCCAAGGAGTAAAAAGATAGACTAAGCAAGTAAGGGTGCAATACTGAAAGTAGCAAGATAAAACAAAGAAAGGTGGCCAAAGACATGGGTTAATTAGTACTTTTCTTACTTAGGAACCATATGAATAGTAGTATGTGATTGAGACTAGATAATTACCTAAAGTGCATGATTGTGTGTCTACGGATGCTTGAGGCTACTCTTTGGTCTTCATCATCTAGCAGGTAGATGTCTCTAGTGGTCGCCCAATTGTTGTCCAAAATCACACCCCATGTAATTTTGAACAATTCATCAAAAAAGGACAGCCATATTTTGCTCGGGAAAGCCGCGGGACACTAATTGGTCATCGCGGAATGTAGGAACCTAGTGTTTCGTGGGTTTCCTAAATCATAGTGTTCCACGGGTTGTTAGTTCCGCAAAACAAAGGAACATAGCCGCGGGTATGGTGTCGCGCGAAAGGAGAGCTTTACCTATGCGACATTGAAGGAATGTCTGACAGAGGAGAATAGAAACACTCAAACACCACCAAGCAAAGGAGGCTCCGCTCATCATTCAAAAACATGGGAAGTTGAAGTAATGCAGGAACCATCAAAATATTAGACTTAGTGGAAGGTCTCAAAGCCGCGCTTGTTCCTAAACTAGACGACCAACCACCAAAATTTAATGAAGTATGACATCTTTTGCATGGTCTGATGGCGTGTGATAGAATCAAGGCACCGTGTTGTAGTTGTTGGCTCTCCTCTAATGGCGCCCATGTTTGTACTACAAGTTAACTCTGTAAAGAATCATGGCACCCATGCTTGTCCAACACGATTTCTAGGAGATCGGTACTCCAACGTGGCAGTCCTTTCTTCTTTCTTCTCTTTCTCTTCTCCCTTCCATGAATGGTATAAATGTAAGTGCTTGTGCACATTGTAAGGGTTCTTCTCCCATTTTTCTTCCTTAGCAATTTTTGGGCTCTTCTCTGTGAAACTCGAAATTTCATGCATTCGACCTCTATAACTCGTAAAAGGAGATTTTCTTTCCTCGGCTCTGCATGTAAACTATAAAGGATCTCTCTACCCTCTTGCGTATTTTGTATTCTTTTACATGTTTACATTGAAACTGCGTGCATTTCCATGATCTTCCTGTTTGCGAAGTTGCATCTGTGTCACTAAGAGTAGGAGAAGTTCCACCTTCTTTCTGGTGCTATCGCTGTCCTTTTTAGCTTAGTTTTCGTATTTCTTGCATCTCTCTCCTTGGTCCCTTGGAAATGTTGATGTAGGATAGTTATAATAGTTTTAGCATTAGAGTAGGTTGTGTTCTGCGGGTTTTCCCAATTTGTGGAACATAGGAAGCCTGCCTTTTTCGGAGGTCTGTCTCAAGCCGCAATTCCCACACTTGGAGACAATCCCATGGGCCATGTTGCCTCGAAATTCTAGATCTTCCATGATTTAGAGCAGGGTGCAATTTTGAGCTCCAATAGGACACACCACCAAAAAAGGTGCAGTGACCAGCGAAAACATGGTGGGCTTGAGCCCGCTACCTAGTGTTGCCCGTATTATTGGCACAAAACAAGAAAAAGGTCCAAGGTGGTGACAACCCATTAGACAAGTCCTGGATTGTATCCTTATACAACTTGAGATCCTTGTGAGGAACAATGATTGGTTAGAACTTAGAATCCAACTTCCAACTCAATAGTGTGCTTCTTTCCTCTTATAGAGGACAAGAGTTTTAACTTTTATACCACTGTTTTGAATCCAACTCTAGCTGGATGCAATTGTTGTAAACTCTGGCTCAAAAACTAGATATGAAAATAGATGACTTTAAAGTTCTGATATTTCTGCTGTAAACTCGTACCTGAAACTCAATTTGAACTCAAAAAATACCCAAGTTTCAAAACATGGAACCATAAAAAGAACTGCAAAACTGAAAAATCTAAAATGAAAAAAAACTGAAATTGTATCAAGTATTGGATGAAATCTGCATTATTTTTTGGCGTCTTAACAGTTTCCCTTCCTTGAATTTCTTTTATCCCCAACCAATATGGTGTTGGATGTTGTAGTATTCTGGGTCTTCTCATGTTGTGTCTTCCAAGGAAAGATACTTCCCTTGGACAGGTACTATGATAGTACCTCATTTCTCAATTCTTCCTTGGCACCAAAAATAACATGGCCTTGCATCATCTAGAGATGGTAAGGCATTTGAAGTTCTGACATTTTCTCCAACAACAACCTTCTTCAAATGCGAGACCTGACTTCCTGTTGGTAGCTCAAGAGTGAATGCAACCTTCCCTGCTTGTGCCCATGTCTTATAATGCCCATAGTATCCAGGCCCAAGTTTCTTTCCTCCTTTGAGAGACATTTCTTATAAGGCTGTAACTCCAAGAAAACCTAATCACCTACCTCAGTTTCTCTGTCACTTTGATGCTGGTTTGATTGAGGCTTCCATTTCATCATAACCATACAAAGCCTTAAAATTTTAAATGGCGACATGGCAATAGTTGTATGATGTGTTGTATTATAGTTTATACTGATTTTCTGTCTTATGCACCCATTTGGCCATGACATTTGTTGATATGGATTCTGTAACATAATTCTTCACCCCCCTTCTAAACATTTGTTGACAATGTTTTCATGTCCATTTGTAACAAGTACTAGGGGTTAACACGTATATACTATAAACAACTCTTTACAGGAATTACTCGTAAGTATTGGATCTTAATTCTTAACAATGTTCTTTGGAATTCCGTGCATTCTCAGTTCAGCAAATTGTGAAGCTTTGTCAATAGCAATTCAATACCCACAAAATCCATGGAAATAAAATATGCATACTTAGTCAACCAATCAATCGCTACATAAGTACACTTCTTTCCTCTGATCAGTGATAGGCTTGTTATGAATCCATGCTAATGGATTCCTATTTTTGGTTTGTAACAGGTAGGAATTGCAACAGACCTGGACTTACTTTCTTTTTTGTTCTTTGCCAAGTTTCACATGAAGCCAAAGTTTTTACATCTTCTTCCAGCATCTTCCAAAAATATTTTCAGGCTGCAATAGGTCGTAAAGAAACCAATGTGACCAACAACAGCTGAGGAATGACATTATTCTAGTACTTTTAAATTTTAATTAGGTATTGTAATGTCCCCTTTTAGAATTAATTAATTTTGGATACCCGAAGCCTATTCTTATTATTTTCTAAGGCTAAGGAGAAATTAAAGAAGGAAATAAATTAATTTAAGTGGTCCAAGGGTATTTTTATATTTTAATTGGAAAAAGACACTTAAATTATATTTTAATCTAAAGAGTAGAAATAGAATAAAATAACAATAGAAGGGATGACTTCTATTATTGGATGCCAAAGTTAGATTAATAATTAAATAAACAAATGGGGCGCCAAAGTTAGATTAATAATTAAAAAAGGGCGCCAAAGTTAGGGAAGGCTGCATGAAGTCCTAATTTTAGGATGGGGCGCCAATATGGAGGAGGAATTATATTATTTTTAATTGTTTATGGAGCATGCATGTATTTTCAAAAGGAGCGCCCACTTTGGATAAGGATTGAAGCATATAAAGGCAAATTGGGGGTTTATTGTTTAGAGATCTTGGAAATTTATCAATTATTTTCTTTGTTTGCAAGTAGCTTCAGTTTTTGCAATAGCAATAGAGGACGAAATCCCTCATTTGCACACAGGCACGAGGACGAAAACCATCACATCTAAGCTTGGCAATTCCGTTCAGGGGTTGCGGTGAAAATTCAAGGTGCAAGTGTTCTGCTAGTTTAGCTCCAAACAATTGTATTCAGACACAAGTATTTTTATTGTAGATGGTTCACATTCAATGCGTAAAAGAATATTTTTATGCATTATGGTTTGCTGTTTTTATATTAAAAAAAATCAGATTAGTGTTGCTGTTATAAAAGTTAGGTTTTTAATACTGCTGCCCTAGGGTTTAACAAAATATCCAAATTTGTTAGAAATTATTTTCAGGGATATTATAGTGGTATCAAAGAGAATTTCCTCCCAGCGTGTGGAAGGGAATTAAAAAACAGAGAGGAAGACATTTTTCTTGTATTTGTGAACTTCATGTAGGGTAGTGACTGAGAAGTTAGATACTAGCGAAAGGGAGAGGAAGAAAGTACTGGAACAACCGAAATCATGGGCAGCAGACGGTGTTTTAAAACCGGTCAAACCGGAACCGGAACCGGCCGGTTTGACCGGTTTGACATTTGAAATCACGAACCGGCCTGCAACTCGGATCGGCCGACCGGTTTTAGCCCAAACCGGTCAAACCGGTCCGGTTTTATCCTGAACCGGCCGAGTCAGCATTTCTTTCCTTTTTTGGCATTTCTTTCCTTTTTTGGATTTTTGGTGAAAAAAACACAAGTATAGAATAAAATTTGCCATTTTTGGAAAGGGTCCGGGAAGATGTAGCAACAAAAACTTGCATGTGCCATAACTTTCATTTTGTGGCTCCGTTTCAGGTGTCGTTTTCTCTAAAAGTGCATATTTTCTCGAGCTCTACACATTGATGGCAATATTTTTCTTATTTTCATAAAATCTATTTTTGCACCTTTTTGGACCAAGCAACTTCTTGCAATCTTCTGAAAGAATCATGAGCTTTGATTGCTTGTACTGTAGACAGATTAGTAATTAAAATTACTGGATAGCTTTCCAAAACTCGGCGAGTATTCTCCTGTGCTCGGACTAATCGTCCCACCTACCAACTTGGTCGCGACCTGCTTATTCAAATGTTGACTTCACATATCAAGTTATCAACAGATGCATAGGTTTTTTTTTTGCTATTTTAAGAGTCTTTTTTGTGTTTAAACTCCAATTTGCGCATCCTCAGACACAAGACTGAAGACTATCGTAAAGGTCCCAACAAAAAGAAAGCATTAATAACAATGAAAGAAAATGCTGCTGCAAATACATGGTTTTGGCTGCAAATTTATGTTTTTTTAAAGAAATTTGAGTATTTTTAAGTTCTTTGAGTATTCTGTAGTATTGGCCGAATATTGCGAGTTTTGTTTTTTTGGGGTCTGCGAGTATTTGAGTGCGAGTATTCCAACTATCACTATATACATGAGCAAACTTTGCGTATTTTGTGTGTAATTGTTGGCATCATGGTTTCTAATTTTTCAAATATATTTCTTTCTTTAAAAATGTAATTTTTATGTGTTTTTAGTAAACCGGTTCATAGAGTTTGAACGGTCCGGTTCGGTCGGTTCGGTCCCGGTCGGTCCAACCCTCCGGTTCCGAGTCCGGTTCCGATTTTTAAAACATTGGCAACAGAGGCCCGTAAAACGTCACGTTTTGATAGGCTTGTTCAGAACAAGACATGTTAGGCTGATATGATAGGTCAGTTGATCCAAATTATGCAGGGCACAAATGTGCAAAGGGCTCCAAACGGTGAGGGAGCTCTTCATAAGTGAACCATAACCAACATTATCAGAGGACAACCATTGGTTCTACTATTAGGCCCTTCCAACCTAACTTCCTACATAGAGAGGAAGCAATTCGGGAGATAGAAATTCAACCTACCATAGCAAATGATATTGTTGTTAGCTATGAGGAGTACAAGGTACTTCCCAATGAGATTAGAGATGCCATATCCCTCACCAATTTTATTAATTTGAAGGAAAGCAGGGGTGGACCAAGAGTTGAACCTAGGCCACAAACTAATCAAAGAGACTTGCAACAAGCTTTAGGGAAGTTGTCACTCCCTACTTTTGATGGATCTAATAAGAGTTCTCCCTTAGTGATGAGGAGAGAAAGAAATCATGGGGCATGAACCGAAGAAAGAAAAATCAGATTTGCAAGAAGGTTTTGGGGTGGAGTTCCAAGAAGACCATGTTGAGGGGCATGAACATGAAAAAGGCTTTACTGTTGTTAACATTGATTTTCAGTTGGCTGGAATTTACCTACGGGAAGCAATTTGACCATGTTCATATGTAATGTCCCCCTTTTCAAATAAAAATTAAAATAAGAAAAAAATCGATTTGCACATGTGAGTTAAAAGAAATCAAATATATTTTTGTGCAAATCAATTATAAGAGGGAAAATTGATTTCCTTGGGATTATAAATATTTGTTTTTAGAGGTAAATCAAGTTACCAAGCAAGTCACATTTTCTGGGATCATTTAATAATTAATATTTGGGATAAATTGATTATTTCTAAGCATGGGTCGATTCATATGGGCATCTTTTAATTTAAATTCCCTATGCATTTAATATTTGCTTTGAGTGTGATTTCCAAGCACTTTTTAAAATGATATTCCCTCCTAGCTTTTGGCGCCAAAGATGGAGAGAGAACTTTGGAGGATGTGCAAGGAAAAAGATATAAAAGAAGATGTGGGTACTCCTTTTTCGCATGTTGACGGTTTATCAAACTTATCTTCATGCTTGAAGAAGGGATGTATGCCCACTAATGATCTAAAACAAAAGGTGTTCTTCAACACCACCTTTGAGTGAAGTGTGTATGCCCTTTGAGCTTGAATTGATAAGTTATTTGCATTTTTTCTTCCATATATGTAAGTCGCCATTTTGGAGAGTGCATGGGCTTGCGATGAAGATTTTTGAGAGGGATTTGTGTGAGGATTTCAATTTGATTTTTACATCCGAGTTTGTGCATCAAGTCGACTTGTGTGGGTGATGTTTGTGGTGCAAATTGGTGGTATTTGAAGCAAGTTCAAAATCGATAATTTCTAGCTTGTTTATTTAATCAACATGGCCATGATTTGACCATTTTTTTATGTTTATTTATGTGGCCATTTGGTAATAACCTTTGCTAAATCGACTTGTGTAGAAATTTATTTAACAATCATTGAAAGAGGTTTTCTAATATTTATGAGTTTTGAAGTGTTATTAAATTAATTAATTGTAGATCTGAAAACTGCATTTATTGACTTTGAAGAGTGAAGGGAAAGTGTTGGAATAAGTTTACATATTTTTCCGTAACCCTAACGACTTGAATTGTAGATTCGGGGTTGTTTTGAGTGGGTTTTGATTGATGAAAAATTATGATTTTGGTTTCATTTAAAAGATCTTAATTTTATCTTCTATCGCATTTGGTTTCATGCTAAAAGAGTTAATGTGTAGGAGATATTAATTTTGAAGTTTCTGATCATTTTCAGCTATTTCTAAGCTTATTAAATTTATTTTTCTACTTTTGCAATTTTATTGATTAAAAAGTGCAAATTTCAACTAGATAGCCCATCTGAACCCTTACCTTGGCTCACTCCAACCCCATTTGGGTTGTATTGAAGCCAACACTGGGTTAGTTGAGGTGAACCTAGAAGAGTTTCTCTTCTAAGTTTGCTTCTTTTGCAAGTAGATTAATAAAAATTAATTAATATCCCACAAGGGGATATTATAGTGGTATCAGAGCTTCTTTTCTCTTTTTGTGTGGGTGATTTGTGTATGCAGGGTGATAAGAAAGTTTCAGTGTTATAAGAGGAGAGATAAGGGAAACATGGATGAAGGGGCATTCACGCGGATCAAGTAAAATTTCTACAAGAGCTAATGCAAGGGTGTGGTTTGGAACTTCAGAAAACCATGAGTGAACAAATGACCAAACTCATCACAGAAGCTTTGGGAAATGGCAAGACGCCAAACTCCAATGGAGAAGGGAGTTCCCATAGTGGGGAAAGGAATTCAACACAACCCCTCCTAAGTTCTTCAAGGGCACTTTCCTTCCTAAGGAGAGTCATAGAGCATTTGAAGAACCATCAATGGTAGAAACCATTGAGGCATGCAACAAGGAATATGGTACTTTGCATCCGGCCACAAGGGCCATACTTACTTTTGATGAGTTTTGTGCTTTGAAGATGGGAAACAAGACCAAGAGAGCCCATAAGCAACCCCATACGGATGTCCAACAAAGATTGGGCAAGGTCTCTCTCCCAAGCTTTGATGGAACCAACAAGATCACGGTAAGAGCTTGGTTACAAAAGATGGAGACCTATTTCTCCCTCAACCCCATGCAAGAAGAAGAGGCCCTCAAGTTTGTTACTCTTCACCTTGAAGGCATGGCACATGAGTGGTGGTTTCATGGTATGCACACCCAAGGACATGACTTGATCCATACAATGGAAGGATTTAGTCAAAGGATTATGGAAAGGTTTGATAGGAAGGATCCGGAACTTCATTTTAGAGAGTTGGCCCAATTGAAACAATTAAGTAATGTTGAGGAGTATGTAGCAGATTTTCAAAGGATTGCAGTGATGGTACCGGATGTCAGTGAAAAAGGTTGATAGTCCTCTTTACAGAAGGCTTGATAGAGCCATTAAAAGGTTTGGTAAGAGCTTTTAACCCCATTACTTTGCAAGAATGTATTACTAAATCTCTAGATTTAGAATGTGCAGCTTATAGAGGGGATTATGGGCCTAAAGGGCAGCGTTCTAATGTTCCACAACCGCTGTCCAAAAGTGGATTTAGAGGGCAGCCAAGGTCTGATTTACAACAGCCCACAAAGATGCATGGGGGCAGCCCCTTGGGTCATCAAAAGAGGCCCCAAGAAGGCCAAACCAGCCCTATGTACCTCCACATAGAAACCAACTCCAAAATAGTATGCAAAAAGATGAAAGAGATGAGCTAAGAAGAAGAGGATTGTGTTTTGATTGTAAGGCCCCATGGGTAAGAGGTCATAATTGCAAAGGTAAAGGGAAAATCTATTTCATTGAAGTGGTAGATTCAGATTTTGATTTAATTTCAGATTCTAATGATACTAATGAAGTGGTAAATGAGGTGGATGATGAGCATGTGCAAGAAGAAGATGAGGAAGAAGTTGAAGGAACATTGGCAGCCCTTTCCGGCACTCCTAAGTATCTCCCTTTTCGAGTGGAAGGTATGCTATGCAAACAAAAGGTAATCATCCTCATTGATAGTGGAGCCACTCATAATTTTATTAGTGAAAGATTGGTAACAAGGCTTGGTCTATGTAATGAAGTTTTTCAAGGTTTCAATGTTACCATAGCTGATGGATATATTTTATCATGCTCTAGACGGATTTCCAAACTTTCCATCACCATAGAGGATTATGAGCTTGTTGATGATTTTTACATGATTAATATGGATGACATGGATCTTGTGTTAGGAGTGCAATGGTTGCATTCTTTGGGGGATTTCACCCTCAATTATAAAGACTTATTGCTCAAATTCATGATGGGGAAAAGAACATCACCTTCCAAGGTATGACAAGACACTCTACTCTTTGCAATCATCCTCCAAGGGAAGTAGAAATCTGTTTTGTATCTTTTATATCAACTGATTGGAAAGACTTAATCACCCTTGAGTATGTAAAAAATTAGTTTTCTAATGATATGATTGAAGGGTTGATTGTTGATGAAAGGTACAAGGTGGTAGATGGCCTTATTCTTTACAAAGGAAGGGTGTATTTAACCCCAAAATCAGAAGTTAAAAATCTGATTTTGAAATCAGCACATGACGCTCCTACAAGTGGACACCAAGGATACTTCAAGACCTACAAATTGGTAAGGGAAAGGTTTACTTGGAAAGGTATGAAAGGAGATGTTCTTAAGTATGTTAGAGAATGTGTTGTATGCCAAAGAAATAAGAATGAACATACTTTTCCAGCTGGTCTTTTGCAGCCCCTACCTATTCCCTCTCAAAAATGGGAGTGTGTCCATGGATTTTGTTACCGGATTGCCAAATGTTAATGGTAAGACTTGCATGTATGTAGTAGTGGATAGACTCACTAAGTATGCTCATTTTTATCCACTTCCTACTAAATTTGATGGCCCTATGATTGCTGATTTATATTTCAAAGAAGTTTTTAAATTACATGGTGTGCCTAAGAACATTGTGAGTGATAGGGACAACAGGTTTATGAGTCTCTTTTGGCAAGAATTATTCCGGTTAGTTGGGACTGAACTCACTCCAAGTACTAGTTATCACCCACAAACAGATGGGCAAACTGAAATAGTGAATAAATGGGCAGAGGGATATTTGAGATATTATGTTTCAGGACAACAGTTTGCTTGGGTAAAATGGTTGCATCTAGCTGAGTTTTGCTATAATACTACACATCATATGTCCATTGGAATGTCCCCTTTTAAGGCTTTGTATGGTTATGATGCTAACTCTTTCATGGATGTAATGATGATAGATAGTAGAGTGCCTAGTGCACAAGAGTTGGTGCAACAAAGTATGGACATCATGAAGGCTCTCAAAGAAAATCTGCACCAAGCCCAAAATAGACAAAAATTGTATGCAGATAAGCACAGGAGTGAGAGGACTTTTGAAGTGGATGATTGGGTGTTTCTTAGATTGCAACCCTATAGGCAATCTACTCTCAAGCAAAGTGGCAAGGAAAAGTTGAAGCCACGTTTTTATGGGCCCTACAAGGTTACTAAAAGAATCGGTGAGATGGCCTATGAATTGGAACTACCCGGAAATGGTAAGATTCATAATGTTTTTCATGTTTCTTGCATTAAAAGGGCACTTGGGCAAAATGTTGTTCCTTCTTTGGAGTTACCCCTTTAGATGAAGAAGGGAAATTGATTTTGATTCCGGAAACCATTATGGAAACAAGGGAAAGGAATTTAAGAAAACGTGTCATCAAGGAATATTTGGTAAAATGGAAGGATCTACCATTAGAGGATGCTACATGGGAAAATGTTTCAATCTTAGAGCATCCAAATCTACAATTGCTTGAGGGCAAACAATTTTGGGAAGGGAGGACTGTAATGTCCCCCTTTTCAAATAAAAATTAAAATAAGAAAAAAATCGATTTGCACATGTGAGTTAAAAGAAATCAAATATATTTTTTGTGCAAATCAATTATAAGAGGGAAAATCGATTTCCTTGGGATTATAAATATTTGTTTTTAGAGGTAAATCAAGTTACCAAGCAAGTCACATTTTTTGGGATCATTTAATAATTAATATTTGGGATAAATTGATTATTTCTAAGCATGGGTCGATTCATATGGGCATCTTTTAATTTAAATTCCCTATGCATTTAATATTTGCTTTGAGTGTGATTTCCAGACACTTTTTAAAATGATATTCCCTCCTAGCTTTTGATGCCAAAGATGGAGAGAGAACTTTGGAGGATGTGCAATGGAAAAGATATAAAAGAAGATGTAGGTACTCCTTTTCGCATGTTGATGGTTTATCAAACTTATCTTCATGCTTGAAGAAGGATGTATGCCCACTAATGATCTAAAATAAAAGGTGTTCTTCAACACCACATTTGAGTGAAGTGTGTATGCCCTTTGAGCTTGAATTGATAAATTATTTGCATCTTTTCTTCCATATATGTAAGTCACCATTTTTGGAGAGTGCATGAGCTTGTTGATGAAGATTTTTGAGGGATTTGTGTGAGGATTTCAATTTGATTTTTACAGCTGATTATTGTGCATCAAGTCGACTTGTGTGGGTGATGTTTGTGGTGCAAATTGGTGGTATTTGAAGCAAGTTCAAATCTGATAATTTCTAGCTTGTTTATTTAATCAATATGGCCATGATTTGACCATTTTTATGCTTATTTATGTGGCTGGTAATTACCTTTGCTAAATCGACTTGTGTAGAGGGTTTTGACAATCATTGAAAGAGGTTTTCTAATATTTATGAGTTGCTGTTATAAACTAATTAATTGCAGATCTGAAAACTGCATTTATTGGGTTGAAGAGTGAAGGGAAAGTGTTGGAATAAGTTTACATATTTTCCCTAACCCTAACGACTTGAACTGCAGATTCGGGGGTTGTTTTGAGTGGGTTTCAGTTGATTAAAAATTATGATTTTGGTTTCATTTGAAGATCTTAATTTTATCTCTCATCTGCATTTGGTTTCATGCAAAAAGAGTTAATATCGTAGGAGATATTAATTTTTGAAGTTCACATCATTTTGAGCTATTTCTAAGCATATCAAATTTATTTTTCTACTTCTGCAAGTTTATTGGTTAAAGAAGTGCAAATTTCAACTAGATAGCCCATCTGAACCCTTATCTTGGCTCACTCCAACCCCATTTGAGTTGTATTGAAGCCAACACTGAGTTAGTTGAAGTGAACCTAGAAGAGTTTCTTTTCTAAGTTTGCTTCTTTTGCAAGTAGATTAATAAAAATTAATTATTATCAAGAATCATGATGATGTTTTATCGACTTCTAATGTTTGCATGTGTCAACAAGATTCACTTGTTGAATGTGAAGAGTTCAAGGTGAAGAAAAATGCTGATCCTAACCTAGAAGTTTCGAGTCACAAGGTTGGGGATGCTGAAGATATCTCAACCAAGCTTCATTTAGCAAAGGAAGGTGAACAAGTTGAGGACAACCAAAAGTATGAAAGTGTTGTGGATTTGTTGCTTCCTACTAAGTCATTTCAGATGTGTGGTCGTCATAGACAACATAGTGGAAATGGTGATAGAGTGAAGAACACTTTGAGTGGCAAAGGGCACGTAGATCTATTCGAGACAAGTTCCAAATAGTGTGAATATAAGAGTTTGGGACCACGGGATTTGCGGAAGGGACTTGCAATTGCTTGAGGGCAAGCAATTCTAGGTGGATGTAATGTCCCCTTTTTAAAATTAATTAATTCGGATACTCAAAGCCCATTCTTATTATTTTTGTAGGGTAAAGGAGAAATTAAAGAGGGAAATAAATTAATTTAAGTGGCCAAGGGTATTTTTATATTTTAATTGGAAAAATGACACTCAAATTCTATTTTAATGTAAAGAGTAAAAATAGAATAGAATAATAATAGAAGGGATGAATCTATTATTGGACACCAATGTTAGATTAATAATTAAATAAAGAATGGGGCGTCAACGTTAGATTAATAATTAAATAAAGGGGGCGCCAAAGTTTAGGGAATCTTTGCATGGAGTCCTATTTTTAGGATGGGGCACCAACATGGAGGAGGAATTATATTATTTTTAATTGTTTATGAGGCATCCATGTATTTTCGAGAAGGGGGCACCCACTTTGGAGAGGGATTGAAGTTTATCAAGGCAGATTTGGGGTTTATTGTTCAAATATCTTGGAAATAAATGAAACATTTTCTGTCTGCAAGTAGCTTCATCTTCTGCAATAGCAATAGAGTATGAAATCCCTCATTTGCATATAGGTTTGAGGACAAATCCTCACATTTGAGCTTGACAATTGAATTTAGGGGTTGCGGTGACAATTCGGGGTGGAAGTATTCCACTAGTTCAGCTCCAAACAATTGTATTTAGACACTAGTATTTTTATTGTAGTTGGTTCGTATTCAATAAATAAAAGACTGTTTTTATGCATTATGGTTTGCTGTTTTTATATTAAAAATCAGATTATTGTTGCTGTTATAAAAGGTAGATTTTTAATCTGTTGCCTAGGATTTAACAAAATATCCAGATTTGTTAGAAATTATTTTTAAGGATATTACATGTACACCTATGTGTAATCTTGTACAAAATATCAAATCACTTGAAAAGTTATACCAATTAAATAATTAAATAAAGAATGGGGCGCCAAAGTTAGATTAATAATTAAGTAAAGGGGGCGCTAAAGTTAGGGAAGGCTGCATGAAATCCTAATTTTAGGATGGGAGGTGGATAAAGTGTTTTTAAATTTGTTTAATCCTATTTTTAGGATGGGGTGCCAACGTGGAAGAATTATATTATTTTTAATTGTTTATGGAGCATGCATGTATTTCCAGAAGGGGGCACCCACTTTGGAGAAGGATTGAAGCTTATAAAGGCAGATTTGGGGTTTATTGTTCAAACATCTTGGAAATTCATCAATTATTTTCTTTGTCTGCAAGTAGCTTCAGCTTCTGCAATAGCAATAGAGGACGAAATCCCTCATTTGCATACAGGTCTGAGGACGAAAAACCCTCACATTTGAGCTTGGCAATTCCATTCAGGGGTTGTAGTGACAATTCAGGGTGCAAGTGTTCTGCCAGTTCAGCTCCAAACAATTGTATTAAGACACTAGTATTTTTATTGTAGCTGGTTCATATTCAATAAATAAAAGACTGTTTTTACGCATTATGGTTTGCTGTTTTTATATTAAAAAAATCAGATTATCGCTGCTGTTATAAAAGTTAGATTTTTAATACTGCTGCCCTAGGGTTTAACAAAATATCCAGATCTGTTAGAAATTATTTTCAGGGATATCACAGGTACACCTGTGTAATCTTGTACAAAATATTAGATCACCTGAAAAGTTATACCTTCTGTCCTTTCACTTTGGTCTTTTTCAGGTCTGTTAGCATAGCAACAACTCTCACCTTTTGCGTATTGAGCCAATATTTCTTCCTTCCATCTTTGTTCTTGTTCTTGAAAAATTGCTCAGAATAAGTACTTCAAACTCTGGTCTGTTTGATTGACAAAGCACTGTATGGCTTGAATTATCTACAACATGCATAAGGGCCAACATTGCCTTATCATATATTTGTAAGTTTGTAGCATCTCTTAGTTAGGAAATTTTATACTATCAAAAGCAATTAGCCTCAAAACTTGCATGAGCATGATCCATATGCTTGGGCTCGAAGCATCGCATTCTATTGAAAAGGGCCGTGAACAATCTGCCATAGAGCTAGAAGTCTTTACCTTCTTCATTTGTAGGAATGCTACTTCTGTTGCTTCTGTGCATCTGAAGTGTTATTTCTTTGAAAGATCAGTGAGGGATGCCATGATGCCCCCAAAATATTTGACAAATTTACTTTTGAGTCACATTCATGCAAGTTGAACAGCTTGAATCTTTAGTTGGGTCCGCCTTGACTCCCTCTTTACTAATTGTATCAATATGTCCCAAGTGTACAAGTTTTCTCCTTACAAAGTCACATTTTGATTCATTTGTAAACAAGGAGTTTAGCCTTGAGTTCTGACACAATTTTTAAATGCCGCAAATAATCTTCCATACTTTTGCTGTAAACAAGTGTATCACAAAGAAAATAAGAATAAAATTCCTCAAATAGGACTTTGGGAATTCAATTCATCGCACCTTGAAATGTGGCTGGGGTATTGGTTAGCTCAAAAGGCATTGCCTGAAACTCACAGTGGCCATGATAAGTTCTGAAGGCTAGCTTAAACTGGTCGCATTCCCTCGCTTGTATTTGGTGATAATCCAGACCTCAAATCAACCTTTGTGAATATCAATATGGCTTCACCATGTTAACTCGGCCAACGTTCATCTATATGTGAAATAGGGAACTTATTTTTGACAGTCCTCTAAGCTCTTTTTCGATTCCCTGTAGTCAATGCACATACGAAAAGGGGCCATCGCCTTGTTAACACCACTAGAGAGTCAAATGACTTTATAACATGCAATGTGACCCACATCCATTCAGCATCTCCTAATTACAGGACTTCACTCTAACAAGACTGCCTGTAATTACAAATCCTGAGTTTGTACCAATCCATTAATGAATGGATTTCTCAAAATTGAGAATACATGGGTAAAAAGTGTGAGGGACATGAACAGTTACATAGCTGGGCAGTTGTGTTTCTACTGTCAATGTACTCAGCCAAATCAGGATGCTGTTGGAAGTGAAGTGAGGGTGCTGAAGTGTATTACTCTAAGGCAGACACATGAAATTTGGTTTTTAATGCACTATGTGGTTGCTTTGTGTGTATGTTTTGGACCAGTTAAATGTTGATCTCTAGGCTGCATACTCGGATTTATAGCTGGTGTTGGTGTTACCCTGCAACAAACCAGAAAAGTATTAATGGTAGTAGGATATTCTGATAGCCAGGAATTCCCTCTTGATTGTGGTAATTTAAACTGGAACATGATACTGCACGGCCTGGCAGTATGGATGACTTGGGTGGTTAGGGTGTTCAAGGAAGTAGTTTCTGTTTGTTTGGAGAGTTGGTAGGACAGTTGATACTATCTGGATTCACTGTGTAAAGTTGAAACAACAGCAAAATGACAGTAGTTTTTGCCCTTATTTAGAAAAAGAAGTGATGGATTGGATTAAATTCTAAATTGTTTTAAGTTAAAATTTAGTTTTGTTTTGCTGACTACAACACACTAAGAAGATATCTGAAGAAAATGAATCAAATACAAATCCATTCTGTTTCCTAAAGGACAACACACAAAGTTGTTGAAGTCAGCTTATTTGTCTCTTTTTTGAGTTTTCAGAGGCATATTTTTATTTCTGCACCAAAATATGTTGGACTTTGTTTTATGCTCTTTTATTTTACATACTCTGATGGATGTATGACATCTTATTCTATTCTGAAATCTCTGAAGAAGTGCCGCGTCTGGTTGAGTGTCCATATCTGTATTTGTATCCTTGCAACTTAGCTATTGGTCTCCCACAAGACAAAGTTGGGGATTTCTGGTACAGAGCTCCATGTTTAGCTTCCATTTTTCTTGAAGGAGGACATTATCTTAAGGATACATGGTTTTGACATACCTAATTACTTCTTGTTCATGCTTTGACTTTTGTTCTTTTTTGCTTTAAATTTCTATATGGGAGAGGATCACCTTGTGGAGTTGTATGGGAATAATTTTTGTTTGTCTGGATAGATAATTGGAGGAAACTTCAGCATGGTTGAATGGGATAATTGTCTCCACTGAGCTGTCTAAGATATAGACAGCCTAGAATAGATACCGTTGGTCCCTTCATATTTCCCATCAAGAATGGAAACATAAGCACAAGGAAATTAGCAAATTCATATTCTTTATTTGAATAAACTACATCCAGTTTTAGCAAATATGCTTATAATTTGTGATAAATACTTTAATGAATTTGTTGCTTGTTACCTGCTGTTTTGGGGTCTAACAGACCACTTTTCGTTTGGCAGCATGGAAACAACAATCATATATTTTGCTGGTCTTGCCAAAACCATTTCTGTGCGTTGTGTCATAAAGTGGTACGCGTAGCTCTGAGCATTATGGACCAAGGGGATGCAAACAACATACGGCAGATTGACATGTTATAAATGTATTCTTATGGAAAGACTTTAAGAGCATCCAGAGGATCTGCTGCGTATTTTCAAATGGCTTCACGAGTTAAAATGTATGCTTTATGCATATTCCAGTGTATATGCTCACATATCAGCTTGTTTACATAAACATTCATTTTCTGCTCCTTTGATGAGGAAAAAAAATAATGTACGGCTTTTAGTTGTGAAGAAATAGTGTTCAAGATTGATTGCTTCCGGTAGGTTATACGTCATTTGAGATTGGAGTAGCAGTGCAATGGTATCATTCTGAGAAGCAGTGCTATTCCCCAAAGAATATTAATGTTTGTTTAGCAACAGAGTTGAGTCACTTAGGAAGGGAACACTTGTTACTGATGTATTATTTTTCAATATCTAAATAAGCATGTCTTTCTGAAGTCCTTAACGTGCATTGTATGTGGTTCCCTTTAGAGGGAATGGATTGTTAGATTCCTGTAGTTTAAAATGATATGATGTATAATAATATTGAACATACATTGTGTTTCCACTTGAATTCCAACTTTTGCTTCATATGCTTATACAGGTATACACCTTTTGCAGATCAGGGTAAATTAATTGTGCGTGCTATCCCCTTACATGGGTTCTTTCCTTTCTAGAATCTATTAGATAACTTTTTGGGGTCATGAGAGACCTTGTAACAGGGTATTTACATTGAATTTTGATACGATCCTATTACCTGTTTTCCGTAATTGTAATCATCTTAAAATGACACCATGAGAAATGCTATGATAAGTGACAATGCTTGGTCCTTCTGATGATTCTTGTCCTTGCCCATTATGGAAGAAACACTGTCAGATTTTCTCATCGTGCTGCTGTGGAAGAAATTAAGTCTGGTTTCCCAACTGCAATTTCTACTAATGATCCTACATGTTACTGTTTCTCCTTGCTACTCTGGAACTTTGACTGGCTAATAATAATATATTATTATCTCTTTTCTTTCTTTGTTAAGCTAAGAGTAAAGGTTTTGGTGGTTTTGGTGGTTTTAGTCTCTGGTTTTCTCAACAATTTCCACATGCCATACTGAGGTGTTTAATCTTGATGCCACTTTCCCCTACTAACAGGATTTTATCATGCAAACTATTTGTTTTCAAGTGCTCGTCATTATTAAGACTACTACTTGGTACCCTTATAGTTAGTCACATTCTATGGCAGATTTTGTACATGCGTAGTTAATTATCTGAACATCTATTTAAGTATTTCTAGGTTTCTACCTCTATTCATATAATTTAAATACTTTCATAAGCCAAAACATTATAAGCAACTCTATTCCTCCAATCTTTCCATTCATGAGTAATGAATCTCATTTCAGAGGCATCCAAAGCTTCTTATTCTGGGAAACAAGGTGTAGATCATTGGAATGATAAAGATCTGATGAAAATTACAGGGTTAACAAAGCTCAAAGGATATTTGAGCAAAATAGGTTATCTTAGAAAGCATTTGGCATTTCTTGTATTCGAAGAATATATAAAAGATTGTTATTTCTTGATCCAATTTTTTATAGAGAACCTGCCTTTATAAGAAGTATTTATCTTTGATTACCATTTATTGCTGTGGATTCCTTGCATACTCAAGCACTGGTTAGCTACTGAAATGGGTTTAATTTTAAAAATCTGAAAAATGGAGAAGCCACACAAATTGATGATATTTCTATTTAGGGCTAAAAAGGTAGGTCATTTTCCTAACATGAGTCAGTGACAGAAAAAATGATCTCAGCTTCATACTAATGTTCAATTGCAATCTAGTTACTTAAAAGTAGTGAAACGAACATTGCATGGTTGGGTTTGGCGCCTATAGGCTTTATGTAGAATTCTATAGTCAGTCTAACCAGACTGTTGGTTGAGAAGCATGACACAATCTATGATAAAAATAGCAGTTGATAAATTAGTCTATGTACAATGATTAGAGAAGAGGCATTGAATAGTTCCATTCAAAGACAAATGGACAGTCAGATACAAGCTAGGCAACCATTAAGGCCATCTGGTGGTCAGAAACATTGACTAGTAACGATATACTAGTTCATGACTAGAGTCATTAATTGATGGAAAAGTAAGTTATGAAAGTGGATAAAGAGTAATTAATTGATGGAAAAGTAAGTTATGAAAGTGGATAATCTCGGCGAGGATGAAGTTTTTATGGCCTTACAATGTTGAGAATCTATTCACGTGACAATTTCCCAGTTCATGATATGCCCTCGAATGGGTGAATGTATCAATATAAAATTGAAATGAGGTTTAGCTCCAAATGAGAAAATGAATTAGTAAATGAATGGAATAGATTCACGTGCTTTGGCAAGGGTATTGAATTCCCGGCCACTCTCCATGTCTAGTTCTCCATAACATAAGAATGCCTTGGTCTTTTTACAGAGTTGTGTGCACTATTGGATTCTCATCCTTAAAAATAAATGTTTGTATGAAGTCTTGCTGCAGGTGCGGCCAATTGCGTGTTGCCATTCTCTTTTGATGCATGCATCAAGTTTTAGGCAAAGTGTTTCTTGGAATATGTGAACCCACCATCTAGGATGAATGAATGAATGAAGTATTTTAATAATGTCCACGAGACCAAAGAGTCTATGGGACCAAGAGCCGTGAAAAGAATCCAACTTGCTATTCTTTCCATATATCAACACAAGCATATGTATAAATTTCCGGGCATTGCCCGTGCCAAACTTGAGCCATCAATTTGTCATTCTAGGAGATACTACGAACCTTGCGTGCAACATTCCAACTTCTTCCCATTCTTGATGCTTTGTTGTATTGGTATCCCACCAAGTTGTTACGATCCCGGATCAATTTGCTATTCTTTCCATGTATCCACACAAGTATATGTATAAATTTCTGGGCATTGCCCTGTGCCAAACTTAGGCCATCACTTTGTCATTCTAGGAGATACTACGAACCTTGCATGCAACATTCCAACTTCTTCCCGTTCTTGATGCTTTGTTGTATTGGTATCCCACCAAGTTGTTGCGATCCTGTTAAAGCATATTTCAACATGCTCAACCTCAAGTCTATTTGAGGTAACACGTTCTTGGAATTTGATAAAAAAGATATCTAGATTCCCAACACCAAAATATTGTGGAATTTGTTTTTTACGAAGCATGCATCATGCACATAGGATGTGCTTTGTGTTCCTATCACATCCAAAGTGATATATAGCAACATATGAGCCCCATTGAATGAAGTGATGATGCCCATGTAATATGACTTTCCCCATTTGGTTGTGTAGTCTTTGTGCATTTATGAGAGATAGTATATTCTTCCTATTTTTGACTTGGTAGGAGTTTTCATGCATAAAGAGGTTCTTGTATAGCGCAAGTAGAGGGATCTCCAAGGGCTTGCACAATTCCTTCATCCACCCTTTCAACTTGCAAGATTGCCATGCTTGGTTGTTGCCCCTTGGGTCAATAGCCCACCTCAAACCAACTCTCTTGTTCATGCACATATGGTGACATGGGTTCACTGGGGATGGTGTAAGGCCTCTACTCACTTTTGTTCATAGGAATGATGGAATCATCCGGTGAGCTTCCATTTGGTTTGAGATGGTATTAATGATCATGTTACCATCATAAGCCCTTTTCTTTCCAATGAATATTGGATAATGAGTCTCGATTGCCTTCATGTTTATCACTTCAAAATCCCCTCTTAGGTTGAGATCTCCCACTCGATTTCAACATATTTTAATTGGATAATAGGTTCCACTTGTTCGTAGTCTATTAGGCTCAATAATATTGGACTATATGCCAAATTAGGCTTATCCATGGCTTCCCACGTGGACCGTGGCATCATGTTTGCTGTGATGTCAAAATCAAATACCACATCTTTGATTTCATACCTTGTGAGGATGATATTTAAGCGTGTATCTACATTTCACGATTTCTTACTTTTGACATACCAAATCATCTTATTAGTGTGCTGGGAACCACTTGATGCTCTTTACAAAAGAGCTTTTAGTAAATTGGCCATATTCAGGGAGATATCCTCATCGTGCAATACATTGACTATCTTGAATAAATTAGTGAGGGTTGCAACAACTTCTTGTTTTATTATGCACATGATTTAACTGTATACTTGTGCTTTGGTTTCTGCAACATTCAAAGTCCCCAAATCCTTATTCTAGATAAAATTTAACAATGTAGTGGCTTCTTCTAAGAATCCCTTTCCCCACTTTGGGGTTAAGGTGTTTATCTTATTTTGCTTATGTTATTTGAGGATCGATTGCCAACTCCATGGGTCCTAGTCCTTGCTCCTTCCTCTCGTAACCTTGTCATTGCAAGGATATTTTTGGATTCCCTTGACATCACATTCATCATTTTGGCGTTGTGCATTTGCTTGTCCTTGCTTTGTTTCTTTGGGATTTGTTAGGTAATTACACCAAATGTGGTTTATTTCCCGTAAAGGTAACAAACAATTAGTTTGTCGTTATGGGTTGAGTCATGTTCACCAAGGTTGATAACCACCTTGATATTCTCCTTGTGCATTGTATCCCCCTTGTCTTTATGGAGCACCTCATCCCTTTTGTTGATTTTGATATCCTCCACATGGCTTTGTAGTGGATGGTGGAGTCCATTGTGGTTAATTGTTGGTAGTAGGAATCTAACCCATTGTGTTTTGCGAAGAAGGCGGAGTCCAGTTTCTTGGATGTTGGGGAGAGAGAGGAGCCTATCCTCATAGAGGTTTCATTTCCAAATCTGCGCATGAAATTGATGTTGTAGAGAGGTTTGTGCTTGAGCTTGTCTTTGCAAATACACTTCTAGTTACTTCATCTCTCAAGTCCAACAATATTGACTTGAAATCTTTGGATTCATGTGTAATGGACTTGCAAAAGTTACACTATAATTTGAAATTTGGAAATAGTCTTCATGTACTAGATGATAATTTGATGTAGGATGACCCCATACTCTACAACTATGCCATCCATAAATACAAGAGGTTTGATCCCATATATCTTGGGGCACTCGTGTCTATGATGTCCCTCCACTCCACAATCTCTAGATGACATTTCCTCATAAGATGACCCCATGCTTCACGAATCTCATAGTATCCATCTTTGCTATCCATAAGTACACGAGGTTTGATCCCATATATCTTGGGGCACTTGTGTCTATGACGTCCCTCCTCTCCACAATCTATGCACCATTTATGAAGATGATGCTTCTTTCCTTCTTATAGTTCCTTACTCCTCATGTCGCATCCAACTTAGCCTCCATTTTGGTACTTGTGGATGACCCTTCTTTGTAATCTTCTATATTTTTACTCATATTGCAACCTCAATAGCTTGAGATTTTGTAGTGAAATTTGTTTGCACAATGATAAACCGAATCTTCTTGCACAATCCCTCTACAAACCAAAATACTTTGCTTGCATCATCAAAGTTGAAACTCATCTTGTTAATTACATCAAAGAATCTTAGATCATATTCGAAATGGATTCATTAGGTCTATGCTTTGATTTTCTTGAGGTCTTGAATTCTCTCGACCAACACATTTGGTTCTTTTAAATTGTTATATTGAAGCGTCTCGGATGTTCTTTTTAGAGTTGCTTTTGTTAGATCCATGTTGCATATGAACTCTAGATCTCGTCCATTGCAAGACCCCAATGAGCTCATATATGTTAGTATCATCATCAATGACCCCTTAGATCCCTATTTCATGTCACACGTTAGCAAATAGTGTTATGGGTCTATGGATCCTTCATATGATTGCAAAGTCACATAAGATCGCAAGTTGAGCCATTATACTTCTCTTAGTGTTCTAATGCTCTCTAATTGTCCACTAATTGTTACCAAAAGTTTTTCTAGTTTGTGCAGAGATATGAATATTGATTGTACAAGTGCTCATAAGCGTGTAAATGCTTGTTTGCACACTTGAAATTACTTGAATAGACACTAGTAGGCATCTCTTTTGAGTTAGAGAATGATGTACTTGAGATAGAGCTTGCAGAGCCGGGAAAAATGACTATATACTTTGGCTTACCGAGGTGTTATCGACATAGTTGTTGGTTGTTGGCTTACTTTATATTGGGGTATGTAATGAGCAACGGTCATTTAATGAGGGAAAGTTATCTTTGTGCTACCCGAACAACTACTTGAACCGAAGTCAAATACACTTGCACATTATAGGGTTCTTTTTGTTTTTACTTTTGGTTCTATAGTCCTACTTTATTAAATTCTTCCCAAATATTAAATTTCTTTGCATCGGTCAAACAATTCCACACGATTTCTTCACGAAGTTGTGTGGGGATGCTCACCAAGAGAGAAGGGGAAATCTATCAATTTTGGCTTGTATGGATCAAACATTGGATTCCCATTTTGATTTATTTTTTTGACTTCCTTGTAAGTTAATGTTTTGTAGTGGGTCTAACCTTCTTCTAGACTCAAATGCTTCCTAAAGATGCTCCTACAAAATTCTAATTCACCCTTTTCCCTCTTTGTTCACTTCATTCACATCGTTCTCTTTATTTGCTTTGTTCACCTCACTCTCTTTGTTCGCTTCATTCACCTCGTTCTCTTTGTCTCCTTCCCACTCAAGGCTCATTTCTTCATGTGCATTTTTGTGTCACTAACTTCCACCGAGTCTTGTCCTTCCTTAATCACTTTTGGAGGTTTCTTGCTTCTCTCCTCATTCACTTTATCTACTTTACCCCAAATCACAGACCATCTTTGGATGATCCACTACAATACTTTAAGCTCCCCATCTTTTGGTTTTCTTAATTATCTTTGTAGTTTATCGGTTCTTCTCTTTTCCTCATTTTGATCCTTCTCGAACCTCTTTGTGGTCCTTATTTTTGGCCCTTTCCCTTCATCTCCCCCTTATAGGACAACATCCCCATGTCTCCTACCGACTACTCTATATCGGGGAATTGGCACCGTGGACTTTTCCACCACCATCTTTATGAATGCAAGCAGATTTCAATAAACTTTCTCTTGATTCATCTAATAAGCCGATCTTGTGCATAGTCAAAAGAACTAAAATTTTGAACATCAAACTCGATTTACATACCCGTCATAGTTGTTTGTAGCTAGTAGTTTATAACTCTATCCCACTCAAAAGGTATCAAGCTTGCACAACTTATATTCATCCCACTTGAAGTCTTTGTTGGCTCGAACTTGAAGCAATAATGCTTTAACCGTGACAACCATGTCACTAGTAATTTTAGAAAAAACGCACCAAAATCCTTAATAAATGTCTCCATATACATGTTCTATTATTTTTTTCATGGGATTCCCGTTCTAATCATTTCTTCTTCCACAAAATACTCCGCCTTCTCCTCTAGCCATATCCCTACATGTCATTTTCCATATAGCCATCTTAACATTTTCCCAAGTCCCAACAACAAAACCATTGTTAGGAGCGGTTAATGGATTTCTTCACTAGGAATTGCTAAAGTTGTTGTCTTTGTCCCTATAGCCATCTCGAACATTTTTCCAAGTCCCGACAAAAAAACCATTGTTAGCTTGATTCATGGATTGCCTCACTAGGACTTACCAAGGTTGTTGTCTATGACTTAACAAGGATTATTAACTCAATTCCAACACAATTCTTCTTCTTATATGCATATACAATAGATTTCTTAAAACTAAATTCACATCTTGGAACCGCACAACATACCACTAAACAAAATTATACTCGAAATGTAAACAATCAAGATAGAGAAAGAGACTTCATAAAACATAAAATTTCTATTTTTCAATCTTCATAGTTCTTAGAACTAGCTTAACCAACCTTTTTCCTATAGTATCTTACATCTTTTATACACTTTACGGTGCCTTTTGGCCTTCATTTGCTTCATTTCCTCTATTCTTGTTATAAGATATTTACATCTTATGTTTTATTTTTTCTACCATATACATAATTTTCAAATATGCGAAGCCTTCATGTTGTACAAAATTACATAATAGTTGGCTTTTGGCCTCCAGATCCCTCTAACATTAGGTAACCATTAAAATTTACAACAAATCATAGAATTCTTACACACATTTACACTCAAGATAACTTGAATGCATGTGAGCGGAGGTGGCTGGAATTTATCGATGACTATGACATGGACATTGGCTATCTCAAGGAAACTAAAATAGGGTAGGTGATGCACTCAACCACTAGAATTGTTTGGCTTCTATACCTAGAATAATATATGATTTTAGAATTACGGTTTGAGCAACAATTGACTAATGATTTCTATCAAAAGATGTGTGCAAAATTAGCTAAAGAAATGGTTGAACCTCAATTTTATGGATATTCCATGGACTCCAATAGTTTCTTGAAGTACTAAGAAAAATTTAAGTGACTAATTCCAACAACCTCTCGGAGAAAGCCCTTAGGGAAGTATATGAAACACCTCATTTTGCTCATCTAGGTGTTACAAATTGACTCGAGCTAAAAATGTATTATATTTGGTCAAGAATGAGAAACTATGTGGCTGGTTTGTAGCCAAATGCTTGTAATATGTTTTTGATAAGAGGTAAAAGAGGGTTGAGGGGACCCTACCCCATACAAAGTATGCAAGATCAAAATAAAAGGCCAAGGGAGTATCCATTGAAGCCCTAGTAGAACCAAAGACCATAACTATAAAGCCATAAACAAGAAAACCAACCTAAAATCCCAAAGTAAAATAACTAATAGTAGGGGCCATGGAACTAACAACAAGGAAAAAACATAAGAAACCATACATCCAGAAAGGCATATAAGCCATCATTCATTAATCAGATCTCCCACCGTGTGCATGCACCCATTCCATTCCTTGACTAAGCCGGTAATAGTTGATTTTGGTAATTTGGTTCAACTATCTCCACTTTAGGTCTAGACCCATCCTTTTCTCTATTCTTCGCAATTTCCATGGAATAGATCATTTAAGCAAGGAGTTTAAGATAGTGAATTTTTCTTTTGACATTGAGGATGTGAACATCCCTGATCTGTAGAATAATCTCCTTCATTTTCAGCATCTCATTCTCCATGGCCAGACATCTCTCATTTGCATTCTTTAATTGTTCACTAAGAACAATAGACGTGAGTTTCTCAACTTTTTCCTATAGCTCCCTCAGATCTATGGTCACCATGATTATCTTATGTCTGTTGATGTTAGTATCCAACCTACAATTTTCAAACTCTCTCATGAAAACATTTGATTTGACTGCCGTATCCTGGGCTTTGAACAAGTTCTTCTGAGTAGTTTTGAGAGTGTGCAAACTCTCAATAGCCTCCTTTGAGTTTTTGGATCTTTTCCGCTCATGAGTTCTCCTTATCTTTCCTAGCCTCCAGCTCCTCACTATTGTCAGTTGGTAAGCTTCCTCTTCCTATCGTTCCCTTGAATCAGAATGGTAAGCTTCCTCTTCATGATGTTCCCCTGAATCAGAGATAACTTCCAAGTAAACCATGAGGCTCAGAAGCCCCACTCTCCCTCCTCTGCTTGTTAACACTTCCTTTTTCCAGATGATACCTGATTTTTTTAGTCATCGATTTCCCCGTTTTCTCCATACTAGGAGTAGCCACATTATCTTCCAAGTTCTCTTTTCCCCCTAAACTAGCTTGATTCGGGTTTCCAGAAGCCCCATTTTTTTGTTTTTGCCAATGAGGGGGTACCCATCTTAAGCATGGCTTTGATGAGACCTTGATGTAAAGGAAGGGTGAAGGTTCCTTTCCCGACCTGAGCAATCGATTTAGCCAAAGAAAGATACATAAAATTGGGGAAATTGTAGGGTCTGTTAAGGAAATGCTTCTAATATTAGTGGGTAAAAGATGATCATTTTCATCTGGGTGTTTTTGTACCTACATGATGCTCCTTAGGATAAATGGGTTGTTATTTACAAGGAAAACAACATGACACCATTTTAGTGATGGTTGATAAGCTAAAAACAAGTTACCCATTTTATTCTTGAAAATTTGAAGGACTATGCCCTCATCCTTGCTAAAATGTTTGTAAAGGAAGTCGTAAGTTTGCATAGTAATTACCTCACGATTCCAGAGAACTTTAATATTAAATTTTGGTGTAATTAAGATGAATTAAAGTTCATCCTACCATTTGAAATATATGGTTAAATTGAAAGGGTAAATCAAGTGGTTGAAAACATGCTTCACATGTATTGGATGAATGAGCAATCTAAGTGGGAAGAGTACTTGAATTTAGTAGAATTTTCCCATAACAATAATGTATGAAAATGCACCTTACACATAAGGTCCTCCTTTATGTGAGAATTTGTGAGAAGGTTCGCCATTGGTGGAGGATTATTTTGAAACAAAATTACATTCACTTACTTAAAAGGTAGAAGATGCAACTAACAGATCTACACATTAATGCATCACATAAGCTAAATAACATTGTAAGAAGCATAATAAACTAGATCTGAGCCATGATAAGTCATATAACATGAGGGTTTACACCCATAAACAAGATATACAAAATGAAACCCATATATATATATATTGATTTAAAAGAGTTTTGGTAGCCACATTATAGTCAAAAGGGTCATCTCAGACCATATATATTAAATGAAGAGACTTAACTCCTATAAGCTTCTCTGATATGAGATCCTAACTATACTTTTCCCATTTTATCCCTTGTTACAGATCCCTAGTACCCATACATATGCTTATGGCATCCCTTATAACCCTCTAGCACTAAGTGCTCTAAACCCTACATTTACTTTGCAACACTTCATTACTTACTCTATGTATTTCTTCTGCTATGTCTTGTCTATCTCTCTATCATTCTCTATCATCTATCTATCTCTCATCATCATATCTCTATCTCCCATATCTCTGTCTCTATGGCCCGAGCATTCCTTTATATAAGATCAACACCCACCACCATGCCTTCTCTAAGTAGTAGATCACATGCCAAGTGTTGATGTGGTCCTCATAGGTGAATGCTTATCCCTTTGCAAACCCTCCACTCTCTGTAATGATGTCTTCTGGGAATATTCCCTATGGGAATATCCTTTTCTTGACCTCCAAGGTTCCAGGATGGCACCTTATCCACTCATCATGCCTAGTCGGGTCCTCACACTTTTCCTCAAGTGCCTCTAGAATGCCAAATATGGCTAAGTCCTTTAAACCCATGTTTTACCTCCCCACGTGCCCTGGTTTCACTTAAACCCTTCTTAAACCCCTTTGTCTGTGTGCTTTCCCCTGAGTGCCCTTCTTCTCACTGGTCTTGGTCCGTGCGCACGTGCCTCTTGGTACTTAGCCAATATTTTAGGGTCCAACATCACCCCACACTACACATGTTCTCCATCCTGAAAAAAAACATCTTGCTTCTTCAAAGAATAAAGAATAGTGGAACTAGGACAATCTGAATAAAGAATGAAAGAATAGAAGAATCTCTACTCTTTGTAGGAGGAGTGGGAATTCCTTCTTCATGGTTGCCTCAATATTTTCCCAGCATCTACCTCACCCTTGTGCCTACTGAAGTAGGTCACCTACTAGAGTGCTCACTTCATCAAAACTCAATTCATTTCTCTTAGCATTCAAGTGTATCTACAATGCCTTCTAGTTTGCTTGCTAAGATCGTCCAACATGTCCATTCTATGAGTGACTTGGGGATATAGCTCCTTAAGATGATTCTTAATCAAACCCCACAAGGTTTTGATTGCTTCAACTTTTTCTCAACCTTGGCTAGGATCTTATCATGCTCTCCTGCCCTATTTCCTTTGTTATTTTCTTGAAATTCCTTTAGATCCACCTCATGTAGCAACCAATATGCTTGCTACCCT
Organism: Taxus wallichiana var. yunnanensis; assembly: GCA_018340775.1. Classification (NCBI taxonomy): domain Eukaryota; kingdom Viridiplantae; phylum Streptophyta; class Pinopsida; order Cupressales; family Taxaceae; genus Taxus; species Taxus wallichiana. The sequence goes on from CM031244.1 coordinate 40,020,720, forward strand.
GTCTCTCTATCAAGCGTAATTTTATATATAACCTTGGCCATTTGTGTGGTGGTCTTTATAATGGAAAGGAGCTTGGAATACCGAGTAATATCTCCCCAATATTTAGTTTTTCTTCCTCCTTCTGGCATGCCATCACCTCTTCCACCGACTCCAATGTGAGTGGCTACCTTTCCATGGTGAGGATGTGGGTCAAGTCTTCCAAGCATTGCATGGTTGACTCATATTTTTTCTCAGGAGGGGCTAGGTCTGGGTGCTTCAAGATTATGGCATCTAAAATAATCTCTATCTTCTTATGGATCTCACACACCTTTTCCTTTTCATCCCTTAACTCACACCTTAATTGCACATTGATCAATTCCTTTTTTTATCTTTATCTTTTTCAATGATCTCTTCATTTTTCTTCTCAAGCTCTTCCTCCAAGACCCTTATTTTTTCATTTTTTCCGAAGAGCCTCACCTCTTCTACTCTATCGATACTTTGTTGAGTGTGTTACAAACTTTCTCATTGATAGTTGTTGGGCATTCACAAGAGGGTTTACTCCCTTGGCATCTGGTATCTTCATCAATGCATCTCATGGTTGACCTCGAATTTGGGTTCATCAACATGGGACTCAAAATCCCAAGATAACATTTTCCTTGTGCGTGGGTACACACCCTCTTCATCAAAAGAAGACCATGCAAGGAGTTGGTTTAAAGGCATGATACTTTGGAAAACATGCACACATAGTACCTTATTTGGATCATTAATGTAAGTCATTTCTTGTTCTCTACGCTACTACTACTATGCCCTTTCCACCTATGTGCACTACCTTTGGGAAGCTTACTACTAAGTTGGGATCTCCACCCATGCTTCCATACTCCTTTCCCACACTTTCACTCCTCTCCTCTGTCTCCTTTATACTTCTCAAATGGCAATTGCATGCTCCACCTCTTGATCCACCAAGTCCTTTATAATTCCTACTACCTCCCTCTCATGGCATCCTCTATCTACTCCTTAGTCAAGGCTTGGAGTCTTTTGATCCTTCATGTTTACTTCTTCACTCCCCCCCTTGTTATGAGCACCTCCTTCGTCCTCATCCTTCTCTTCATTTTCCTCTTCCTCTGACTCATGTACATCATACATCAGGATGGTTTTGAGCCTCACCATGCTCTTCATCATCCTCATCATCCCTTTTTGGCCTCCATGCTCTCTGTTTCTTCTGAGTCCACCTTTTTGTTACTCTTTGCTTCTTCCTAACTGGTGATTCCAATATAGGAGACTTTTCTTTTTCTTCTTCCCTAGGTGACTCCTTTCTTTCCTAGTGATTCTTCTTTTCACAAGGGACTTCTCTTGCTCTGGTGCCTCTTCCTGTGTCTTCTTCTTTTTTCTCTGTGGGGACTTCTTCCTCCATGCATAGGTGTTTGGTTTTGCACCCGACTCCTGCGTGCACCTACAAACTGCACTATATGTGTACTTGGTGCTTTTTTTCTCAGGGCCTCCTCTCTCTCCCTTTTCCTTGGCATGGCCTTCTTCCTTATGGTGGGGTCTTCTTGGGATAGAGACATCATTTTCAATGTAAGCACCTTTCTCATACTTAGGCCTTATACGTAGGTATACCCTTGTTGTGGTCCTCCCAAAATATGAAATGTCATTGGTTTCAACATATGTACATCATGGGAGACATACTTCTCCACATAGGTGTGCTTCTTTGGATATATCAATGTTTTGTGTAGCTCATGGTAATCTTGGTCTACCATGCTGAGGTCAAACCTTAGCTTCTTTTCCTCTTTGAATCGATTGACCCGACCTAGAAGTATTGTGTTGTGAAGGAGAATGAAAATTTACACCAGGACCCTTGGCACCATCTGCCAGAGTAAACCTACCAATACAAAAATGTTGGTACATGGTGAATTCAGCCTCACCTTGTAGTAAAATAGGTAACTACTTGGGTATTCTCCATTCAGCGCCGAATGCATCACGCATCCGCTTATACCATTTTTCTAGGCATGCCTTGTGGGTGGCCGTCATGGTGTCACAAGTGTATTTCTCAAATATTTTGGTGGGGAAGGGTTCTCATCTGGGTATTCCCAAACAAATTTATCTAGCCCATCGAGCACTCCAATCTCTCAAAAAGACAATGGTAAGGAGGACATTACCAAACATGATCTTTTCTCCATCGCGCATGGCATTGATGATTTCTTTCTGCTATGAAATCCGATGATAGGTTATAGATGGTCCCCTCGAGATCTTATGGAAAACATTCAACCAAGCCTTGTTGATCTATGTCCATCTCTCCTACCCATTCAACTTTGTGACCAAGCACGCGGCCATCCTCATTATAGGTCAAAAATCATAGAAATGTCAAAGTAGCGTGAACCCTTCTTGTAGTCATAAGCTTCAACAGTCTTCTTAATGGCCTCCTTATCATCCAAGTCATCATCGAATGATTCTCCTTCACAGATAAGACCGGTAAACTTAGAAATCAGTTGGGGAGTTATTCACATCCTTCATCCTGTGAAGTAGAAGTGGTCTTCATACATGCACGTGTGACATTAACCACTAGTATAGTCACTCAGGTTTTCTAAAATAGGGAAACTCATAGAGTTGCAATAACCCGACCTTCTCCATTTTCACCTTTACCTCATCATCATAGATAGGCATTCCATCTAGTGTCCTCTTATCTATAGGGTGAACCAGTTCCAATGCCATCTCATTCTCTGTGGTGCTCATTCGATGGTTGTAGTCACTCATGACCATCTTTCTAACATGAGACACCCATTATTTTCCAAAATAATACACCATCTGGATATTACATCTCCATGTACCATTCTTCATTGAAACTGGTGGAAAACTTGTTTCCCCTTTCCCTTTCCCTTCTTTGGTGAAACATTTTTTCTACTTTCCTTGGTGCCATTTCTCATCGTCAGTCACTAAAATTTCTTCCTTTCTCTGATCCTGGCTCTGCTCAACTCTGTGGCTCCACTCCTTTGTGAAAATCCCTTCAATCATGTGCCCTAGCTATGGAACCCTAACCTGGAAAAACCTTTTTCCACAAGATGATGTAATCACCCATGGGATTCTTCCACACAACCTTCTCACTCATGCCCATGTACTCTTTTTCCACTCTGGTTTGCTGATCAAACTAGCTATGCATGCAAATCTTCACAACCCTTTTTTCACACAACTTTTCTTCAAGGATGCCCTAGTTTCATGAGAGCTCTTGATAACACAAATACAAGGTAAACAATAATGCACCCTAACCTTCTACTTATAGCTTTTTACTTTTTTCCATAATAAATGCCATGCCACCTACCAATGTACTTTTGCATTAAAGGAATTTTTTTTTTCCTAATGCCAACCTTCAACATGCTTTTACCCCCATGCACCCAATCCTACGTGAAAACTTCTACAACCTTTGGCGTGTAAAAACCCTTATTGACCAAAGATCCTTATGTGCATGCTTTCAAGTGCCAAAGGCACTTCTTCTATCCTTATCCTGATTTTTGACATCACCTACCTCATGTTGTTCTATGCTTCTCACCCTTGTACGTGGTTTTTGTAAAGCCTTCTGACACCAAACTCCTCATGTTCACCTTTTCTATGTGCTCTTCCAAACTACGTGCTTTTGATCCTTCAACCTGGGCCATCAAAACACAACTTCCAATACTAGCTTCTAGTACTTGTCACATCACTTCACCCCACAAAAAAATAGATGTGGTGGTCCTCACGCATATAATTTTTTTGAAAATAATAAGTGGGCTATAGTGCACAAAACACACACAACAAACAAAAAAAAGAAAGGGAACAAAAACGAGAAAGGGAAACACAAAGAAAGGAAATGCATTAAGGGAAATCCTAGGCTAACTGGAAATACTACCTTATTTATAAACACAAAGAAGACTTATTTATAGTAGGGCTTTCAACCTACTCCCATTGAAATGGCCTAGTAACTGTGTTCCATCCAACACTTATTAATTATAGAAAGTCCTGAATCAAGTATATAGGATACAATGTATGGGCCCATCCAATGGACTTTGAATTTCCCAGGATGGTGCAAAAACTTGGAATCATACAATAGAACCATCTCCCAACCTCAAACTATTTGTTCTTGATGTGTCTATCATGCCATGCCTTCTACCTAGATTTTTCTATTTTTTGACTCCAAATGAGCAATAGCCCACCTCTCATCTAACTGCATTAACTTATCAATCCTCTCCTCAAGTGCTTTTTCATCATCTAATCCTCCTGTGCATATGCTATACACAGATGATGGTAACATGAATTCAATAGGTAACACTGCTTCCATGCCAAACACCAATTGAAAAGGTGTGGCCTTGTTCAGTCTTTTTATAAGTAGTCTGGTATGACCATAACACAACATAAACTTTATCATCCCAATCCTTTCTTCCCACATCACAAATCTTGGTTAACGTGTGATTCAAATTTTGTTAAATGCCTCAACAGTCCCATTAGCTTGTGGGTGATAAGGGGTAGTCTTGTGGTGGGCTACCATGAATTCTACCAACAAAATCCTAACTATCTCATTCAAGAAATGAGTACCCCTATCACTTGTTAAACTCAAGTGGGACATCCATATCTATTGATTATGTTTTCCCACAAGAACCTAGCTTGTTGTTACCATTGTGCAATCCCTTGTAGGTGTGCACTTCTACCCACCTTGTAAGATAATATATGCATGTAATGATATAGCGTGAACTTTTCCTTCACATGGTGGATTGGGGAAATAGGGCCTACAAAGTCAATTTCCCACTTCTCAAATGGTTTACACTAGAAATTGGTCTTAATGGCATTTCATCTCTTTTCCCTAGTTTACCAAGGCATTGAAGTGGTCACAGGCCTTGCAATACTCGATATAATCCTTGTAAACCATTTCCCACCAAAAACTTGCTAGAAGGATCTTTGCGTGGTTACATTCCCTGCATAGTGTCCTCCTGCAATTCCACCATGTGCTTCCTCCATGATTGCAAATGTGTTCATGCTCTAACACACACCGGCAAAAACCTCATCATGCCTAGCTTGTATAAGTCTCCACTAATTAACATGTAGGGTACATGCGCGTATGGCTAACTACTTCCTTTCCAAAGTCTTCATTCCTCCAGTGCCACACCCATTTTGAGAAACACAACAATATCTTCCAAGTCAGAGGGTGCACCACAATCTAAATAAGTTGTGCATCTGGCATTGTATCCTCAATGCTCTGTGCATCCTCCCTGAGTCAATCCTTGATAAATGGTAGGTCCTAAATTACTCTTACCGGTTTCACAACAACCGTAAACTCAAACTCTTGAAACAACAAGACCCACCTGACACATATGCCCTTGTAAAATGGGCTTGTTTACCAAGTACTTCAATGCCATGTGGTCCATGTAGAATATAAAGGGTGTTCCAACAGATACTACCTAAATTTTGTGTAGCGCGTAGATCATTGACAATGCTTTGTGCTCAGTAGTAGTATAGTTTTGTTTTGTTGGGGTTAGCTTTCTACTAGAAAAACACAAGGGGTGGTCAATAATTCCCTCTCTAGGTTGTGCTAAGATTTCCCCAATCGCCATCTCTGAAGCATCAACATGTACATGGAATGGCTTATCCCAAAGAAGGAAATGTAATATGGGTGTAGTGATAAGCTTATTCTTCAATGTATCAAATGCCATTTGTTGTGCCTCTCCCTAGTGAAATGTACTTTTGTGTTTTAGCAAACTTTTCCAAATGGTGCGGATGATCTTGGCATACCCCTAATAAATTTCTAGTAATACCCCATATGCCCAAGGAATCCACACTACTGTGCTCTATGGCTGGTAGGTTCCCCAATCCCACAATAATGAAACTTTGGCAGGATCCACCAACAAGCCTTCCTTACATATGATATGCCCAAAAGGGTTCCAAATGGAGTAGAAAACACATTTCTTAATGTTGAGGGATATCCTCAACTATTGACATCTTTCAAACATCAGCCTAGATTGTCACAATGATCCCTCACTAATCCATATACCATCCAATCATCAAGGTAGACTTGAAGAAACTTATGGATGAAGTCTTGAAATGCCTGCACCACAATGCGTGAAAAACACAACAGCAGTGTGTTCTTTAGTCCAAAAGGCATGACTGTGTAGGAAAATATTCCCCATTTAGTGGAAAAAGTTGTCTTTTCTTGGTCCTCCTTTGTAATTCTAACTTGATGATATCCTGAGAATCCATCTGTGAAAGAATAGATCTCATGCCCAGCTACTCCTTCCAGGATCTCCTCAGTGAAAGGGGTTGGAAAAGGGTCAATAACACATACCACATTCAAATCCCTATAATCAACACAAATCCTTATCCTCCCATCCTTCTTAATGTTGATGACCATCAGACTTATCCATTTGATTCCTCAACAATGGCCTCAATGATGCCTGATGCGATCATCTTGTCAATCTCCTCCTTGACTTTGACATGAAGATTCAGATTCATTCGATAAGGTCTCTTCCAAATTGGGGTGCACCTTCCTTTAACTTGATTTTCATTTCTCCCAAGGAGTGGTGAACTCCTTTAAGCTCATGGTACCCATGTGGAAATAAATCCTAAAATTCACACAATAGATCGATGATCTTGAAACCTCCTTTTCTATCCAGTAATCTCCAATAGTAGCCTCCTTAGGTTTTGCCTTCGAACCAATGTTAACCTTCTTGGTTTTTTTAGGGTTCATGGTAGGTGTGTGCTTGCTCATCAGCACTATCCATAACTTCATGCATACCCATAGTATGGTTAACATCCAAATTTTCCACTTCTTCACCATCGATCACATAGACCAATTTTTTTTTCTTTTTTCCATGCATGCATGCTCAAGTTGTATCTCCTCTCGATGATTCTCATCAAAACATGTGCTTCTAAGCTAGGTTCACCCAATAATTCTAGTATTATATCCTCCACCATGGCACTATCTCCCAGTTAGGTGCTTAACAACCTACAATGCCTCATCCACCGATGGCTTAGTACTCCGATATTTGAAAGCTTGAAAGGAGGTCAACCATCAACTCCTTCCAGTTTCTATTCTACGATGATGGTGCATCTGAGTGAATGTACCATACACATGTGCAACCTTGTAAGGTGGAGTACAACTTATGCACCCATAAAGAAGGTGGAAAGGCTTCCATGCCTTCCATCTAGGCCTTCTCACATGCTTGGATGTGAAATGAGGTGGGTTCCTTCCCATGATAATCTTATATGATAGTAGGTGCATTGCTTCAGAAAAACCTAATAGAGAACATGATTCTCACACTTTGCCACTCTAGAAGGTTATCATGATGGGTCTCACCCACCAATGTGTTGTGGTCCCAAGAAAGGTATAGCTAAGCATCCTTCTCCTTTCGATCTCACATCTCCATTGGGTCTCCATTTCTTGTAGGAAAACATCAGGGTTGGCTCCCCCAGAATAACTTGGAAACTTCTTTCCTCCTAGGCACTTGATGAGAGTGCACCTTTGTTACTCTCATCACAGAGCCTCTTAACTACCTTCCAACTAACTCATATGTCCATGCACCCAATTTTCACATGCCACACTAGTTGTATCACTTATAGATTGAGTGTCTTCCCATTGAATAATGCCCTCTTTTTATTGGTTGCACAACTTTAGGGTCCCTGATAGTAGTGCACATGTAAATTTTTCTAGGTCTTCTTCTCCTAAAGGCTCAATATAGGGTGTTGAACTTCCCATCCATCAAAGGAATGATAACACATTCCTCTTTGTTCTCAAAACTTATATACCCCTTATTGAAATGTAAGTCAACATTGTTCTTATAGCACTAGGGGCACCCAAGTAATGTTGGAAAGTTGTCCCCTCAGCAAGTGCTAAGACTTCAAAGTCTCCAGTGAATTTCACCCCTTGGATAGTGATAACAACATCCTTTAAAACACCAATGGGAATTTCCTTTGTCTTATTGGCCATATACAACACATTTGAAGATGGCTGTAATGGGGCCTTCCCATTTGATTCTAGGCATCCAAGGTGAGAACATTAACTTCCATGCCCATGTCAATCAGAATATTTCTTAGGATCCATCCATCAACAACTACATTCAAGGTAATCTCCTTATCATAGTCGAGGCTATGGGGAGGAAGGTTAGCATGCAAAACCTTCCCCTCTCGTGCTCTCTCTCCAATGCTTGGTATCTTATCCCTCAACCATTCTCCTAATAGAGGAATGATATTCTCTTGGTGCAACATCTTACACACCTCTCTGACATCATCTATATCTGATTGAGGGACCTCAACACTTTTCTTCTACCCCAACTTCCTGGATTTCTCCTTTAGACATTGAATTTCCCTTGAAGACTCTGATTACGTCCATGGTCTCTTGATAGACTTCCTTCTGATGGGTAGGGTCCAGATACTTCCCATACACCACCTCTTCTCTTGTAATCAAGTGGTCTCTACTTTGGTATTTCCTTGGCGCGTGTGCAACCTCAACTCGCATCATCACTAGTATAGTTCTAATTCTGACTCATGCACCACCCTTGGCATCCACTATGAGTTTGCTTTCTTAATGCTTACCATCCCGACACCCTTGTCTCTTTTCATTTTTTTTGGCTCATATGTTCAAATAGCTTGGGAACTCCTCATACTTGTGCTTCTTCCCACACCATGAGAGCACTGTAGTAGGTCAAGACATTCATGCTTGTAATGCTCTATGGACCCATAGTTATAACAAGTTCCATGAGGGAATTCACCTCTTCCACCTCCATGATTTCCATGACCTCTAAATCCTCCACAAAAGCTTCTTCCATGAGCTCCTCCATCCGCATGCATCCTTCATAGTGATGACCATCATCCTTGGAATTTTTTGCAATGCTGGTCTAGCACACACCAATATCAATGGCATCATGTATCTGGTCAATTAATCTACAATCCTTGGTGTCATGAGTAGTAGAGGTGAAAATATTGCAATAAGCAAGACACATTCTTATGGATCATGCACTGTAGTAGTGGACACCTACTTGCATCATGATCTCCATGGAAAATTTCACAGTCTACCATCATGGCATGTACCGATCTCGAGGAAAATTTTCCTTTGTATGCCCCTCTACCTCACAATCCATGCACCATAGGCCACTGTGAGTCTCATGGGCCGAGTTCATAGATAGCTTCTCTAGCTACTTTTCCATTGCAAAATATGAGCTTCAAGAAAAGGACTAACACTAGTATCCATGCTTCCTACATCCTCATGCATGCAGGGAAGCCTCCAAGGCCTCACACGTGGGTGTGAAAGTCTTATGCAAAAATCACTCTCCTGAAAGGTGTTATTAGTCCTCCAAAAACCATTGAGCATGTTGAGAAGGATGAATATCATAAGACAATTTTGATAAGAGAGTCTTAAAACATGCATCATACTCCCACACTCTCTTTGCCATACCTTGTTGAATCTCCTTCAACATGCTAATGCTCTTTTGTTCAAACTCAAGAATATGGAATTCAGCTAAGAAGGCATTACACAACGTGGTATAATCTACTACTATCTAGTGGGGGTCATACTTTTGGTACCAACTATGTGTGTGCCCTTGCAACATTGTTTGCAAACTGACTTCCTTCCATTCTAGGGTAGTGATCCCCTTCACGTGCACCATAGAAGCTCATTTGTGTACATGCTCTGCAACATCCTCAACACCTTTGTAATATGGTAGATGCAAAGACATTCAAAAAAAATACTTTGAGGTGGTTGAGGCCCTTGTCCACTTGATCCTAGAACCTTGATTCCCTCTCGATGTTGCCTCCACCACCAGATCCACTAGATCCACCAATGCTCTATCCCTCCGACCCACCAGATCCTCTAGATCCACTAGGTCCACTAGGTCCACTAGTTCCTATTCCACCGACCCACTAGATCCACCTCCCATAGCTGGTAAAGGTCCTGAAGTGGTCGTGCCTTATGTCCCCCATTGTCATGTTAAACTATGCATGCCAAATATGATATGTGATATGCACACTACTAGATGTGTGTCCCACACCACTTCTAGATGTGATACCCAAGCTTTGTGTACCCATAATTTTCCCAAATGTCACTCTAGACAATATACCTCCAAACATAGGAAATGATTGTGCAACCATAGATGTGCCAAATGAAAAGTTATACCTCCTAGTTGATCGGTTACTTCCACCAATACCAACTGGGTTAGTAATACTTATCTCTGGATTTGGAAAACTAAGTGCCAAGGTTGGTCACTAGGTGGATTCAGATGCATGCCCGATGACTCTCCTTTCTCCAAGTGATGATCTCTCATCAAAAGCTGAAGGGGTCTCTCTCCCACGCTTTCCAAGATGGGGTAAGATAGACTTCTCTAGGCTCCACATCCTCACGTGAACCTCAATTCCTTCCCACAACATCTGCCTCCATAAATCCATCACTCCTACAACTTCACATTTTCTATCTAACTCCCTTTCATGAGCTTCATTATACTTGAGTCATCTCTCTTCCCTCTCCTTTTCAGCCACAAGGTCCATCATCCTCCTCCACTCTAGCTTCCTCACCTAGTGCTTAGAAGAAGCTTAGCTAGCCATAGGAAATGCTTCCAAACTCATGTAATGATCAGGATATTTATAGCTAAAGGGATAACATGCAAGAATGATCCTCTTGGCTCCCTCAAGAACTCAAACTCAACAATCTCTGGACAGGAATACGTAGAAATCATGTACTCCAAGGTGTAACTCATCAACACTCTACTCCACCAATGATCAACAACACATGTCCAAGTAGATCAACATCATGTAGCCTCTGATACTCATCTTGGGTCCATATGTGAGGTCTATAGTACCAGCTTGATCTAGATGCATATGCCGAGAGCCATTCATACAACTCCACTAGAAAACAAAAAATAAGGTCTCATATAACTCATGATACAGATGTTCTTCTACCCATTTACATGCATCAAACTCAGGTCCAATACTAAATCTCTGAGAAAAACTCATCCTCTGTGCTTTTAAGCCATGCTTTGACACTATCCAAGGTCAAGCACTCTATCATCACACACCATTCTCACAACAAGCTTTCAAAAAGAGGTCCCAATAATGAAACCAAGATGTAGTCATTTTTTACCCTTAATACTTCTTTCTAACCCCAAGCATGCGGCCTATCACCCAGCGGGCACTGGGCACTCACCCGAGGCATGCATGTGTGGGCACCAGAGCCCCTCTTTATGTGAGATTTGTGAGAAGGTTTCACCATTAATGGAGGATTATTTGTAGAAATAAAGTACATTCACTTACTTAAAAAGGTAGAAGATGCAACTAACAGATCTACACATTAATGCATCATAAAAGCTAAATAACATTGTAAGAAGCATAATAAACTAGATCTAAGCCATGATAAGTCATATAACATGAGGGTTTACACCCATAAACAAGATATATAAAAATGAAATATATATATATATATTATATTTAAAGAGTTCTGGTAGCCACATTATAGTCAAAAGGGTCATCTCAAACCATATATATTAAATGACAAAGACTTAACTCATATAAACCTCTTTGATATGAGATCCTAACTATACTTTTTTCCCATTTTATCCCTTGTTACAGATCCCAGTACCCATACATATGCTTATGGAATCCCTTACAACCCTCTAGCACTAAGTGATCTAAACCCTAACATTATTGCATCACTTTGTTACTCTATCTTATTTATTCATATTGAGTGTGTATATGTCAATCTCTCTCTCTATCTCTCTCTTCATCTATCTATCTCATATCTCTCTCCCCATATGTCGTGTCTTTGGCATGAGCATTCCTTTATATAAGATCAACACCCACCACCATGCCTTCTCTAAGCGCATATTGCATGCTAAGTGTCGATGTGGTCCTCCATAGGTGAATGCTTATCCCTTTCTAAACCCTCCACTCTTTGTAATGATGTCTTCTAGGAATATTCCCGTGAAGGGAATATCCTTTTCTTGACCTCCAAGATTCTAGGCTGGAACCTTATCCACTCATCACGCCTAGTCGGGTCCTCACATTTTCCTCAAGTTCCTCTAGAATGCCAAATATGGCTAAGTCCTTTAAACCTTTGTTTTACCTCCCGCGTGCCCTGGTTTCACTTAAACCCTTCTTATCATTGGTCCTACACACGCGCCTTCCGGTACTTAGTTAATATTTCAGGCCCAATAAATAAGTGAGTTAAAGTTCGTCCTACAATTTGGAAATATATGGTTAAACCGAAAGGGTAAATCAAGTGGTTGAAAACATGCTTCACGTGTATTGGATGAATGTGCAATTTAAGTGGGAAGAGTACTTGAATTTAGTAGAATTTTTCTATAACAATATCACACGAAAATGCACCTTACACATAAGGTCTCTTAATCTATAAAAATATAAAAACATTATAAATCAAAATAATCCCTAAAAATTAAATAATCCTACAAAAGAAAATAAAACATAAAAATAAGGTTGATGTAAGACATGTCACCCACTTAGTCATCCTTATCCACTCACATTTAATATTGTTACATCCCTCTATACACTCCACTTACTCATTTACATCTCTAATGCACATTGGACCCTTATCATCTAAATTCTATATGCACAATGCATCCATATCCATCCCAATATTATATGCATCCTAATTTTATAAAATGAAACTCACCACCTCCCTTCATCCTCCTTGGATTTTGGAGAAATTTTGATATTTATCACACAAGATTTACTTGTAGGTTTCATAAAGGGAGAAAAAGGTCACTTGGACACCACAAACCTCACCGCACAATAAAATTTCAGATATGCAACATTACTATCCATTGAGCCCATGATTGGCTTGTGGCATCCATGTGATATTTTGGGAATTAAAATTTTGATTGGCCTATGACCTCCGTGTGACTGTTTAGTAATCAAAACTATGATTGCTTTGTGATCATGCATACGATTGAAGACAACATACAATTAGTCATGACACCACAATTAATTAATAATCTACTACCAATTAACCATGCACCATGGCTTCATCCCTGCCCGCATTGAACATGTATACTGTTTTATTCAATTTTAATTTATCATCGCAGGTCTTACACATTATTATATAAAACTTGAAAAGGATAGGGACTTAACTGAGGTAGGTCCCATAGCCATAAGATTTTTTTACTATAGTGTTGTTTGCAAATTTAGATTCAGATTTTGGAGATTTAGCCTAGTTTATTCATTGAATGAACTGTATGAATACCATTTCTTATTCAATGGCGTAGCGTAAGCCCATTTTATATAAGTAACTCGATTTGAGTTGATTTATTGGATTGATCTAACCCATCTTGCATGGTGGCTCAATATATAGGCATACAATTTGGAAACCATGGTGGGTCAAATTTTGGTGTTGGGTTAACTTCCTTCATTAACGAATCTAATATTATTTTTCATTTGGATTTGCATTCCTTTAACTTTGCTTCTATTTTTCCAACATTTTTTTAGATCTAGCACTTTTTCTTGTAGATTTTCTAAAATAAAAGTAAAAATATAAAAATATGGTGGTAAGATAGTCATAGGCGTGACTATTGTGTGTTTTTGATTAAAAAATATAGTTGCAAGATAGTCACATGCACTATTGTTTTGTAATTTTTTGTGAAAAATTTTTTAGCCGCAGGATAGTCGCATGCATGACTATCGTGCAACTTTTTGTTTACTTTTTTATTGTGCAATCATGAGGCATTTGACCTCATAATGGTGCCTCTACCTCATGGTAATTGGTAAAAATGTTGTGTTGAACTACCGCACTTATCACATAACATAGTTGCAATAATGAAATCTATGACATCATCCCTATAAATCATCGAGGAGTAATAAGGACACACATACACTTCCATTTCACTATTTCCCACCGTTATGATTGTGAGGCATAATTGTGTACAAGATATTACTTATTAATGGGATCGATTGATATGACAAGTCCCTTTCACAAACTATTTACGTACCTTGTACCATCCTACTCTCACATGTGTTAACGCTTCTCTATGGATGTGCATATCAAGAGGGTGAGCTTCCTCAATGTATCGAGAATTATATTGAAAGGATGCATATATCAAGATTCTTGTTATATTAACCTAATAATATATTGAAATGAGAACTTTATTAGAGTGATAAGAGATGAAACATTGATTTCACAACGTGAATTTTTATTTGAAAAATAAGAAAATTCCAAAACAACACCATACCATCCAAGTACATCACACTTTGTAACCACATTTAGTCACATCTAGGCCGCATCCATGAATTCCTATGTCATCAAACACACTTTGCCCCAATTTTATGCATTTTCCCACATCCCAATCCATTTCAAGGATTTTCCCAGTCTCGATCGCAGTGTGTGTTGCCCTATGATTTATGTTCTATATTTTTCATAATCTCGGTTGCATGCGTGACTATCTTGCATTTTTCAATCTATTATGTCATTTTACCCTTTATGTGCCCCATCCCAATTCATCCTTGGCATAATCACAATCAAAATTGTTGTGTGATTTCTATTGGTTATGATTAGCCCAATTATCTCAGGATTAGTCATAACTATAACTATCATGTGATTATCCCGTATTATTTTCTAGTTTCCATTATCCAACTCTACTTGCATTTCCATTTTTTCCATTTAATCATTGTAACTTGTCTTGCGTGCTCTCGGCCCCCTATGTGTGTGCTTCACCCCATAAGCTCTCTGGCTCCCCTCTTCACATGATTTTGCCCACAAGCTCTTTATACACCCTCCATGCACATGATTTCTATCCCTTTCATACACCTTATTTTCAAAGACCTCACCCCTTCATCTTGGTCATGAGTAGGACCTACCCATGAGCTTCTTGTGACGAACTCCGTGACCTTTGACCTATTTGTCGCCTAACCTATAACATTACATTTTTCATCTCCCACTCACATTGTATCATTCAAAACTCCCTTTCTTCCTTTAAGAATTCATCCCTTTTATTTTTATCACCCCTTTCTTGATCATTCACGCCTTCTTCCATGATGCCACAACCACACTCATCCCAACCTCCTTTCTCCTCACTTTCTTCTCCCCTCTCCTCGCTTCCTCTAGGGTCATGTACGTGAACCCTAAATGAATTGGCCTTCCTTACCACCTCCTTCTCTCTCCATCCCTAATCCATGCTACACCCACTTTCATGACTTGTTAGCATTCATACGCTCCTATCGTGACACTATCAATGGGATCACATTGCCATAATTCCATAAATATTTTCCCTATTTGCACAATTTCTTTGCTGTTTTAGGGTCACAAGTGTATTTTTTTAATTTTCTTTTATGATTTTCCCCACTTTATTTGATTCTTTTGATCATTTCATTCCCTATTCATATGTGTTGGTCATAATTGTGACCCCCTTATTTAGTCCACTTTGAAACCAACCTATAATCACCCTAAAAATGCCTTGTAACTACCATGCAAACACTATAACCACCTTGTAGGAACCTTGCAACCACATTATAACCCCTATGAAACCACCCTATAACTTCCTTACAACCACCTTACTACCCCCTACAACCACCCTCTAATATCATCTTCTCACAGCCCAAAATACTCCATCGAACCTACTTAACCACATTGCCAAGCTTGAGTCCCAATACTTGGGTGGGCATGTGCCTATGCCAACTTATCAAAAAAATTTCAATGATCCTATTTAGCCCATGGTTCCTCGCCACTCTTATCTTCCACATTTCCAAATGCTCACCTTTGACAAGTTCAATGGCATCAAGGACCCCAAAAAACATTGCACTTATTTTTATTTTCATGCCAGTTCATTCAAAATGATGAACTTATCACTCATTCATGATGACATAACAACCATTCATGCATCCAACATTACATTCTCACTCATGACATGCTATTGTTAAGTAAGCCTACCAATTGTTACTATATATTTGATCTTCATCCACATACACCACTATATGATACCTTCTCCAATACTCGGGGCATATTTGGATCTCCCTTCCTTCTTTTCCAAGAATAGGTTTCCTTGCATGCCCCTACATACTTTGGTAAGGGTCACATTTCCCACATGTTTGCTAATGTTGTTAATACTATCCCTAGTCATCACAAGTTATCTCTTCAATCACAATGCAATTTACACACAATTGTAAATCAATATCAATCCTTTTCGGACTCTTTTAGTGTTATGCTATAATCACGACCATCAAATCAAATCCTTCCACTCATACTATCTCCAATGGCTCTTAAGTATTATACTCTACACACTCACAAATTCACCAACAATTTTCTCAAAACTTCTTTGGAACATTTGTGGACAAAGCCTCCATCTAACCCAAATTATCTACTTCACCTCTTCAAGAGGTTTTCATTGGTTAGTTTTTATTAATAATACAAAAATATTCAAATATTTATAAAAATACAAAATTAGGACCTATGTATTTTACTTGAGTTGTTATCACTTTACATTACACATGTTGTTTGTCACTTTAGTTTGATAGATAACATGTTTTATCTCTTTACACACATGCATTCACTTAGTATATTGTGCTAGATGTAGGATAAAAAAATTGGTACACACTTATAGGAGCACTAATGCCTCCTTAAATTACCATCATTAGGGGAAATGTCTCCGTATTTTGTAGGTGCTATTGTTCTATTATATTTCACTTGCACTTTCACATTTATGCTCAATTATATATATCATGTAATTTATACTTTTAGCCTAACTTGACTAATGATGTATCTTATGCAGCGTTGACTTCTCTTATTTCATATATCTTACCTATGTTGGTTACTACATCATGATATCATGTTTTAACACTTTGGTTTCATGCATACATGCTTGTGTGTGTATTATTAGTTGCTTGTGGCATATATTCCTTGATTGTCTTGTGACACCATGGGTGTCCCATGTTTGCAACATCAAACTTATCTTGGTTCCAATTGATTGATCTTGTTTGTAGGCCTATGGGTCTTAATTATCTTGTAACAACGTAGGTGTCCCATGTTTTCTGTCCTAAAAATCCTTTTGAATGCTCTTGTATGTAATTTTTTACAAATTGACTACATTGATGTTGTTTGTGTTTATCAAAGCATATGATGTTTCATTAGTTTCTTTTGTCACCACTATCCTTTTTATTGTTAGCATTGTTTTTGTTACGCGCCATGATTTCCATTATGTAAAAACACATTTCCTTTTGTAGGTACATGTTCTACAAGGTGGCCACCTCTTTAACACCCAAACAAATTTTTATACATCTCCTTCAAAGTAGTACACACACAATTATTTTGAGCCACATGCTCAAACATATTTTTGCATATGCATCTAAAGAGCATCTATCTAGGTTAATTCCACTTTTTAGAGACATAATCAAAATTTTGGGGGAAAATTTAGATACAAGCAGGTATAGGAACTCAAAATGTAATTACACACAATTTTGGCAAACATAAAAAGGGTCAAAACCGTACAGGTTTGGTCAAATCGTATAGTATGGTCTTGACCCCTATACATTTATGACTGGGACGATTTTAACATTTTCAGATATTCACATGTATACATAGGTTTTTTCGTAAGATTTCATATTTCGATCAATACAGGGGACATGAAATCCTTCATTCCTTCTTCACACCAACACTTAGTTTTAGTTTTAGTTTTAGGAATCTTGGGGGCATGGGTATCCTTCCTAGTTCAATGTTGTTAGCACATTTTCAGCATATTTTAGTGTTTTTTAATACATACTTAGATATTAAACATATGGGGAGAGCTTGGGGAACTTATTACATTTGGTATTGTATATCCTTATTTGAAAAATTAGGTCTAGATCCATTTGCAGCAATGTGATCCATGGGGTTATGGAAGGTAGTGAAGCAGCTAAGATCTTCATGGGTAAGCTTTCCTCTCCTATTACACTTTAAGGGGAAGATATTAGAGTTTCTGAATAAATTTGATACACAGTCTTCTTCCTTTTGTAGGACTCCATTTATACCTCTTTTTTATTTATTCTCTTGCACATTTATGTGTAGGGTTGCATGCACCTAACACCATGGTTTATCCTTGGCATTGAGTGGGGAATGATCACCCCCAATCCTTTAATGAATTTTATTAAATATAAATATGCTAGCATAAGCAAAGCACAATAAAACATGTGTATTATTTCCTTGTTTACATATTTTCACTTTACATGTATGAAAATGCAAATATTTTTGTTACAAGTCCTATTTGAGTTACGATCAATTGTTTCTCTTGGACATTGATTACACTATATGTTCGTATGTTTCAACATGGAACATACCAACATAAAACAAAACAACACAATTGTAAAATAAACATTCAAACATACACAAAGTGTGTTTAAACACTCATGTACCTTTTTAAATTTCATATTTAAACAAGGGTAAATGTATACACTCAATTTGGTATTTGCACTTTGAAAATCCTTAATTTTACTATGTACTCTTCTTTATGCTAGAAAAATTCTTCATTCTCGCTTAACACTTTTTGAGGTTCATTTTTTAGCTTGTGTATCTTTACACACTAACATGTCAAGGAATCCCAATAATTCAATTTCATTAAATCTATAGAAATACCTCCTTTTAAGAGATCTAATCTTCATTCAATATGTTACCTCCTCCTATCTAGAAACCATATAGTCTAGTCAAGGTTATACCATACAATCGTGACCTCTTTGTATGGTATTTGATTTACACGTCTTCCAATTTCAATTAAAATTTTAAATATTTTGTTAGATCTTATACTTCATCAAAGTCAACCTTTATTAGATAAATCATATTCAGGACCCTATAAAAGCATGTGAGCACTACCTCATTTTCTAAATTGGAAATCCTAAATGAAACACATTAAAACACTACTTATTACACTTTAAAATGTACCCAAGCTCCCTAAATATTGCACAATCACATATGAAGTCATTAGGGAAACATATGCATTAGGGATGAAGCTATAAACCAAGTCAAAGATACCATACCTCTCATCTACATGCATCCAAACATCCTCTCTCCAAGTGGTTTAACAAGAGCCAAGTTAAAAAAAGTATGGTCAAAACAATTACCAAATTTGATTGATCTATCTAGATATCACATGCTAGGTGAAGAATGATGTGTGGTTTGCACCCTCTTGAGTAGTACTAATGTTGGTGGTACATAGGGGTTCCCAAAACCCTTTTAATGTTTTTTTACATGACTAATAATCCATGGATAGGGTTTGAGATGATGATCAATTTATTTTGACAGATTCACCGCATGTACAACAATTAGGAGTTGACATCAATAGACAAATCGAAGAAGGTGAGGAACCCAAAATTTTTAGAAGTTTGTCTCGAGAGAAGGTTCAAGACTGTATAGAAGGTCTTGAACCATATGGTATAGTCCTAACCATGTTTTACTGGACCTAACCTCAAAAAAATTTCACTTTCAGTCTAGTTTTTGAGGGTTTTCGGGTTCATTTATCTTGGTTTATGTGTTGTACAATCTTAGATATTTCAAAAAATCATCTATGGCAAGTTAAGCGCCTATATACCTCCATATTTGTGTCGGAAGAAAAAACACTAAGAGTGGGGGTGAATTATCGTGCATAGAATTTTTTTCATTCACTTTAACCATTAACATTCATCAACCATTCAAATTAGATTATTCATTAAGATTGATCAATATAACACAACCATCAAAGAATTTTCAAGAGGAACATAATAACACATGGGTGTAAGATTTAATTGGGAAACCCCAAAAACTAGTCTTCGAGATAACAAGCCATAACTTGGACAAATCTAAAAAAATATCAAATGTGATATATCGGTGGAAATATCTTGACCATAGGGTCATCAAACCATGCCACAAAACTAAATGTAGAAGCTCCAAAAATGCTCTCCACCCAAACTCCTCCAAACTACCAAAAACCTAAAAAATTAGTCCTAAAAAATAGGGAAAACTTGATCTCTTAGAAGCTAAACCATGATATGAAATCATCACAGAAATGAATAAAAACTCCCATGCTTCAATAAATTCTAAATTAGTCATTAGGTGCAATGGAGATCTTTGGCACAAACTAAACTTTTCTAGAAACTAGAACTTTTGAGTAGGGCCCACATACTATTACAACCTTTAAATTACATCAAAAAACATATGGAATATTCCTGTATAACATAAGATCATAAAATTTGTAAAATGAATCAATTCTATATGACTACAACCAATTTCTTCCAAGTCGTTACCTAGCTCAGGTTTTAAGAGGGTTTAACATTTGTTTACCTTCTTAACAATTTTTCATTAAAACCTGAAAATAAAAAAACCTAATTACACTTGGAAAATATTCATAATTGACCCATTAAACTACCCCCAGGATCTTGGGTTCCCATGCAAAACATACACTCTCTAACGAGCATCTGAAAGTCAACTTTTAGCTCAAATTCTCACCTTTGGAAACTCGGTTTTGGTAAAAGTGCAATACATCACAAAATATTTATCACCTAGACCTGAAATTTGGAATAAACCATCATATAAACCTTATCAAACTTTTTCAATTCTAACATTTCCATTTCCATGCTAAAAACAATCCAACTCACTTCATTAGGGCATGTTTTCTCAAGGATTAGGTCTAGTGTAGACCTAGAAACCATGACTTATCCTCATATATGCACTCGAGACACTTGTGAGTGTCCTTACACCTCATCCAAATGATTTACATGATATCACCATGCTGTCAAGACTCATACACACTGTAATTCATCATGCCATACATATATGCCGACTTAGGTTTCATAAACAAGCACTAAAACATGCTTGCATTACTTAATATGACCGCCTCATCACCTTGGCTACCTTACACACCTAAAATTACCTTATAAACACTACATGATATTATTCTAGTATAAAAAACACTTCATCACCTCTACAAGCCCTCAAAATGACTCAAGACACCATGAACCATCACTAAGACCAAAGAGTCTCAATTGACACTACCAATCAACCTTCACGTTTCATACTTATTGTGACATCAATGAAATCATACAATATTGAAAAAACTTCACTTTGACATAAATGACTACAAAATTCCAACAATCTCCCCCTTTGTCATTGATGGTAGACATATTGATGGAAGAAGCACATAAACAACATTCTCCCCCTAAGGAACATACATGCCATTAGATCATTCTCTCCCTTTTGAAATTAACGAAAAATTAGAAACATACTTGAAATATATCCTTATGACATCACAAAGGGATTTACACTTGGTTGAAAAGATCAACCAAACATGACAACATCCATTCTTCATCTCAATCAAAATTTAACTCTTTGAGAAACATTGGTCCCCCTTAACACATCCATACTTTCCAAAAATGAATCGACATTGAATAAACACCTTAGAAATTTGAACCAAATGGATCAACACATAAAAATCAACTACTTGGAAATAATGACCTATTTTCTTAACTTTCCTAATGCCAACAATGTCTTCAATACATCAACTCATCAACATACTTGTTGAGAGCTTCTTGTCTTCATAAGTGAGACAAAACATATTCTTCCCTTTCCTTCTTGGAAACTCATGCTACTATGATGGAGCCCAACTCTTCTCTCCTTGAATCATATAATCTTTCATGATTCCAATCAACACTTCTCAACCTCTTTCAGGTATCCAAACATCTCATACAGTTCTCAAATGTTACTTAAATAAGAAAACACTCATGCTTACCTTTCAACACTTCTCAAAATGATCATACTATCTTGACCCTTCTCAATCATTTATACAACTCCCCTTGATTCTTATCTAATACAACCTTATCATGACACTTCAAATTTTCTACTCCTCTATTCTTAAAAAAACTTACATTATATGTAAGAATAGCTATGACTTCAATATACTTGAATAGATGCATTCTTTCCAGAAACTTGCTCACTTGCACTAACTGATACAAACCTTCAAAACAAAGCTAGATGACTTAAAAAAACTTCAAGGCATGCCATAAATAACATAGACCATCCTTATACCTTGAGTTGAAAAATACAACATAGAGACACTACACCAACTGATTAAGGACTATTACAAAATACATGTTTAGGAGCATAGATTTATCTTTAATTATTTTCTATCTTCCTACTTATTGCATATCACACATACTGTTGATAACACACAGACATATATTGAACACTGAATATATTGATCTATTGTAATTCATACATTCATACTGCATATGTATTCATTACAACACACTTCTATTACAATCCAATCTTCTACATCACATTCTATTAACTCTACATATTTTCCCATAGCTATGCACTCCATTATATAGGAGCTGCATAGTAACAAATCTCATAACAATGTCTTTGTCTTTACCTGCAACCTTCTCAACAATCTTTGGTTGCATATAAAACCAATCTACCCAAATGGTTTCAACCATTAATAATAACATTGATAATAAAACAATATCTCATTGTTTTATTATCTTACTAATTTACTAATTACCATATAGTAAATACTATTTACTATATGTAATATTACATTCACATTATATTAATATTATCCATGATAATATTATATTCATCATATCTAATGCTCACACTATAAAATATCTCTAACAAGGACAAACCAAACATATCATCTTCAACTCGATACTTAAGTTGACCATACACTGTACCTGACTATCGCATACCGATCTTCAAGCATTCATGACTCTCCCGATTTTATGACTTCTTTCTCGATGAACCTAAGCTCCAAAAATACTTACATTGTCTTGTCACAAATGTTACATACCTATCATATAAAGATAACTCTTACCTTTTAATGTACTTCTACTATTCATACTATAAAGAGCCTTACCATAGAACTCTTCATCCTTTATACTCAATCATATTTCTTGATTAGGAACACATCTTTAAGGACTTGAAAAATTTATAATAAAAACAAATAATCATGAATCAATCATACCTATCTCAACTTATTCAAATCTAGATAAGAGACCTACAACCTCGCTTCATAGACTTGAGGATTCTTGTCAATATTATCCGAGAGTGCTATACTAGTGTCACATGAAAACACGTCCTTTAACTAGAAATATCCCGACCATCACCCTATATGAATACACCACTCTTCAAGCATGTGAAATAGTAATCCTTGATAATGAAAAAATAGATTTTCTTGATACTTGATCACCCATGATGACAATATGAACCCTTCTTGTCATGATACTGGCCTGATTCTACCTAGACCAATTTATACCTTTCATACCCAAAATGAGATCACATACCACACTCCAAAGATAAAACCAACATACTACATCCTAATAGACCTTATCAAATCCTCGATACATGATTGTACCTTTACTTGCTCTAGTCATCTTCCTTCAAGATCCATTTATATCCTTTACTCTATTAATAACTAGGACTTCTTATACTCTCATCTAGATTTGGATAGGTTCTCAAGATTCCCCTGAGTTATTTATTATTCAGAATCATACAAAAACTTCACCTTCCTTTGATGTTCCTATCAAATCAAACTAACACTTGGCCTTCTTAAAAACCTTAAAATGCCTTCATAGAGCTCGTAACCCTATTTGATATCATACGAGTATTTAACATAGTTCATGCTTTGTAACTTTGAATCATCATCCATAAACCGTACTAAATTTGTCTTCACAATAGTTCTTGAAGAACCTTGACACCTTTATTTTAGTCCTACATACCTTCTTGAAGTACTCTGCCTTCTAATTTGAGCTTCACATCTCGTTAACTTCCTTCATGAACCACAAACTATGCATCATCAAACAAGTCAAACTAGATCTTCATCATGAAAATTTTTGTCCTATTTTCAAATCCTTCATGAGCTATCGCAGTCAATTTGAGACCTCAGTAACAATGAATACTGATCATATAAGAAAATTTACAGCTGACTTAGATCACAATGACTCTAAACTTGATTTTACAACTATCTAACATTATGACGGTCCCTATAAGGAGATTCCATGAATAAGATGGGACTAACCAGGTCTTCATATACCCTACATACACTTTATTTCATCCTTTAAAGAAAGATATTATTATGACAACCTGAATAATTTTCAACAAAACTTAAGCAACTCAAATAATCCTTCTTGAAGTCACACAAAGAATATAAGCACTTCATGATAGTAGGGACAATTCTCCTTACAAATTTCTTATGTTTTCTTGATTGCTAACACTCCTTTAAACCAAATTGAAACACACCTATATATGAATTGAGTTTTAAAAATAATCAAACATACCTTCTAACCTTAAATATATCCTTTTCTTGCAACATGTCTTGAATATCAAATGAGGCATGTAATAACAATCTCATAGCAATACGAAGAATGATTATGATTCCTACTCAGAAAACAACCTTTAATGCTTCTCATGAGTGAGGAATGTATCCATGAGGCATAATGAAGACACCCTAGCTTCTTTAGGGAACTAAAAATCCATGAACTCAGGATATTCCCAAATATATATCTCCTTTTGCAATCTTTGGGCTGATAATTGATCTTTAGGATCTTCCTTGACTTAGTTAGCTCAATAGGCTTGATGATCACCTTATCCTTCTTTTCCTCCTCTAGCTCTATAACAAATCAAAAACACATTACTCTCTTCAAAGATATGGATTTTTCACTACCATGGAAAATATTCCTTCATGACTTAAATATTGATTAGGCATGACTATTTTAGAATCCTTATTGACTCCACCAATAGGTCCATAAATCTTGCTTTTCATGAATGTACTTAATTATTATTTGGTTGACTTAGGTTCAACATTCTTAACCTCACTTTCATGATCATACTTAGGAGACCATACTTCCTTTAATTTGGGATAAAAACCTTCTTACCTTGACTTGGAGAAACATGATGAAAATAGCTTATAATATGACCTGGTCTATAACACTTATGACATAAGACACCATACATACCATTTGAATGATGACTGTGACCCATTTCATAGTTCCATGAACATTCACTCTTACCACGTCTCCTAAAATATCTTGCTCTATGTCCAAAATTATTGCAAGCATAAAAATATCCATTGAAAGAGTAACCATACCTCATTGCATTTGGTTTCTAACAGGGTTAGACCACTTGGAATTTGTCTTCTTGGTTAGATTAACACCCTCCTTGTTTTCCTTCATGTCTTCATAGGTACTTGTACCTACATTTATATCTACTTAACTCTTCATGTGATCTTCATTGAAACCTAGTCTTGTTTTTTTCATCTTGATGTTTTTGTCTATTCAAGAGATTATTCGGATCCTTAGAGCTCTTCTCCAAATTTTCATAAGTTTTCAATTTACTAGTTACCTACTTGAAATCAGCCTTTAAAGATCTTATATCTGTTTCATATCGATGGATTCATCCTCTTTGAATTATAAGAATTCTATCTCTTCCTTGAGCTTGCTACATTAATCATCCTTGCCTTATAGACTGTTATCACTAAACCAACTTGAAATTCCAACCCTTTGATGACCTGATCATGCTCAACATTCATAAAATTGATCCGATCTTCATATCCCTTGACCAAGGATTCAAAATTTTTGTTATTATTTCTTTAAAAATCAATTCTACACTAGCCTCAGGTGACTTTCCCATTTTTGTGCTTCAAGGGTGACCTCAATATTATTAAGCTTTCTTTAGAGGACTCTTTGATACCGGTTGTTGGAAGCAAAATACTGGGGGTGAATTCGTGTGCTTAAATTTTTTTCATTAAATTTAACAATTAAAATTAATCAAACATTTAACTTAGCTTATTAATTAATATTGATGAATATAACACAACCATCAAAGCATTTGCAAGAGGAACACAATAACACATGAACACAAGATTTAAGTGGGAAACCCCAAAAAAAATAGTCTTGAGAAAACAAGCCATAACTTGGACAAATATCAACAAAAAATAAAGTGTTATATATAAAAGGAAATATCTTGACCTCAAAGTGTCATAAAAAAACTCAAAATATGGCACAAAAATGTCTGTAGAACCTCTAAAAGCGCTCTCGCACCTAGACTGCTCAAAATTGCCTAAAAACTAGTCCTCAAAAATAGGACACAATTGACCTATTAGAAGCTCAAAAATGATCTAAAATCATCATGTAAATGAAAAATAACTCCCATGATTCAATATATTCTAAATTAGTCATTAGGTCCGATGGATAAATTTGGCACAAACTAATTTTTTTGAGAAACTAGAATTTTTGAGTGGGCCCACATGCTGTCATAACCTATAAATTACATAAAAAAAATATAGAAGAGTCCTATAATACATAAAATAATTTGCAAAAGGAATAAATTTTGGAACACTACAACCCATTTCTTATAAGTCGCTACCAAGCTAGGGTTTTAAGAGGGTTTACAAGTTGCTTACCTTCTTAAGGATTGTTCATATAAAAATGTAAATTAAACAACCTCATTACACTTGGAAAATATTCATAACTGACATATTCAACTACCCCTAGGATATTGGGTCCCCATGAAAATGATACACTCTCTAACGAGCATCTGAAATTCAACTTTTAGCTCAAATTTTCACATTTAGAAACTAGGTTTTGGTAAAAGTGCCATATCTCACAAAATATTCATCAAATGAAACTAAAATTTGGAAAAAACCATCATATAAACCTGCTCAACCTTATTCAATGATCACCTTTCCATTTCCATGCTCAAAAAATCTAAGTCACTTCACTATGGCATGCTTTCTCAAGGATAAAGTCTAGTGTAGACCTAGAAACCATGACATCTCCTCATATATGCACTCTAAGACACTTGTGAGTGTCCCTACAAATCATCCACATGATTAACACACTCTCTTTAGGATCACACAACTTATACACACCTGTACTTCATCACGTCATACCATATATGCCGACTAGGCTTCGAAACAAACACTAAAACATGCTTACATCACCTGCATTTGACTACCTCATCACCTTGGCTACCTTATACACATGAAATGAACTTCAAAACACTTCATGAAATTATCCTAGTATCACCCAAACACTTCATCACCTCTAAAATCCCTCAAAATGACTCAAGATACCATGAACCATCACTAGGACCAAGCAATATCAACCAACACTACCAATCAACCTGCATGTTTCATACTTCTTTTGACATCAATGACCTCAAACAATGCTGAAAAAAATTCCCTTTGACATCAATGACAACACTTCCAATAATTTGTACTTTGGATTGCATGTTAGGTTAAGTGGTGTTTGAAATTTTTCTTATTTGATCTAAGTTACAAATTTGATTTAGTGTTTATATTGTATCATATTTGTTAGATTAGTAATAAAATCTAATATATATTATACCTAATTAAATTTAACATAGAAATTTAATTTAGGGTTAAATAATAATATAAATCCATTCTCCACCGCTCCTCCACTTGACATCACCCCTCACATAACACTTCATCTTACTTTGCATCCTACTAAGGATATGTTCTTGAGTCCTCATCTACTTGACACGATCTCACATCCACAACACTTGAAATCTATCTTAATTGCTCCATATTTGTAATCATGTCTTCCACTCACAACCACCATATGGATTTAATTTTGTTTGTTGATTCAATCTTCATCACCATCATACAATACAATACACTTTTACTCCTCCTTCTCCACCTTCTTATCTACATCATGCCTCTCATTCATTTGGTAATTACTCAAGTTGGGATACTTTCACTTTCCTTTACTATCTTGATCTTACCCCGCCATACATTTTTCTTCTCTTCATTCACCCTAGATTTGAAACATGTCTTGATTCTCTACACATATCACTCTATCCTCATTGACACCGCCAAACATATACACAAAAATCCAAAAATAGCTAAACACATTAAAAAATCCAAAATAATCTATGTATCTCTTAAAAATCGCAATAAACATTCATGCACATAGATGTTCTTCCTCCACTTTTACTCAAATAAATAATACTTCATTCCACTTATCTATTCACTACTACAAAAATTTACTTACAATTCACTCACATTCCACATCATGGTTTGTCTTATAGATTTTGGTGAAATCTTGATCTACTTGTTGGCATGTTTTATGAGTTAATAGTCTTAGCCACAAATTCTTGAACTTGGTATTTTTTTACCTGGTGATCTAAGAATGAATGTACTCCTAGATATCCATGCACTATCATACACTTAAAATGCTTGAAGTGAAGGCCCATGGGAATTATTTTTGATTCTTGCCAATGACATATCCACATTTAATTCCAATCCCTCCACCAAGACACTAGTGGTTGTTAACCTCTTAAACAAATTGAGAGAGATGAATATCCTATAAAAATCAAAATAAAATTCAAAAAAAAAAAAAAAAAACCATTCCTAGGAATCTATTTCTCAAGGGTTTTTTAGCATCTCTACTAAGGCGATGGACACTGGATGGTAGTATAGAAAGGCTATGAATTGAATCAATTGTATCTCTATCAATTTCATAAATGCATGGTTGACAACATAACAATGCATAGATTAAATTTTTCTTCCATCTTGTCAATCCCCAATCAAATTTTCTAATCACTCCTACACATTGGATAATATCTTCGCCTACTATCTTACACGCCTTTAGTTCAAGTAGTAATTAAATTTAACACACACAAACACACACTTGATATTAAATATAAATATGGATAATATCACGAGGATATTCTTATACCTTGTTTAAAAACCTATTTTATTCAACCTAATGTCTCATGATGCATTCCTCCCACTCATCATGTGCTCATCAAAAATATTATTTCAAACTATTTTCATAAACATGCACAAATATTGCACTCGATCATTGTAACCATGTCACCTACTCACTTGCATTCCATTTTTCCTAGACTAATTTTTTTGGAATTTTGTTTCCTTTTGTAATGAAATTACTTAGATAGATCTGAATATCAATAAGAATAGGACACTAAAGAACACCAAAATGTAGAGAAATGTTCACAATATGCAAGAATAATGAATTATCCACTTTGAGAGGGAAACCTCAAAATAATATGATAGACTCAAGACTTTCTCAACATGATTTTCCTACTAGTTACTACCTCTTATATATACCCAAATATGCTATATAAACCATCTATTCGACCTACCGAGCATTTGAAAACACAGATAAATGAGACATGACATATTAAGAGATTATGATAGCAACAAGTCAGCCATACATATGTTGATATATGACTTAAGATCAAGGGTATAGCATACCCATCCCCTTTGTATAAACATTGTTTCCATTATTGGTAATCTATGGATGCTTATGTTAGAATTATTCATCTTCACATGTTGCATATTCAATATCTAAATTCTTCCACTTGATCAGATACTTGGTAATGACCCTTGTTTGTAACTTATTAGTGCATGTCTATATGATTCCTTTAGGATCTAAAATGATACATCCCTCCTCATAAATATTGGGTAAAACTGAATGAGAAGAAACCTTTCGTCCAATTACCTTATTCAAGAAATAAACATAGAAAACTTGATGTATTTTAGTTGATGTGGAAGATCTAGTTTATATGCCATATTACCATTATTTTAAAACACTTGATGAGGGGCATAATATTTAGGTGAAATATTGTTATCTTTATTATATTGTATTAAATATAGATATTTATATTGATAAAATAATAAAAAAACAAATTATCCAACTTCAAAGCTTCGCTCACTACGATGTTGATCAAATTGTTACTTCATGTGGTTTTTTTCCATTTCCAAATTCTCTCTAAGGATAGAGAGTACCTCATGTTGGTACTAAATGTAATCTTGAAATTATCTCATTTTATGTTATACCATAAATTTTGAGGTGAGGAATGGTGGGTGGTTACCACACAATGCCAAAAATAAATACATTTTGGATGATATATGAAATGAAGTGTTATACCACCATTCACAAGTAGTGCCACTTGAGTCCATATCTCTTATTTATATGAAGAAAATAATTGAAGATACCCCTTTAATGTTTTTTTACTACCTCAGTCTATCCATCAAATTGGGGATGATATGATGAGCTACGAGCCAATTGAGTACCCAAATATGAGAACAAATGAATCAAAAATTTCTAGTAAATATAGGGTCATGATCACTAATTATAATCTTGGGTGTACCATGTAGCTTATGAATTGTATCCATATAATATATGGAAATTATACTCATTGCACGTGGATGTGAAAAAGAACATAAATGAACATATTTGGTGATTCTATCTACAACTACCATGTTTATACTTTTCCCCTCAAATTTTGGAAATCATGTGATGAAATTCATGGAAACCTCTACCCACAACTCACTAGGAATAGATAGAGGTTACATAAGACCTAAAATCTTAATAGTTCCTCCATTGTGATGTTGACACACTAAGCATTATGCCATATTTTTGGACATCCCCTTTCAACCCTTCCCAAAATAAATCATGCTTAATTTTGTGATAAGTTTTAGGAACCTAGAATGTCCACCTATTATGAACATAATAAACTTGCAATGCTAATTAAAAGAAACTAACACCTAGTAGTTTCAAAGCAAAGATAAATCTACTATAGAACCATCAAGATAAGAGCTTAAGGGAAAAAAACTTATACAATGCATAAACATGATAAATCCATTAAATTCCAAGCCATTCCTACTCTTTGAGATTTCTACCTAATGAATGAACCTAATTAGATCACATAACAATCAAATTGGTGTTGTTTCCTCAAGAATTGAAGATGAGATCTCACCAAGAAATGACTACAAGGACATTTTTGGATCTTCCCATGCTCTTCAATTTGAGAGAATGGATGCAAGATGGAGAATCTATTTCCAACAATGGAGAATGGCTCAAATCAAAATGCTTATAGTTTTCACTAGTGCAAATGTGGTGTAAGAAGAAAGGGAAGGAAGAGGGTTCCTTATATAGCTTTCATGTTTGGGAAAGGCTAGCAATTTGGTGGATGTGGGATAAACCCCAAAGAGGAAATGCAAAGGATATGCATGTTTAATAAAGGATATGCACTTTATGGGAGTTAAGAGGGGTTTAACTAATCAAAGGTGATTAATTAATATGGAGGAATAAGCTTGTAAAAATTTATTTAGGGGGTATTTAGAGGAAAATTAGCATGATTTAGGGGATGCAAGAGTAATTTAATCCAATAAACATTGATTTATTGATTTAGAGTAGCGAGCATAATTAATTAACCCAAGTAGAAGTGTACATTAATTAACAAAAGGTCGTTAATAGACATCCTGAGTGATAGGAAGGTTACTTAATTAGCGAAATGTAATTAATTAATGAGAATAAAGGGAAAATGACGGTTTATTGACGAAGTTTTGTCAATTTGACCAAAAGAGAGTGAAGATCACGATTAATTAGTGAAGTGTCAAACAAAAACCAAATGAGAGGAGAAGAGATGTTTCACGACGAAGTGTCGTTGATTTTCCAAATGACAAGAAAGAAGATAGTGCAATTTAAGTATTAAAACTATGTAAGAGAATTTTAGGTGTCTAATTTTTCCCCTCTTTGGGGTGGAATAAGTGATGCCACTTCAAAGATAGTAGAAATGTGTAGACAAACAAATTTTGAAGGACTGGAATAAAAATTAGTAAAATTAAGGATGCCCCCTTGAGTGCCAATGGGGTGATGGAAGAGGTTGATTGGCGATCGAAAAATATGAAGGAAGTGGATAGAAGAAACAAGGGGGTAAGGGGGATAAATATAATCCCTATTGCCCCAAGTGTTTTTTGGAAGAAAAAGTGTGATAGGAGAAAATGATAAGGAAGAAAAATGAAGATGAAGAGAATGGAAATAACTTTCATCCAACTTAGCTCAAGAGCAACTTTGTTTCATCATTTTGCTTTATGATCTACATCATCAGCCCTTTATTATAATATAAGCATACAAAAAGTGTAAAATAACATGAAAAGCTATAATACTAACATTTGTTCATTACCAAAACACTAACTCAATGTAACATACATAACGTAATGCAATACGAGAAAGTAAACAAGCTAACATGATAGGGAAACAAGTACAAACACACATACTCAAAAAAACAACATTCAAGACAGTTGCACCAATGTTTTTGTTATCAAGCTTTAGTTCCCAAATGTTCGAGTTAACGATAAGGGTTAAAAATGACACCCTAAGCAAGGATACATGTGAGGGGAAAATACATAGGACACAAGGGTCCTATGAAAAAGCAATCGTGCACTATGAAATAGTACCAAGTAACTCATTGTGCAAGGGGTACAAACATAGTAAGTAAACCATATTTGTTAATGGAGGTAGATCCAGATGATCCGCGAGTCGTGTGCGAGAACAATTGAGGACCAAAGAAATATGTTTTGTAGGTCAAATTTCAATATTCGAGGATTATGCGTTCGATAAATGCTTTAGTTGCGTGCATGCTTCTTACCAATTTTTGAAAATTTGAAATTTGTACCATTTTTTGGATTTTCTAGGATTTTGTAAATTTTTAGGTTTTTTTTTGTACCAATTGTTAGTAGATTTTGAAAATTTTACCATTTTTTTGAAATTTACCAAGTTTTTTTGGATATTTTGAAATTTGCCCATTTTTTTGGATTTTCTAGGATTTTGTGAATTTTTAGGTTGTTTTTTAAACCATTTTTTTCAGATATTTTAATTTTTTACCAATTTTTTTGAGGTTTTGGAATCATACCAATTTTTTTAATGATTTTTGACAATGTTTTAAGGGTTTTTAAAAAGTTTTCTCAAGCTATGTATAGGACAAGTGAAGATGCAAAGATGCCCCAGGAGAGATGGGAATATGCAAGGGAAAGTATTTGTGCATACATACAAGAAGAAGATATGTTGGATCTAGGCTGCGAAGGATGGGTTCAACATGACAATGAACTCAATCTAATGAAATGATAAGGAGTGAGCATGCCCCAAAGTGTAAGCTGACCAAGAAACATATGATAGAAAAGAAGTAGAAGATTGTTTTATTAAAAGGGGACAAAGGTTCTTGTAAACATGGTAAAAGGAAATCTTATACACATGGATGTTCTGAAAAAAGTAGAAGAACAATGTGAATGCTATGGAAGGATATGGAAAATGTAGCTAGAAGCCTTGCAATGAAAAGGTGATTAGCCAAAGGCACAAATTGTGAGTCAAAATAAGGACTAAAGTAAGAGTTTGAACAAGGTCCAAACAACACCTAGTAACATACTAATCTTGTTTGCTCATAGAGACCCAATGTGTGCACGTGGAAATTAATTACTTCTTGAAGGGAATATTTGATAGAAAACAAGTGAAGACACGCTAGCCAATGTGTAGGAATGATTTATTTTGATAGGTGATTTGTGAATGGAGGGTGGAAGGAGAGTTGTACATTTCTCCGCAGCCTATCCAGGCATCTATAGCCCCAATGGAGATGTATTTGATTCTAGTCATAACATTGCTCTACTACCATCCATACATCCATAGCCCTAGTAGAGATACTAGAAATAAGGACTAAAGTAATATTTTGAACAAGTTTCTTCACAACAAGTTTATTAGATGTAGTTAGTGATATGATCTCTAAGAGGTGATTCGTTCTTTAATTTACCAAGGTGATGAAAGACCAAGGTCAAATGGATACTATAGAAATGAATGTCATAAAATGAGGGAATAGAAAAACCAAAATATCATCGAAGGGATGAACATATTGGATTAATTGCAGAGGAATGGAAAGAAACATCCATGTGTATGCAATACCTAATTGCAATGTTTGATCTTTGTACCTTTGATTTTTTTGTAATGTTTTAATGTTTTCTCATTTTTTTTTTGTTTTTGAATTTGTTTTTATTTTTTAGATTTTGGGAAATTGGGACCAACAATGTCATTCTACGTGATAATATCCAACAAAGATGTTTTTGATTTCTTTGATAAGGGAGACTATGAGTTTTGATTATTAAGAGTGATATTATCTCCAATCTCGATGATTGTAGTGAGATCATATTTGATAAGTGACTGTGACTTATATTTCAACATGGATTTTGTATGTGGGAGCTTGAGTTCCCTATCCATATATTAACACACTTTTTCCATACCGGTGTTTGCATTGGTGTGAATTCTTGAATCACATTTGATTTTTAACTTTATGGTTATTTGAATTGTTGGGAGCTTTGGATATCTTTGAATTTTTTATCTTAGCTTGATGAAGAAACTATTTGGGTTTCATATAAGCTAATGTGTGATTTTTCTGATCCCGAGAAGTGGGAGAAGAAAGTGGATGTTTAGGATTGATGATAGGAATGTTAGGGATGATGGTGGGCTTTCCAAAATTATTGATAGAAGGATGATATGATGGAAAAAGAGGATATGGTCCAAGGATTGAAGAGGATGGGCTACTGGGAGGTGAGCCACATATAGAAGATGAAGGGATACTAGGATGTGGCCCAAGGATAAAAGAGAATGGGATACCAGGAGGTGAGCCATAGATAGAAGATGAAGGGCTACTAGGATGTGGCCCAAGTATAGAAGATAATGGGATACCAGGAGGTGTCCCATATATGGAAGATGAAGGAATACTAGGGCGTGGCCCAAGTATAGAAGATGATGGGCTACTAGGAGGTGTCCCATAGATAGAAAATGATGGGCTACTAGGACGTGGCCCAAGTATAGAATATAATGGGCTACCAGGGCATGGCCCAAGTATAGAAGATGAGGGGATACTAGGATGTGGCCCAAGAATAGAGGATAATGGGCTACTCGAAGGTGACCCATAAATAGAAGATGAAGGGATACTAGGAGGTGGACCACATATAGAAGAAGATGATGGGCTACTAGGAGGTGACCCAAGGTAAGATTATGATTGAGGAATTGTGATATGTAAAGAATGATGGGGTGATGAGAAGATAGGCCATGGATCAATGATAGACCCAGGAGTTTCTCCATGTAATGGGGAATGTGAAGATGGAAGAATAAGAGGAGGATCAAATTTGATGATCTTAGGATCTTCCTCTTTTTCTTGAAAAAAGGAATCAAATTCTTCCCCACAATACATGAACACATTGAGGTCAAAAGAGAATCCTTTCTTATGATCCTCTATAGGAATGTCATAGCATATCCCCATGAATTCTCCGATTGCTTCTTCATTCTGAAATAAATCGATCGGTATGGGTCGTTGTTGGTCGATGATAGTAGGTTGATTGGAAGAAAGAGGTCCAACAAGTGTGGAATATTTAGAAGATGTTTGATGATGATTGATAGAAGAAGATAACTCAGGAGATGAAGTGGATTTGGATTTAGATGTATCACGACTGGAAGAAGATGGGGATTTGGAATGGGTCGGTATTGGTTTTCCTAAAAGATGTCATAGTGCAGGTAGATAAAGAGGATCATGTAGAAAGTCAGTGGATTGTGACGTAGGGGTTGAATTGGATGATTGATTAGAGGAATTTTGAGTTGCATGGATCTTCAAAGGAGGAATACGTCGTTGAGGTGAATGATAAAGGGGGTCCTTTATAGGAAAGGAAGACCATGACTCATGAGTTGAATTAGAGGAATGATGGGAAGAATTTTTGGTGACACAAATCCTTAGAGGAGGAAATATTTGTTTAGGTGTTTTCTTATTAGGTGATTGAATGAGGCTCAGGAGATTGAGGGGAATCAGAATAATAGTTTGGATTAGAATAATCAGGAGATTGAGAGGAATTAGAAGAATAGTTTGGATTAGATCAATGAGGATATTGAGAAGAATCAGAAGAATAGTTTGGATTAGAATCATCAGAATATTGAGAAGAATCAGAAGAATAGTTTGGATTAGAATCATCAAAATCATACCACCGACTATGAGATGAAGGTGGGGAAATGGGTAATTGAATGGGTTCTCTAGTGTAAAGAAACAATCGAGGTTTTGTCATGATAGGTTTATTTTTATGTGAATGTCTAAACCTAGGTTCCCTATTTTTGTAAGTGTGAGGAACCATGTGATAGTTAGTCATTTTTGGCATTGTTGGGTCCAAATGCCTAGACCTAGATAGTATGATTGAACTCCTTCATGGAAAAGGAAGTTCTGTGTCAATTTGAGTAGTGTAATGACAACCAACTAGATATTTCAAAAATAAATAGGTGGTTCTTGTGTGATTTTATGAAAGGAATCTAAGGGAAATAGACATCGTGATGACACAATCTTGAAAAACCAACAAGGTTCGGAGAATAAGTTGCAACTATAAACGCCAAAACGATTGATCAAAATTTAGCAATATAATGGCTAGAAAGGAAAATTTTCCAATGTTCAAATTTTATGAAAAGTTTCTTGATATTAATCATTTTTCCAAAGGTTTGAAAAATGTGTATAAGTAAACAATGAACCTAGGAAAAATCAAGTAGCGTGATAATCTACGAAGGTTTTGTGAATGTCAAACAATGGCCAAAGAACGTAAAATAAAAAAGAATAAAGAACCAAAGGATCAAAGGATCAAAAGGATTTTCCTAGGAAATAATTCTATAAGATGGAAGATCATAAGGAACAATCACGTAAGTTCGGAACACAAATCCAATCTACAAGAAACTACTCCCTATGTAAATGTGTCTCAATGATAGGTTGGTGAAAAATGATCAACACAATGTCAACACTTAATTCAAGTTTAAAATAAACAAGATGTAAGTATTAACAATGGGTTGAAGTGACTTCCAACTCAAGGTATATTAATAGAAGTTTAGATATAAACAAGATGTAAATCCCAAAAAGTGGAAGTTACAAATGTGAGAAACAAAACAATACCACTTAGATACGTTAATCAAGCTTTTTGAAAAAGAAAGATATTAGTATCAAAATAATATTGATATGATGCAAACAATGTAATAACAAAAATTTTCAAACTCAAGGAAATGTTTGGAAGAAAACAAGGTCAAAGTATAACAAGGATTTGCTAATGTGCGAGCAACGTAATGATACAATCTAAAAACTTATATCAAGTTTACGAGAAACAAGATGTAAGTATCAAAATTGTATTGAGATGATGTAAGAAACGTAATACCTTAAGGGAATATCGATGATGAAGCAATCATAACTACAAATGAAACTTATTGACGTGGGTATCAAGATACTTGTGTAATGAAATTACTTGTATAAGTAAGATCATGAGCAGAAATATCACACTAAATAACACAATATTCTAGAATAATGATCTCAATATGCAATTATAATAGTTTCGCCACTTTGAGGGGCAACCTCCAAACCACACAATCATACTCAAATACTCCAATAATGATCAAATACTACTTATAATCCCCTATATATACTATTCATATGTTATGGCCATCACCGAGGCTGACCTACTAAGCATGAAAAAGTATAAATGATATAATAAAATGATATGGTAAGCCACAAGTCAGCTACTCATATCCTAATACAAGCAATAGGTTAATGGCGTAGCATGCCCTTCCCCTTTAAAGCAATGTTGTCCCCAATGTTGAGAAACTCTGGGTCTTCTTTGCAGGAATGCCATATCTTCCCATGTTGCATCTTCATTGTCTAATATGGTTGTAACCACACGATCACTGAATTCAAAATTCCTTTTCGTGTGATGTTGATCAACCTGTTGCTTCATGCGGTTTTGTGCCATGACCAAGTTCTCCTTGAGACTAGAGAGGACCTCTTGTTGATATTGAATGTGTTCTTCTACTGCTCTAACCCATGGTTGTCCTCTCAATGATGATGTGATGGATGGTGGATGGTACCCATAGAGTTCCAAAAAAGGAGACATTTTAGATGAAGTATGGAAGGAAGTGTTATACCACCATTCTACAAGTGGCAACCATTGGACCCATCTTGCTTGTTTATTAGACGTAAAGCAATAGAGATATCCCTCCAAACACTTATTTACAACTTCTGTTTGCCCATCAGACTAGGGATGATAAGAAGAGCTACGACCTAACTAAGTACCCAATCATGAGAATAAATCAGTCCAAAAATGACTAGTAAATATAGGGTCTCGATGACTTACTATAATCTTGAGTGTCCGATAAAGCTGCCGAACTGTGTCCATGAAGGTCATGAAAATTTATTGCTACGTGCTTGCAGAACAAATGGGTGTGCCAAGGCACAAAAATGAGCATATTTGGTGAGTCTATCCACCACAACCATGATGAAGTTTTTTACATTAGATTTAGGAAATCCCGTGATAAAGTTCATGGAAAACTCTTCCCACCACTAGCTAGAATAGATAGATAGAGGTTGTAGACGACACTCCGGGGATCGAACCGTTTCACCCTTATTTTGCTGACAAACCATGCATTTTGCCACAAATTTTTAGACATCCCCTTTGAGCCCTTCCCAGAAGAAATCTTGTTTGACTCGATGATAAGTCTTCAAGAATCCAAAGTGCCCCCTACTGGAGAAGAGTGAAGCTCAGATAGAATCCTATTTTTAAGAGTGGAGTTCTTACATAGGTATAATCTATCTTTATACCATAAAGCATCCCTTTTCAATACAATTTTTTCATACATGCTTGGATCATTTTGGAGATGATGAATGAGGTTTTGTGTGGTTGGTCCATTTCTCCATTTAGACCTTGCCTCATCTATCCAATCTTCTTGTATTATGGACATGACACATAACAAGGCTGCAGTTGAGTCATCTTTCCGCGATAGTGCATCCATAACTAAATTCTCCTTCCCTTTCTTATAGATAATCTCAAAATCATATCCCAAAATCTTGGAGACCCATTTTTGTTGTTCTTCGATGAGAAATGCTGCTCAAGAAGTATTTTATACTATCATGATTTGTCTTCAATTTAAAGTGTCTTCCAATGAGATATGGTCTCCATTTCTTTATCGCATGAAGTATGGCTAGCATTTCCTTCTCATAAGTTGGCTTGGAAAGATTCTTACCTTTTAATTGATGGCTCAAAAATGTAATAGGACAACCTTCTTGCATGAGAACTACACCATACCCACCCTTGATGCATCACATTCAACAATGAATGTTTTGGAAAAATCTAGAGTAGCCAATCTTTGGAGTGGTGCACATGAACTCCTTTAGTTGCTTAAATTCTTTGGTTACATCCTCACTCCAATGGAAGGAGTCCTTCTTTAATAAAGCTATGAGAGGTGCAACTATGATTCCATAATGCCTTACGAATCTTGGTAGTAACTGTAAGCCCCAAAAATCCTCGTATATTCTTTAGGGTTTTGGAACCTTCCACTCTGTCATGGATTTGATCTTATTAGGATCCACTTTAACCCCTTTATGAGAGAAAATGTGACCTAAATATTCAACCTCCTTGAGTCTAAAAGAACACTTAGAGGGCTTTGCATAAAGTTGATGTTGCTCAAGGGTTTCTAAAACCTTATTTACATGATGCAAATGTTTCTCCCATGTTTTTCTATAAATTAATATATCATCAAAAACACTAAGACAAACTTCCGCAGAATGACTTAAAAATAGAATTCATCAAACTTTGAAATGTAAAAGGTGCATTTGTGAGTCCAAAAGACATTACCAGAATTCATAATAGCCTTCATGTGTTCGAAAGGTGGTTTTATGAACATCCTCATCCTTGATTCTAATTTGGTGGTATCCCAAATGAAGATCAAGCTTTGTAAAATAAAAATGACACCATGTAACTCATCAAGCAAATCATCGATAATAGGAATAGGAAACTTATCTTTGATTGTGTACTTATTAAGTTAATTATAATTAGGACACATGTGCCACATGTCATCTTTCTTCTGTATCATCACTACTGGAGAAGAATAAGCACTCTAACTATGGCGGATGATTCCTGCTTCTAACATCTCTTG
Source organism: Taxus wallichiana var. yunnanensis (assembly GCA_018340775.1). Lineage (NCBI taxonomy): Eukaryota > Viridiplantae > Streptophyta > Pinopsida > Cupressales > Taxaceae > Taxus > Taxus wallichiana. Next base: position 40,060,392 of record CM031244.1, read on the forward strand.
TACAATCTTCTTGATTTTACTCTTTTGCACATATGGGTACCTATAAGGTCTGATGTTAGGCGGTTGACTTCCTGGTAATAATTGAATAACATGATCATGATATCTCTTTGGAGGTAATCCCTTTGGTATATTTTCAAATACAATAGAGTGTGCATCCAACACTTCTTGCATATCTGATGGTATAATGTCCTTAGAATGATGAGACTCCAATGAAAAGAGTTGTACCACAAATCCCTCTGCACCATTTTTTAGCATTTTTTGCATCTGATGAGAACTTACTATTTGTGGAGACTTTTCTCTTAATCCTCTTAGCTCAAAAGTCCTTCCTTCAGAGTGAAATCACATGAACAAGTCTTGGAAGTTCATCTCAATGGTTCCCAAAGTGGTAAGCCATTGAACCCCTAACATAATGTCTGCTACTCCCATATAAATGGAATGCATGGGACTATTTAGTATGTAATCTCCCATGGAAAGCTTAATGTTATGGAATTTTCTAGAAAAATTAACAGTACCTCCATCACTAATCATTACTTGACATTTAGGAGTTGGATAAATGAAACAGTTTAGGCGCATTGCTAACTTATGATTGATAAAGTTGTGAGTATTTCTGAATCAATCAACACTGTGACCCTCTATTTTTTTAGGAATCCAACCACCTTTAGGGTTTGGGGGTGCTAATACCTAAAATTGCATGGCATGAGATCATTGGCTGAGGATCTCTTGACTCCTCCTCTAGCTCAACCAAGACCTCTGACTCTGCATCTTCATTATTCTCTTCATCTTCACTAGGCCCATCAATGTAGAACAACTTCTTTTCAGCACATTTATGTCTGGGTCCAAATTTACTGTCACAATTAAAACATAACCCTTTTTCTCTTTTTTCTTCAATTTTTTGAGGTGTCAATCTAACTGGCCGAGGGAGTGTTGGGGCCAAGGTGTTACGATCTCTAGTATAAGTGAAATGTTGTCTCCTACTTGTAACAATTTTCTCCTCTACCCTTCTTGCCATAATCATCAAATCAGAAACCTTTTGAGGATTAAAAATACACACCTCATGCTCAATGTGATCCTTAAGACCCCCAAGAAATAGGTCATTCAGATTCTCTTTAGTAATATTTTCCACCCGCAGAGAAAGGTTTTGGAAGTGATGAATGTAATCCTTAACAGATCCTATCTGTCTCAACTTTGCTAATTGGCTGAAGTAATTATCTGACACACTAGAACTGTAGTGTAATTGTAACTCTTCAGTGAAGACTATCCATGTAACATTGAGACCACTCTTCTTCCTTTGAGCACATAACCATTGATACCAGATGAATTGGTCAGGTTCGAGATACAAAGATGCCATGGTCACCTTTTGTCCTGATGGAATCTGATGTAGTTCAAAGAAATTCTCCATTTGGTTGATCCAATTGAGTGGATCCTTTCCATCAAACTTGTGCATATCCACTTTTGGAAACATAGTACGAGCCTGCAGAGTGCTCATATTTGGATTGTGCACACTTGAAGAACCACTTTGGCTCATGTGTCTATTATGTTGATATGAGGATCCACCTTGATTGACATAAGTATGATTACCCATCATATGCGTACTGAATTTTTTCATGAAATCCTCCAATCTTTGTCCAATCCTATCCACATCTTCTTTGCTGGCCACCCTAGATTTGAGGTCTCTCAGGTTAAACTCAAGTTGGCTTATTTTATGGTCTATCGAAGTAAACCCTAACCATGAGGAATCTGTAGTTATATCTTCTATGTCCAACTCCTCAACTGCTATCTCATCCTTTTTTGGTGTTTTACGGAGTGATGGGATTATTTTTTCCTCTTGTGGAAGGCCCCGCCATGATGCCCCAAAATAATAGGATGTAGGGATCATGGTCAAATTTTAGGGTTTTTATTTTTATAAGAATTAGGACAAATATAAAAAAATTAAAGAACAAACCCCAAATAATTTGTCTTTTTCTTTTCGAAAATGTAACAAATTTGAAAAAATTCCACAATTTGCACCCTAGGGAGTGATTTTATGAAAAAAACTAAATTCTTAATAACTTTTGAAAAATAAATTTAAAAAGTATGAAATTTTCAGGGAACCTTACTTGAAATGTTTCACAACTTTGGTAAAAAAATATCCCACCAACTCTCTTTGGTTACCAATATATGGTGGAAACAAAAAATTAGGGTTTTTGCCCTAATTTTGGCCCAAATCGCAGCTCTGATACCACTTGTAATGAAATTACTTGTATAATTCAGATCATGAGTAGAAATATAACACCAAATAACACAATATTCTAGAATAATGATCTCAATATGTAATTATAATAGTTTCGCCACTTCGAGGGGGCAACCTCAAACCATACAATAATACTCAAATACTCCAATGATGATCAAATACTACCTACAATCCCCTATATATACTATTCATATGTTATGGCCATCTTTGAGGCCAACCTACCGAGCATGAGAAAGTATAAATGATATAATAAAATGATATGGTAAGCTACAAGTTAGCTGCTCATATCCTAATACAAGCAACAGAGTTAAGGGATAGTAATAAGGTTACTCAAGATTACGAGGATATACTAACACACTTTCAAAGATTACTATTGTAGTCACAATAAGGAAGGATGTAAGTGGGTGAAAAAGTGGTGGAAATAATCTTGAGTAACAATTCGTATGTATGATTTATTTTGTCCCAAAAGGGCAATTAGAAAATAAAGGAGTAGACCAAGTTGGGATGAAAAATACTTGGCATAACTTTAACAGAGTTTCACCGTATCTTAATGCAAGTGAAAAACTAAGAGAAAGTAACACTTCACAAATTTCGTGATGAATAACACTAGGATCAAACTTAATGGACTCTCCCCTTGTTCTACTAACAAGGTTTTGACTCTGAAAAAGTTCTTACTTCGTGAGAGATATTTGAAACACAATTGGTTTTGGTAAATTTGGCTCCTGTGCAAAATGGTTTCCTAGGATTTTTTCTGCAACACTCGCCAATTATTACCTAAAGGAGGTACGCACTTCTAGGATTTATCCTAGAGAGGTGGACCATAACCCCACAATAAAATTAATGAACGGGGCCCCATATGGGTAACATGAAGCTTATCTCATAAGGGTTTTAGCTAGTCAAATAGGTAAGTGGAGCACTTCCCATTTTGTCCTTTGGTTCCCTCAAGGTGTGGAAAACTTTGTGGTTCTTGGGGTAATCCGATAATGAGTTTTATGGCTTATTATAAGGCACTTCCCTATGTTATAGTGGATGAGCCGCAACTCTTAACCGAAACCTGCAAATACAATGTTTTGAATAGTGGTGTGTTTTTATTCTTTTGTCTTACTTTGGCTTTGTACACCATTGACAACCTACATAAAGCTGTATTAGTATTTTTTTAGATCCCGACTCTTTTATAAGAAAGTATTTGGTCCGTATGTGAAGGTTAATAGTTTTCCATAAGATCAAAACATCATGAAAGAGGATTAAATGTTGTTGTTGATTCTCAAGATTGTCCTAAGATGAAAGAGAAGAGCATACACAATAACTAACCCAAATATATCGAAATGAAAAATATTGTAAATCAAATGAATAGGTAATTTGTTTTAACCAATTATTGTTCATTCCCTTAACCATGAATTTAATTAAGTGTTTGTAAATTTAATAAGGCTTAGAGTTGTTTCTAATTCCTAAGATCACCTAAAAGGTGTGAAGGAAGAACATACACAACTCTATCCTAAGACACGAAAACATGACATTCATTTAAAGATCATCAAACAAATTAGCCAAGAAAATGCTTATAAACACCCCGCAAAACAAAAGTTAGCATTAAAAACTTGCAAAAATATGTTAAAAATATCAAAGACCAAATATCGCAAACTTTGGAAATAGTAGTGTGGCCCTAACAACATCAACGCATCCTTAGTAATACGACGTGGCCCAAAACACAACAACGCTGGTTTGATACGAGAAAATAGACCGACAACATAAATATCTACACCAACACAACAGAGAGACGTATATGCAACCCTAGTGATAGATATACGGGTTTGAGACAAAATGCAGATTGGAAACACAAAATGACAAGAACATGTCTAGAGAAGTAGTAACACGGGAGGAGGGTCACACCAGTGTGAGTATCAAATAGAGAATAAACTAATGGAAAAAATAAGAACAACATCGCGGTCAACATAATAGTAACGTAATCCTTATAAAATCAACATGACGCTAGTGAAACTAGTGCGTGGTAGCACAACACCAATGCGAGGCCCTAGAATGACATCATAAACACATATATATGACATTATCAAACTCAAAAAGGTCAAAAATTTGGCATTCTAAAAACAAATAGCAACAACCCATCTCTTTTAAACCTAAAAGAGAGACTCAACACATGTAAAGTTAGCAAAATATATTAAGAAATTCAAGTTATTTAACATGTGCATGATAAGGGTTAGCCAAAATTGAGACAAAAATAAAAAAGCTTGAAATCAAATGCTAAGGACAATGGAGTAAGTCCCACCGGGTGTGCCAAATGTGAACATAATAAACTTGCAATGCTAATTAAAAGAAACTAACACCTAGTAGTTTTAAAGAAAATCTAAATCTACTATAGAACCATTAAGATAAGAGCTTAAGGGAAAATAACTTCTACAATGCATAAACATGATAAATCCATTAAATGCCAAGCCATTCCTACTCTTTGAGATTTCTACCTAATGAATGAACCTAATTATATCACCTAGAAATCAAATTGGTGTTGTTTCCTCAAGAATTGAAGATGAGATCTCACCAAGAAATGGCTATAAGGCCATTTTTGGATCTCCACGCTCTTCAATTTGAGAGAATGGATGTAAGATGAAGAATCTATTTCCAACAATGGAGAATGACTCAAATCAAAATGCTCATAGTTTTCAATAGTGAAAATGAGGTTTAAAATGAAAGGGAAGGAGGAGGGTTCCTTATATAGCTTTCCTATTTGGGAAAGGATAATAATTTGGTGTATGTGGGATAAACCTAAAGAGGAAATGCAAAAATATGCATATTTAATAAAGGAGTGCACTTTATGGGAGTTAACGGGGTTTAATTATTCAAATGTGATTAATTAATAGGTAGGAATAAGCTTGCAAAAAGCTATTTAGGGGGTATTTAGAGGAAAATTAGAATGATTTGGGGGATGTAAGAGGAATTTAATCCAATAAATGTTGATTTATTGATTTAGAGTAGCAAGCATAATTAATTAACCCAAATCTTGCCTTATTAAATTCCCGGTCTCCCTTCCTCTCCCGGCCCGGCTTTGTTGGGTTCCGCTTTGCCGATCTGTCTCCCCGCGCCCCCTGCCCCTGCTGCCCCCGCCTTCGGTGCTGCTACCCCCATGCCGGCTGCTCATGCTTCTCCTTCTTTTCCTCCTGTTGCTGCCCCTGCCACCCACCCTGTCTCTACCTCTAAACGTGTCACCAGGGCTTCTAGGAGACTCAACCTTGAGTCTACTGCTGAGGGGGTTGAACCTTTGGAGGACATTGCTCGTGATCTGCTGAACATTAGTAGTGCCAGTCCCCAGGCGGCACCAACGGATAACCCTTCTAGGAGATTGGAGGCCTTAGAGGCTGAGCTTAAATTGCTGAAGGATGAGGTTAAAAACCTTGCTAAGCAAAAAGGCAAACAAAGCATTGAGGGGGAAGGGAGCATTGGCAATAGCCAGATTGATGACATATACAAAAAACTGACCTCCTTAGACTCCCGCCTAGGGAAGATGAAGACTAGGCATGAGTATAATATTGCAGCCTTCAGGGCCATCGAGGAGTTCATCGAAGGTCATGCAAGAAGTGTTTCACATCTTAGCGGTGTCCCGGCTACACTTTGGGGCAATGAGAAAGAGAGCAAAAGAACCAGAGAGGAGCTCGATAAGACGGATGCTGCTCATATGACCACGCTGGGCATGTATCATGCTTGGAAAAGAGTAAAGATGAGTATTGATCAAGCGGCCAAGAAGTAGTCCCGACTACTTTTGCTGGTCTTTATTGTTTTTATTACGCTTCTTGGTTTGTGTAGGCTTGCTTTTTTTGCCGTTGTTTTGCTGTTAAGTCTCATTTGTGTAGCTATTCTGGGCTTCGTTGTTCTTTGCTGTAACTTTTGTGCTTTACTACTGACTTCTTTGCTCCTCTCTCTTATTCCGGCTTTTAGGCCTTCTTTTGTACACAAGGGTATAGTCCCTTTCAAAAAACTATTTACCAATATTAAAAAAAATTAATTAACCCAAGTAGAAGCGAACATTAATTAACAAAAGGTCGTTAATTGGCATCCTGAGTGATAGGAAGGTTAATTAATTAAATAAATGTAATTAATTAATGGGAATAAAGTGAAAATGATGGTTTATTGAAAAAGTGTCATCAATTTGACCAAAAGAGAGTCGAGATCATGATTAATTATCGAAGTGTCATTAATTGACCCAATGAGAGGAGAAGAGATGTTTTCTTGACGAAGTGTTGTTGATTGTCCAAATGATGGGAAAGAAGATAGTGTAATTTAAGTATTAAAACTGCATAAGTGAATTTTAGGTGTCTACACCTACTACTAGAGAAATATAGATCTAAAAAGAACATAAATTTTAAGGGTATAGTTCTTGCATAAGTACAACCTATCCTTGTACCATAATGCATCCACCTTGGATACATTTTATTTTGAAATGCTTAGATACTATTGAATATTTTGAATACAAGTGCGATTCTCTATGTTGTTCTACCATTATGATCTTGCTTGATCAATCCAAGTTGCTTGTAATATGAGTATGACATATAATAATGCTAATGTGGAATCATCCCTCCTAGATAACATGCCAACCACTACATTTTCCTTTCCTTTCTTGTAAATGATCTCAAATTATTAATCCATCATCTTTGTGACTCATTTATGTTGTTCTTTAGATGATAATTATTTCTCCAAGAAGTATTTTAAATAGTCATGATATTACTTCACCTTAAAGTAACAAACCATGAGATAAAGTCTCCATCATTTGACCGCATAAAGAATAGCCATCATTTCCTTTTCATAAGTTTTTTTATAGGTTCTTACATTTGATTTGATGAATCTAAAATGTGATGGGACATCCTTCTAATTTAAAGAAATTTAAATATATGTAAGGACACCGTTGATCGAGATAAATGTAATGTAGGTTTAGAATGATTACGCAATAATTAACATAATGGAAAAATAGATTCTTGACTTTGTAAGCTCTATTTCTAATTCTAGAATGTAATGAGCTTAGGGAAAGAAGCACTGGGTACTAGCATCTATTACGGACACTTTGGTGTATGTAGGACGATTATGATTCGGTTCTTCTGTGTCACTTCTTGTCACCTTTAGTTCACTATAGGTCACATCGGAGTTCACTACAAGTTTTCTCGGTCATACCTGTACATACAAAAGAAACCATAACTACTTGCACAATACTCAATCACACATTAGATGAATAAAAAGATATATATGCTTGAGTCGGACTAACTTCAATGGTTACCCCAATGTGATTATCACCTAGCGCTACACTACACTTCAGAATTAATGTAGTTCTAGTCTTTGTGTGTGTCTCGTGTGATTAAAATAGTTTTCATTGAGCTATGATTCCCTAATTCCAATCACAAAAATAATATAAAGATACAACTAATTTTTCCCAATGTAACATGTATGGTATGGAATTTAGAATAAACCATCCTATGTAGTGAAGGATGCGAGTCCTTGATGTAGTAGATAGAAACTATTATATCTTTGTATATGTATATGCCTCTTGAATGCTTTCCTCCTAATGAGGCTAAATAAGAAATGTATATATATAATTCCTTCATTTAAGTTTCTCCATTAACAAGTGAAAGGATGACACAAGGTAGTAAATAAAGATATGGAAGATGTAACATCTGAAAATTTAGAAAAAGGGAGGAGGAAAAAAGCACTCGAGGGGATAATAATGGATGAGCGGTCCTATCCCTAATGGTCGGTTCTGCATAAGGTGCTAGAAAGATAAAATAATGGAATTAGGATTGAGAAAGATGCCAGCTAGTATGTAATATGTAAAGTGTAAGTCTAGAAACTACAAACAATAGAGATAAGAAAGATAAAAAATATTTCAAAGAAAAACAAGTATTATTAATGACTAGTTCTCTTGATTAGGAATCATGCATATAAATGAAGTATTTAGAGGCTAGATGTACATAGTAAGTGCATTATTTAGTGACTAAATTTTCCCCACTTTATTTTGGTGAATAAGGATTCAATAACATAAAGTAGAAAATAAAATACTACCTTGGAAATTTGAAAGAAGATAGTGCCTAGTAGCATGTCAAATGAGTTTTGTAGCATGTTGATTGGAATAGTCAAAAATGTGTGTCATGTAATTATATGATAAGGGAAGGATATAAATCCTAGGGATGAAATTTGCATGCATAGAGGGATAATGATATTGATTTCCTTGGAATATCATCTTTGCTAGAGCGTGCTTGAGATTTGCTTCATGTTTACTTTTGTGCTTTGACTTCATTGGGATAGGATAGGACCTACAAAAGAAAAAAAGTGTAGTCAATGCAATTAAACTTTAACTTGAATAATATGTAAAATTTGAAATGTGTATTAGGAAAAACTAAACCAAGGGGTTAAAGTACACTTGAAATGTTGAAAGAGAAAGGGGTAGAAATTTGTTCCTACTTATAGACTTGTTGCTTAGGAGTTGGTTGGAATAATATGAAGGATTTGTGTGTCCTATTACCAAACTAAGGATTTGAGCATCTCAACGCTAAAATTTAGATTTAGGTTTCTTGTCGATGCTAAGGGAAAGTGTATTGGGATATCTCATACACCTTTCCCTCCAACATTCAACACTTCCCCATGGATAAGTGCCACTGCAGATGATCATAAATATGATTTATAACTTGCCTCAAGTGACACATTATTCTAGGCATATCATTGTCCTGCATATTCCCTAGGTGCCTCTTCCTTATTTATTTCTTCTTTAGTTCATGAGTTAGTGCTTTGTTATATGAAACTTAATTTAGTTCATATTAGTAATTGATTACAATCCAAAAGCAGACTATGTAATCGCTAAAATTGGAGAGAAGACTGTAACTATGCAACTATTGAAAAACTACTTTGTAATTGTTTGTACCCCGCGCTCATGGCTGTATTGGGTGATTTTTCTAGGATTCAAGTTTTTGTCCAAGTCTATTTCTAGCCATGTATTTTCATTGATTACTACTATGATCATCTTGATTGTGATTCTCAGTAACTACCTGAGAGGGTGAAAAGGTTCACTTGATGTTTTCCCCACTCGTTTGGAGTGTATGAGATGAAAAATAACAAAAATATCCCAAACAAGGAAGTTTTAAACTAATGTATATATCTAATATAGGGATTCCTATAGGGAATAAGGATTATACATGGTAGTTCCCATGATGTAAGGAAAATAATTGGAAAATGCTAGCATATAAGTTTTAGTGGGAAACAAACAATGCACATGGAAATAACAACTAGTAAAATCATATAGGAAAAAAATAAACAAGGACACAATGAGAAGCTGGTTACATACATGGGACACCACTTAAAATGTCACAAGGAAATCCAAGATGTCACAACTTGTGCAAACAAGGAAACAAGAAAAAATAGGGAATAGTCCACAAATAACAAGATAAATAAGATATGAGCAAACAGACAACCATGATTGGAAGGAGTCTTGTAAGGAAAATTCTACACATGAAGCACCTATTAGCATGTTAGGAAAGATAAATAATATGCCATAATGTAATATCTGAATATAGGAATGAAAATGTGAAATATTGTAATGATAGAACCTGATAGTAAGTGGGAAAAGGTAGATTCCCCCAAGATCCTCAGTGGGATTGGTAATGGACAAAGCCAAACATAATACATCATGTGACAACCTGTATATGAATTGAATTCACCTCAAAATAATGTTATCTAAAATTACACCCCATGTAAATTTGAACAACTCATCAAGAGGACTTAACCATTTTCATGCTCTAGAAAAGATGCGGGAGAATAGTTCATTCTACAACCAAATGCATGAAATTAGTGTTCCAAAAATCCTCCTAACCCATAGAATAAAGGAACGAGAAGTGTGGGGACTTAGGCAGGAATTGGTGAAATTTAGTGTTGAGCTGAATCTTCTCTACTTTTGTGACACTAAGGAAGTAAGTCCCTTGTAGGTAAATTCAAATGGAGTTTCACGGAATGGTCTATCCAGGAAGGAATACAAGAAATCGGCTAAGTTAAAAATCCACTGGACACTGAATTGGCGTTCCACATGCTTACTAAATTGTAAACATCCCATAAGTTTTATCAAACCTGCGGAATGAATGAAAATAATTGCAAGGATAAAAGTTGTGGATTGAAGAATTAGAACCTTGCAGGTGGTGCAAAGTGTTCCAATCATTAAGGAAAGTAGGAAAAAGGTTGAAAATTTTGTAGAAGCAACAAAACTTGAGACACCATGGTGGAATCCATGGGACAAAGCAAAAGCCATGCCATACTTTGAACCAGAAAATCCAACTACCTAACCATTGAAATTTAATGAATAATGGAACCATTATGTGGAATCGATGGTGTGTGATAGACGAGAAAGGGTCGTGTTGTAGTTGGTGGCTAAAATTAGAGGCATCGATATCATCGTACTACAAGTAAACACAAAACCTAAATCATGGCATCCAAACTCATTCAATGTAAGTTTCAAAGGTGATCAGTTCCATCTAGGAGTCCTTTATTTTCCTTCTTCCCATTCTTTCGTGATTTAATGTATGATATACTATACGTTCCCTCACACATGCAAAGGGTTCTCTCCTATGAAGTTTTAAGATTTTTTTAAGGAGATAAGTGGAAGAAAACATTCCACCATTGACCCTTCCATTATGCATCCTCAAGTTAGGCAACCTGTAGACTCGGGTGGACTTGAATCTTCAACAATGAAACTACATAATACTATCAGTCCAAAAGATGCGGAAAGGCCACAACATGTTGAGGACCCTCTAATCAAAGGAAAACCATGGATTAAATGAACCATAAAGGAAAATATTGCTGCTATTTTGCAAAATCCCACAATTTCCCCATTCAACATCTTGGATCAGATGAAAAATATTGGCATAAACATCTCCTTGTGGGAATATTTGGCCATTCCTAGACAAATAAATCTCATACAAGATGCCATGTTCGATCTCCTTGCTTTTCTTGAAACACCTAAGAAGAAGGAAAAATATATGCTCATAATGCATTTCAACAAAAGGATGATCAATCAAGTAAATTCACAAATTTGCCACCCTTCTATGTATCTCTTATTATAGGTAACCACTTAGTGAAAAATTGCATGATAAACTAAGGGGCAAGCAACTCAGTGATGATGCCCAAGAAAATATTAGATCAACTTGGTATTAAATATGATTCACTCTCCAAGGGACTAGTGTAATTGGATGGAACGTAGTTGAGACCATTAGGGTTATAAGATATCTAATTCTTACACTATATGCATGCCCTAACTTATTAATTATGTAGGATGTATTTATCATTAATTTACCCCCATTTTTTTCCTTGTTCCTCTTGCATGATTTAATTTCCAAGATTGGAGGATATCTATCCATGGATTGGTTATAAATGATTTTTCAAACCAATTATGATACCAAGGTCACCATAAGATCTAAACATATTGCTACATTTCATATAGAACCTTACATACCCATCCCCATCAATGAAAGTTGTTCTATTTTTGATCAAGAAGATCATCCAAACATTAAAGAAGTAGATAATTACATTGAAGGTATCCCGATTCATTTTCGATGAATGGGGAATTGAATGTCATTGTTTTGAACCATATAAGTAATTTGAAGAAGATGGATTTTCCATCTACTATTTGCAGGAATAAAGTTTTCCTATTCCAGGACATTGTGAAGTCAGAGGATGAACAAGACAATGGCCTATGGAAATTGTTTTTTGATGGTTCAAGAAGAAGACAAGGAACATGAGGAGGTGTAATGATTCTATATCTTATTGGTATGAGATATTATCCCTCTTTCATATTTTAATTTAGTTGTCCTAACAACTCGACAGGAGTATGAATCTCTCATACAAGGACTACAATGGGAAAGAATGAAGAAAATTAAAAAACTGTAGACCTTTGGGGATAGTGAGCTGATTGTCAATCAATTCAGAGGACTAAATGCAACCAAGATTCATCAACTTAGAGATTACAAGAACAAGGTATGTGACCTCATAGAGGATTTTGAAGCTTTCATTATCCGTGCCATACCAAGGGAGTAAAAAAACATGTAGACATGCTAGCCATGGTAGGAGCAAGATTTAATGTTTGAAGAAGTAAAAAAAGGCAAAGAACAACTGCATGTCAAAGTAGTCGTGAGGCCCATAGTGCCTGATCATAACATCAAATTGAAGGTCTTTGATAATGATAAACAATCATCAATTTTCTCCAAGAAGAAGTCGAGTTCTCTTTAAGAAATCGAACAAGCTAAAGCAACAATATCGAGACCATATTTTTCAGCTAAGGTAAAAAAGTTTCCCAAAGGCCTAATCACTTTAGAATCCATTTTCAGCCCAAATAATCAGATGAGAAAATAAAAGATAAACATAATGGTCAAAGATGAGGATTATGAACCCATTTCAGTTGGCAATGACAAACTACTCAATATTGGCAAGGTATGCACTCCCTAAGAAAAAAATGATTTTGTGGAAATTTTTCAAGAGTTTGTGGATGTCCTTGCATGGAAATATGAATATCTATAGGGTTATGATCCTAATTTAGCACAACACACTTTGTTAAATTAGATTATGCGGCTAATCCTATTAGAAAAAATCAAAGCCCGGACAATCCACAAATTGAGCCACCGATGAAGAGGGAGCTGAATGATTTGATTAAATAAAATATTATCTTCCCTATCAAACATTCAACATGGGTTGAAAATTTGGTCTTGGTTCAGTAAAAGAAATGGAGAAATGAGGCCATGTGTTGATTTCAAAGATCTCGAACTAGACATCTTTGAAAGATCACTATCTACTACCTTCTATGGAGAAAATTATCCAAACGGTAGTAGGTTCATAAAGGTTTTCCTAATGGATGGATATTCAATATTTAATCAAATCATGGTGAAGGAAAAATACCCATTCAAGAACTTGTTCACTACAAAATGGGGAACCTATGCCTAAAAGAAAATTACTTATGGTCTGTCTAATGTGGGAGTAAATTTTCAAAGAGCTATGGACATATCATTCAAGGGACTAATAAAAAACATTGTTCTTGTGTATATGGATGATAGAACATTATTCTAAAAAAATGAAGAAGACCATATCCTACTCCTTAGTTAGGTATTTGAAAGGTGCAGACATTTTGGAGTCTCTCTCAACCCTAAGAAATGTATCTTCCTAACACATGAAGGTAAGCTCCTAGGCCACATTGTCTCCAAACAAGGGCTTGCAATATATCTATAAAGGGTTAGTGTTATCCTTTCTTTGTCATCGCTAAGCCATAATAAGGAATTACAAGGTTTCTTAGGAAGGATTAACTCGTCAAATAATTCATCCCAAAATTTTCAAATCATGTTAAGCCAATGAAATCTATGGTGAAAAAGAATTTCAGAATTTAAATGGAATATTGAAGAGAGAAATAGATATGAAGCTATTAAGAAAGAAATTGCACAAGCCCCAACTCTCATCAACCCTTATTTTACCAAATATTTCACCTTATATGATTTTAGAGGTACAAATACAATATCTGCCATGTTGGTGCAGACAAATGAAGAAAATTTGGAACAACCAATTACATTCTTCAACCAGAATCTTGAAGACTATGAGGTGAGATATTATTTCATTGAGAAACATGCCCTAGCTGTTATAAGGAGTCTGAAGAAATTCAGACATTTGATATCTAATAATAAAATTCACCTCATGGTATCTCATTCTAGGGTGAAATATTTTCTTTTAAACAAGGATTTGAATGAAAAGAGAGCTGGTTGGATAACCAAGGTGATGGAGTATGATGTTGATATCAAGGTGGTTAAAATAGTTAGGGGAGAGGGATATGCAAGTAGATAGCTTTGAACCAATAGATTGACCACAAGGCTATCCTCATGTTCCAACATGATCAAGAATAACCAGATGATGCCTTGCCTACTCCCTGTTAGATGCGCAATATAGTGAAATTTATACAAACATGCCAATGTCTTCAAGGCTTGAGTAAAATAAAGAAAAGGTATTTTAGACTCCAATCCATCTTGTATGTACTTGTTGATGGATTTTTTTTAGAAAATATGTAAATGGTTTATTCCTGAGATGTATTGAGTCAAATCAAATTAAGAAGGTGCAGCATGAATTTCACAATGGGGAAGCAGGAGGTCATTTTGATCCAAATACCACAACACTCAGAATCATGAAGGGAAGCTATTATTGGACAAATATCTTCAAGGATTTCCATGCATGGATTATAAAATGTAAGAAGTGTGCCTTTTTCACAAGAAAGGAAAAACTTGTGGCTCTCCCACTTCATCCCATTTCAAGTAGATCAACCATTCATGCAATGGGGGATATATTTCATAGGAGTAATTAACCCACACTCTAGTTTAGGGAACAAATGGATTCTAACAACCACATATTATTTCAGAAAATGGATGAAGGTGATTGCTTTGAAGGAAGCAAATGAAACCAACATTCTAGATTTCTATGAAGACATTATGGCCAAGTTTAGAATCCCTTCCAAAATCATCTCGACCATCCTTTAGAAGTTTTTAGCACAAAAATATTTGATTGGGCTGTAAAAAATGGTATCCATATAAACAATTCATCAAATTATTACCCCCAAGGAAATGGGTAGGCTGAGTCAACCAATAAGAACTTATTGAAAATCATCAGAACAAATATGAATGAAAATCAAAGGACATGGTACACTAAGTTGAAATCAGCCCTATGGGTGGATAGAATCACTCCTAAAAGGTAAAAATGTAGTTCACCATACAAATTGGTTTATGGTAAGGAAGCAAGGATGCCTATATATATTTAATTACCCACATTAGAGCCCTTGAAATAGTTATAAATGTCCAAGTTTAGAGTAATGGA